>JAZKJV010011250.1:0-135618 GCA_037367405.1 Ottelia alismoides
GTTTTTAGTTACCGATCAATGCTGGAAATTACTGTAAGTAGACTCAAAAGTGAAAAGTTCCACAATTTACTTTTAATTATATGTATGTATGTATTCCTCTCATTACAATAATCACAACGATATTTTTCAATAAAAAATCTGATCGACTTGCGATGCTATCTAGAAAAGAAGAAAAACAACGCAATAACTTCGAAAACAACGTCGCACGTACCGAAAAATGCCTAATTTGGCTATATGAGTTGCATTGTATGGTGTGAGAAAACGCATGAATCCAACAACAAGAGGAGTCAATATGCTACCTTCGAGGACATTCTTTCAGAGCCTCCACCCGTGTGGAATGGCGGTCGACATGCTATGCGCGATGACAATGCACACAAATGACTTCGACGCAATATCCACGATGACGATCTTAGTTCACCGATCAAAGCATTTTTTTTCCGACAACAAAGGCAGAGCAACAATCTGACGATAATCCAATCAAAGTCTCCGATGAGGTGGTCTTCTTGGTCAAACCACTCACCTATATATATGGTTGGGTTAGCTTAATCGGGCCCGATGGCATCGTGCTAACTTAAAGCGCACATATCTCGTGCTCCGAACTCAGACAAGAACTCTTCAAAAGGTCTCAATTTATTTGAAATGGATATCGAGTGAACTCTAGATTTTAAAAAAACAAGGTTTCATCAAGTGAACTCTGGATTTCACAAAAATGAGGTTTCACTGATGTCTCTCTCGGCAATCAAGAAAAGTTTTCAGTCAACTATGTCCTCTGTTCGTCATCGACTAATTGAAAGCTCAATTTGACCAATTAAGGGACCTATCAATTAATCAATTTGACTAATCAAGGGACCTATCAATTTGACTAATCATGGGACCAATCTAGATATCTGGTGAAGCTTATGGAAAGACTTATCAATTAATTAAAGTTTTATCATGACTAATTTAAATAATTGATTGATTTGTTTTTTAACTCACTTATTTCTTTTTTCTAGACTTTACCAAGCCATATATTATCTAATTATCATAATCTGCAGCTCAACTTGTTCGGTTCGTATTATTATTTTAAGTTATTGAATTTTTATATGATTTAAAATTCCCTTTCATTTGAACAAGCTTTCTATATGAAGTCCTTTCTTCTCGGGACAAAAGAAGAATACTTTAAGGGGGTGTTCGTTAAGGGAATTGCCTCCAGAATAAAGGCGATATTCCTCTCTCCTCCACTCTTCTTCCTCGTATGGCTATTCCTCTTTACTCTGCTCTTATCCACCTTATTCCACCCTTATTCATATCTTTGTTTCACCTTACCTGTCCTTATTTCATCTTATTCCTATCCTCCAGCTGACTAACAATAATGCCTTATTATAGCTTATTCATCACCCTTATTCTTGCTTATTCTTGAATCGAAAGCACCCTAATAGGTGCAGGAATAGTGTATCGTTTTGTTTTATTGTTAACTCCATTGCCTCCTCAATAAATATGCCCATTATCTACTTTGTTTACTTTTTTAATATATGAAATATGTTTCCTTTGTAGAGGCGGAAGGAGTTGTAACAATTTTGGAATTTTACATTTTTTCGCATAGAATTATGACATAATAAATCTTTTAATATGTTTACACGTTGAAAACTGGATAGATATCTATTTTATCACCTTGATAATTTTATCATATACATGAAATTAAAAAGGATCGCTTATTATTGAGTACCATTGATCAATTAGTCTTAAAATAACCTATCATATATCGTATAAAATCAAATAACCCTTATTGTCACGGGAACACACACTTGTGTGTGTTAGTGGGCATATTCTCTCTCTCTCTCTCTCTCTCTCTCTCTCTCTCTCTCTCTATATATATATATATATATATATATATAGGGAATATTTCAGATGAGGTGCACCTTTCCTGGGTGCAAGGAAAGCCCGCGATCTTGACCATCCGCAAATAATCCGATGGTTACCATTAACAACTCGTTGTCTATATATTTTTAATGTTGAAAAACCCATTATGGTCATTTTAGCATATCTATATTTAGAATGCAACAAATATCTCCACAAATATATATATATATATATATATATATATATATATTATTGGCCTTCAAAATTGACTTCAGAAAGCCTTTGATGTCTCTCTCAATCTCGATGGCTCATTTCTTTAAACCACACAACAATGTAAGACATTGGTATTTGATGTATTGCTATACCTAATTGAACGTATTCTTAAAACATGAGGCAATTTCATGATTCGTCAGAGGCTTTATTGATATGTAGTTTGTATACAATATAATCCAACATCTTTAAGCAAAACTTGCTATGCATTGTAGATTGTACATTTTATACCCGTGACCCTATAACAATGGGTCGAAGCGGGTCGCAATCCAAGGTACCCGTCCTATGGACACCCTTACATTGTACATTTCATTTTTTCACATATTTTGTGTTACATCAAAAGTAAAACAAGAATGTGTTATTCACGTTCCTAAAATTTATCAGTTGTTATTAAGAATGTGGAATAACTAGCAATTATTTGAGAATGAATATTGTAAACGGAGATATGGAACAATTACTGTCTGAAGGAGGAGGGATAATGAAAGATGGTTATTTTACGGATAATCAAAATAGAATATAAGAGGGAAAAATTAGGAGATATCTAATTTTTTAGTTATTCCAAAAAAACGAGGAGAATATTTTCTTGACATTAAATCCATATTTTATAATTTTTATGCTCTTTTAATATATTCTCAATGAAGTTTGACTTGATCTTAAAAAACATTAAAAATTTTATTCACCTTGTCTCTCATGTGGGAACTTTTTTTCTTGTCTTTACTAAACCTATTTACCAAGTTAATCCAGCTTTCTCTATCACCTAGCATTGTTATGACAAATTTAGATGTTTAAATGATCTTAGATTATCGAGATCGTTCATTAAAATCAAAAAGTCTAAATGAGAACAATTTTCATTTTTCGACCATTTTAATGGAGATAAAAAATAATTATTGTTTGAAGCAGGATGGATATTGAAATGTGGAGTAATCATGGAATAAAGAAAGAAAAAGCCCATTCATGAATAGTTAAAATAAAATAAAAGAAATTTTTCGATGTCTTTTTTTTATTTTCCAGATGAAGAAGGTCTGAATATTTTTGCAGACATTAAACATTATAGGTGCACATGGATCAGATTGGATCAGATTTTAGCTTAATCCAAATGTCCAATTCAACCTTAATGGATTTTAATTTTTTCGAATCCAATCAAATCCATCAAATATCTAAATCCAATTCATCTGATTACAGATGGGATCAGATTGGTTGGATTTTTTACACTTACATTTTCCCGCTCAATAGTCTACTCTCACGCTGACCCTCAAACATTCGAATAAGACTTAGAAATCGATAATATGAATAGATGTAAAGAAAAGAAAATTTAAATAATCAATGAAAGTTGAAGAATTTTATTAATCCATTATAAAATAGTTGAAGGCCACACAATCGAACTAAAGGATTGTATTGAAGTTGAAATTTTGTTTTTTTAATAAATACCACATTAGTTTATTTTTTTGCAATTGATTTCCATGAAATGATTTAAATAAGAATAGCACAAGTTATAAAATAAGGATACAAAGACAAGTTAGGAAAAAAAATGTGATTTATGTGATCGAATATTGACGAAGTTCATGATTAATAAATATAGAATGTTGAGTTATGCCAAAGCTCAACCACTCGCAAGAACATCTTCAAGACTATATAAGATACCATTAAAAAATAAGAATCATAGATCAATCATGCTTGATTGAGTATGCAAGACAAAACTAACTTAAATACAACCCACCAGTTAGGCATCATGCCTCTCATTTAAAATAAACTTGAAATAGAATTATTTGTAAGATTATATCTATAGTCAAAATATGTAAATTCTATTAAAAATAAAAATAAAAATACATATCAAATTAAAAATGAAAGGAATTGAAGTGATGCTTATTTCTTCTTAGGTGGGCGTGGTACATTTGATTATGCGACGGATCCTAAGCCGCCTTGCTTCATTGAAGTGAATTGTGTTGTAGCTGGGAAAATCAAGATTTGGTCGAAAGCCACTTCAACAATTGATATCAAGTTAATTTGAAAAGCATTCAATTCACTACAGGAAGTTCCAGCTTTGGAGACGACAACTGGCAGCGGTCGTATAATGATCGTCCCTAATGAAAGCTTTTAGGGACGGTGATGCTATGACCGTCCCCAATACTTCATATCAGGAGACGCTACGCGAGCTGGCGTCGCCTTTTGTAATAATAGCTTAATAGGGACGGTCCGCAAGACCGTCCCCTCTGCCTAGGGTACTCATTGGGGACGGTCTTGACCGTCCCTAAACGCTTCTGTTGGCGTCGCCTCCGGTAATGGATCTAAGTGGACGGCCAGAGGGGACGGTCAGAAACGACCGTCCCCTCTGCCTTGCGATGGACTTTGGGGACGGTTATGACCGTCCCCTATACGCTTCTGTTGGCGTCGCCTCCGGTCTCTTACCCTAAGTGAGGGACCAGAGGGGACGGTCCATGGTGACCGTCACGTCTGCCCTGGCAGGTCCTTTGGGGACGGTTCTGACCGTCCCCAATACGCTTCTGTTGGCGTCGCCTCCGGTCTCTTACGACCAGAGGGGACGGTCCATGGTGGCCGTCCCGTCTGCCCTCGCAGGTCCTTTGGGGACGGTTCTGACCGTCCCCAATACGCTTCTGTTGGCGTCGCCTCCGGCTCTTCATATTAAGTGGTTGAACAGAGGGGACGGTCACCAAGGACCGTCTCCTCTGCCTGAGAGGACCGTTGGGGACGATTCGGACCGTCCCCATTACGCCTCTGTTGGTGTCACATCAGGCCAGTTGGCCTGACCAAAGGGGACGGTCATTGAAGACCGTCTCCTATTCCCATCAAAGGGGACGGTTTTAAGTGCACCGTCGCTGATGGTCTCCAATGGGGACGGTCAATACGACCGCCCCCATTGGTGAGATCGAAAAAAAACCCTGCGCCCAGCGTTCATTCTCACTTTACCCTCTTTCAAGCCACCGCCACCGTCGCCCCTCTCGGCCAACGTCGCCCCTCTGACCTCTCCGTGGTTTCCATCCTCCTCAATCTTATTTTCTGGTATCTAGCAACACTCCTTCGTGTTTATTCTTGTTTATTTTGCTTGATATTGTTGTTAGGGATGTTATTCCCTATGTGAATGATTTTTTTTCTTGTTATGTTAGGGTTGCTTGATTTGTTTAATATAATAGGTTTTTCCCCATGTTATGATGAAATATCTTGTTGTAGGATAGAGGAAAACATTGCTTGTTGTATAAAAGGATAGAGGAAAACAATGTTTGTTGTATAATGGGAGGTCATGAAATATCTTGTTGTAGGATAGAGGATAACATGTTATAGGATGAAACATGTTATAGGATTAACATGTTATAGGATGAAACATGTTATAAAACATTGCTTGTTTATATTAAATATAATGTTCTTCGGTATATTAGATCTAGCAATTCTTATTGTGTATAAGAGAAACACTTGATAATTAGGGTTTAGGGTTGTTTTCCAATCTTTTGATGTAATATGTGAATGATATCCTTGTTGTTATATCTAATTTAAATGTTTCATAATATGCAGATATGCCTCCACGTCCTAGACGCATTCGGGAAGCACCGCCGGCACCACAGCGAGGGAGTAAGACCTCCGATCCTGACGGATCGAGTAGCTCAGGCAGACGTAGAGGCCCATCTCAGTGCCGAGTGTTGGACCGTCTTCGTCCTGGTGAGACACTCAGGGTGCAGATAGTTGGAGGCGATGCGGTGGGGGAGAACTCAGCTGTTTTCCAGAGTTACTTGGGACAGGTGTGCAGAGTCAGGGTCCCTCTCCACATTACACACTGGGGTTTAGTGGAGCGGTCAATAAAAGATGCCATTCTTCATGATTTGGAGGTATTTATAATATTAACAAACCAAATTTTTTCTTCAGTATATATATATATATAAACTTATTTATGTTTGCTTTGAGTTCTTTGCAGTCTAATTTTTCCTGGGACCGTGACCTGGCCACTGATGCTCTGATTTTAGGCCATGGGGCGGAGATGTTGCGTAAATATCGAGATCGTCTGAAGGCCCGAGTGAGTACCTTTCTTTATAATTAAGTATAAATTTGTTTTTTATCATCTAAGTACATAATTAATTTTCTTTATATTTTAAAGTACTTCGACCCGGAGTTTCCATTGGAAGCCAATTTGGCAAATTGTCCTCCGAATGTACCCGCTGAACAATGGAGGGTGATGGTCACTATTTGGATGGAAGAAGAACATACGATATGTGACATATATATGTGCATTTTATACATATATCATTTGGAATTCTTTTATTAAAATTACTATCTTCGTATAGGGCATCTCAAGGAAAAATGCTGAAAATCGGAGGAAAGGTTTCAAGTCTACCCATAGAATGGGGAGAAGAAACACAAATCAACTGAAGGATGACTTCGTAAGTAATCTACTTTATGATTAGTGTTAAAATTGTAACCATTATATATGTATTAAATGGTATCGTAAGTTTACTTATCTTTTGCCATTAGGAAGTGGAGAACGAGCGAGTGCCCAGCCGAATGGAAGTTTTCGAGAGGTCTAAGAGCCGCGATGTGGGCGGGGAAGTTCATTGGGTGGATCCTGCCTATGGTCCAATTCATGTAAGTTATTGGTAACATATTTGCATCTTTTTTACAAATTAAATGAATTTGAACTTACTTAAATAAATTTGTAGGAGGAGATGGTCAGGCTCACAACCACTGGCTCTGTAGACCACACCGGAACGAGTCATCCACCTCTTACTCCTGATGCGGCATTCCTCCAGGCGACCGGTCCAGAGCATCAAGAACGCGTCCGTTGTGGTGGTCGTGATGCCACCATACGGAATTGGTATGGAATAGGGACCGGCTCGACCTCTCAGAAGACACAAAGGGAGAGGGGATTAGAGAGTCAAGTGTCTAGCATGAATATGGAGATTCAGGATTTGCGCCAACAAATGGCGATTTTCAATGCATTCATGCAGGCACATCAAGGTGCAGCATCGACTAGCCGCCCAACAGATGATGATAATACCATTGCGAGGCTAGGCGACGACGATGACGGCGAAGAAGAAGATGATGATGCTGATGACGACGAGGAAGACGATGAGGATGATGACGACGACTAGGATAGCTTACTTTGTAGGATACTGTAGTATATTGTATAACTATTTTGAACAATTACTGTAGGATCTTGTAGTATTTTGAATGCATATGTTGTTGGACGATGACTTTATGAATGTGGATTGCATTTTTTGTGCGGTGATCGTAATATTTATTATGAAGACAGATTTTTTGTAACATGTACTTTGTGTATATTGACATACAGGGCAAAATGAGGATCAAATAGGGGGCAATGGAAATTTTTTTTGTTAGCAGACGAACAAAGGGAACGGTCATAGCGACCGTCCCCTTCGTTCTTAGAGACGGTTATGACCGTCTCCACTTCCTAACTTTTGGGACGGTCGTGACCGTCCCCCCTGAATGCCTTTAAGGGACGGTCGTGACCGTCCCCAATAACATTCTTTAAGGGACGGTCATGGCCGTCCCCTATACCAGACCTTTAGGGACGGTCAAGACCGTCCCCTATGTATGAATATAGGGGACGCTCTAGACTACCGTCGCTTATACCAAATGGGACGCCACCTTTGGAGACGGTCGCGTGACCGTCTCCATTGATCAAAGGGGACGGTCATGTTATCATTCGCGACGGATGTTGACCGTCGCCTGTTCTACTCTTTCTTGTAGCGATTTTATTTTACTTGGGGTAAGGGAAGCAATTACACGCTGGTGGTTGAATTTAAATAAACCAATGTTAGATTTTTAGAGAAGAATTTAGAATTTTTATGCAAATGAACGATTCTATGCAAATGCGATCAAGTTCAGGGGTAAATTAGAAAATTTTCAATCAAATCAACTCCAAACCCTACAAAACTTGTCAGGTTGTTATGCTATGCATGATGGACCTTCTATAAATTTTTGGTAATTATTTGATCAAAATGATTTTTTTGTGAATTACTGAATGCAAATAAGATTATCTTTAATAAATTAATATTAGAAAATATCACAACTTAATATTTTTTAGAACAAAATAACCCAAGTACCCCTAAATGAAAGGGATCCAGAGCATAATTAATATTCTACAAACACTAAGTTTTGAATCAATTAAAAATTAATTACTAAGATAACTGCCATTTATTTTAAACAAACTATGAAACAAATCATATAAAATTTGGAGGCATTAAAGAGTACAATTAAATCTACACTTAAGAGTTTTAAAAGAATTAACAAAGAATTACGGGATCAATTTCGAATCAAAGAATATGGAATGGGTAAAACATCTCATCATTCACCATAGCAATTATGATAAATCAAGCAATACTCCAAACATTTGCAATAAATATCCAAAATGCAGATAATTAATTATACTACAATATACGATTTTTAGAAACGAAAATTAACAATGAATGATGGCCCAAACAAATACCCAAAGACACAAGTATCAATGCAAAATTACAACATAAAATAAATATAAATACAAGAATAAGGGCTCATAATCAATTACCTAAACCTAAATGGGTTTTTCGACAATTATACCAAACGTGGGGGGCGAGATGCAACTCCAAGAAGGCACGAGGGTTTGTATGTGTAAATCACAACTAACATTCAGAAATAGACTACAAATAAAAATACTCAGAAGAAAGTATTTCAATACATTTCCATTCACAAAATAAAGTTCAGATGACACACTGTTCCACTATAACCATTTACATGTACAAAAGCTTGAAAGGGAAATATACAAGAGATTACTAACTACCTTAAAGAAAGTAAAGCTACTGTGGCTGGCTGGATGTCTAGTATGCAAGCTGGATGATTTTTTTAGAGTCTTTGTGATGGCTCACTGATACCTGTTGGGTTTTCCATAAATCATAGGATAAAAATTAGCGAATGCTAAGTAACGAAGAAGAGAAAAGCAAACAAATTGTGTAATTTTTCAAAATTCATTGATATCACAAAAATTTCATTCCTTTTCATTAATTTAAGTCCTATTCCTTTCTATTCCACATCAGAGATTAGTCCAGGGGAACCCCACCATTCTCGGACTCCGAAGCTGTGGATGCTTCAGGATTGGAGATTGTGTTGATCTTGGTAAGCTTATGCTGCCGCACGTCGCCTCAACCAATCCTCCAATACTACCCTGACAATTTCCATTTCATTTATTAAACAGTGTCTCAACCCTTAGCCTGGAAAAACAAAAGAGCACACCGTCCTCGAGGATTCGGTTGCTTAAAACCTCAGGCTAACATTTAATCAAATAACCTAGCGGCTTTAATACATGTTATCGTGACCCAACCGCTATTGAACCACCCGTGCCTCCACATGGCACGACCACATCTTCCGTCGTTCCAACCCGAATATATTGGCTCCCGGTACCACGCGTTGTAAAACATTCATTTCGTGCGCTCTTATCATAACAGAGCAACCGTGTACCACCTAGGTAGGGAAACGCCAATACGGGTTCCTTCCGACAAACCTACAGGTTGCATGCCCGACCTGTAGTTCTACTCCCAGTCATCCTTAACGTGACACATGATCCTTTTCAGGATCCAACTCAAATCACACCAATTCACATGATGTAATTCTTTCGTTAAGTCTTTGATTTGCATAAACCGCAATACTTAGTATCAACTCACATATATATTATTCATAACCATATGTATACTCCTATTTATGCCTATTTTAACTCCCAAACCCTAACTTTCAGAGCCAACGCATCAATTTGATGCGTAAATCTTATTTTAGTGGGAATCACAAAGCAATTCTTCAGACTTTTTCAAAAATAACCAAAATTAGGGTTCTTCGTAGCAAAGAACACAAAATCAAGAATTTCAATAATTTTGTATGAAAACCCAACAGCAAAAGGAAGGATTTCGTTACCAAATCGAGATCTCTCTCGTGTATGCAAGGTTTTATCGAGTTTCGTTTTTAGAAAGGCTATTTTAAGGCTCCTGAAAAGATCGAATTTCATTTTTCGTATCAAAACGCTAAGAACATGCGAAGAATGACGAAGAACACGAAGAACACGAAGAACGTCAAGAACATATTTTCTTCAAATTTCGGCAGAGTTTCCCCTTATATCGGGACATATTTCTCCGAAAATTTCGGCAGAGTTTCCCCTTATATCGGGACATATTTCAAAATAAAACGAAAAGAGTTTCCTCTATAAAATCAATCGAGAGGAAAATAACAACGAAACTGAAAGAATATACTCAACAACAAGAGATGAAGAACCGGTAGACACCACACATCTTAGGTGAGTGAACGTGTGAAGAATCAGAGGGTCACTGACGTGCATAGCCGCCCGCCCCTAAGTAGGGTATTACACAGATTTCTCCATCAAAATAACTATAAAAGCATAATACGAAGAATAGAAACATAAACGATGGAGAATCGGTAGACACCACGCGTCTTAGATGAGTGAATCTGTGACGAATCACAGTGTCACTGACGTGCATAGTCGCCCGCACCTAAGTAGTGTATTACACAGATTTCTCCTCGAACCACAACAGGAAAACGAATCGGAAAGAAATATGAATCAAAAACAAAACTTCGAAGAACAAGAGTATGAATTGAAAGCCTTGCTTACGAAGCAACTAAAAGAGGATCATACCTTTCTCCTCCTTGTTTTCCCAGCAGCGCTTCGCTAGCGCTCCTCCCTCGCCTCCTACTCCTCCTCCCAACCTCTCGACCCTAGCCCTTGGGGGGTGGTGGTAGTGGAAGTTGTAGAGAATGAATGGGTGGGGAGGTCTATTTATAGGCCCCAGAAAACCACTAACCATGGTTAGAAAACCATGATTTAGACCTTAACCATGGTTTAGCGGCCCATGGTTTTGGCCCATGGTTTTAGCCAAAACTTATCCCAAACTTGGAGCCTAAGTTAGAACATTCTAGAGGATTCTAGATTCGCTAATGACACTTAATTAACACTAATCGTGATTAACTTTCACTAATCGCGATTTAACTTTCGCGGCTTACGCTTATCTTTTGTTAACTATTGATTAGTGTTTACTAATGATCATTAGTGGCTTTCAATCGTCATTAATTTCTTTACTCATGTTTAATTAGTCTTAATGACAGTCATTATGGATTAATGACCTCTCTTTCTTCGGAAAATCATAACAATTCGAAACGAAGTCCGATTCACACGAAACAAATTTCAGTGGTTTTCTCTTGACGAGCCGGATCTTATTATATAGGATTCGAGATATGCCAAGTTCAAGGTTTTACAGTATGTAAATCCCTCCCCTGCTCACGTGAGATGCGTGTGGTGTACCAAAGCTCGGGAGAGCTTTGATTCCACATCGTCACGTGTCGGCATACAACTGTTGTGAGATGCTCGAAGCTGGATGCTTGGGGGAGGTTCAAACCTAAGTTTGGTGAAGCTCCTTAAGGCCGTTAGATCGACCGTGATCCAACGACTGTTGGCATGGTGGAGATGGATGATGGAGATGAACTATTCTTCAAAGTTCAACATCACATATGGTCCGCCCCTTCTATTACTCTCCGATGAAGGGAGATTGAAGATGCATACGGATGGAAGCTCTGCCCGAGGGTGGTTCTGATCACATCCGATGTTGATCGGACGGTGGTGGCCAAGGTTACCGATGAAGGCTTAGTTCGGTGGTCGAAGGTAGAGGAGAGAGGGGGGAACCGTTGGATGGAAGTTCCCCCCTCTTTCACGTTTGCAAATAATGGAGGATGAAGGATGAGCTCCCAGTCGACACACAATGCGGGGTGTGCTCCTACTACTGGTGGTGTCACTGTTCGAAGAAGAAATGCCTCATTGATTAGAGGGCAATGGGCGGTGACGACTGATGCGTCGAAGAATGAACGAGGTGGTGCAGTTTGTCTCCAATTGCTGCAGTGAAGAGAATGGAGACTGAGGTGCTTCTCCTCATCTTTGTGCGTGCACCTGCAAAAAGTGTAAGACTTGAGCTTTGCTTGGTCATACATGACAATAACAGGGTTGGAAAGGAGTGAAGGTCCCGATGGTACGGAGAAGGTGGATGATTTGGTGAATCTGATCTTTTGCGGAGATTGAATATGAACGATGCATAGAGGGTTCTGGTAGAGGAAGAACACGGCGCCAAACCAATTAATTTTAAGTTTCTATTACGCGGAAAGAAGAATAAGAAAGAACATAAGTTGGAGTGATGACTAAATAGAGAAGAAGAAGAACTGGAAATAAAGGGGAAAAGGACCAGATAAAAGGATAAGGAAGAAAAGAATAAGGAAGAATTACCTGTGATGATTTTTTTCGCATGGAGAGGGTTGAAAGTGGATAGACGTTGACATGTTCTTACCTCAAGAAGCTTGGCGATCGGCTTTAGGACTCATCAGCTTGTTGGGTAAAGTCGTGACACCGAGAAGATTCCATGGATCACGCCCGAGACAAAGCTCATCGTCTCCTGTAATGCTTAGAGGCCTAGTTGTCATTGAGGTCTAACTGAAACTGGAGCTCTTCTCTTAATTGTAACGAATAATTCTCGACGTTGGTTGAGAATGAGTTTTGTGGTTGGGTCGTTAGGGTTTACAGAGGCTTCGAGGGGCTCTTGGTGATGTTGTTCGATGGAGAGAGGATAGATGAGGCTTGGCGAGGGAGGGGGGGTCGAGTCATGGGTCGAGGAGGCCATGGTCATTGGTGGAGCGGAGAGATCGAGAAGAGGTCGGCTGGTTGGAGGAGTCGAAGATGGGAGATGGAGTATTTACCTTATGATCCAATTGCATCGGATGGCGAGAAGGGAGCTACATGACGAGTGGAGAAATGAAGAAAAATGAAATATCGTGGATGTTGGATGAAAGGAGCTTCATCCAATGGCCCTAAAAGTAGGAGGCTAAGGAGCTTAAATGGAGGGGTGCATGCTGGCTCCAAGAGTAGAGTGACGTGTCACCTCCATAAAATTCAACAGATAAAATAACATTCGAAATAAAATAAAAAAGATCAAATAAACAGTTTTCTTCACGAAAATTGTTTGTTTCGATGAGATCTACAACTTTCATGAAGGGACCAAGATCAAATGACGTCATTTGTACAAACTCATTTTGGTGGTATTTTATGTATATAAAATACCATGTTTTATATTTTTCATTTTTATGATTTTTAATAAAAAAGTTCAAAATAAATATAACAAAATAGAATAAAAATATTTACATGTTAATATATTTTTTAGATTTTTAATAATGGAGAAAATAAAGAAATAAAATAAAAGAGAGTTATTTATAGTCTCTATATACAGACTTAGAATGTTGTATTTTCTTTGATTTTTCTAATTTTTTTAGATTTTAACTTTTGCACATTTTATTAAAATGCAAATCAGAGAAAAAAAAATGAAAATAAAAAATTAACAGAGTTAATTATGTACATTAAATGATAAGTCGAAGTTAGTAAATATATATCGTATACGACGTGGATCCAAAACTCAAGTTTCACATATAAACTCCGATTCCTTTGAATTTAATCATGATTTAAAGAATGTATGTTAATTTAAATATGAGTACAAGTTTATATTGAGAGATAATTGGCTTTACGTCTTTTGGTTCTCAAAGAAGGGCTTAGTTTGACATATATAAAGAAGTTGCTATTTTTTGCATTTTTTATTTATTAATATCAGTGACATTTACATAATGAAGTTAATTTTATTTGATTTGGAGCTAGTGTATATAAATTAAAAGTATGGAAAGTTAGGCTAATATAGGTGATTTATACACAATTTCGGCTCCTTATTAATGTGATTAAGAATGATAAATTACGCATCTTATCAACACATGCATGGATGATAATAATGCACTACTAATGTCTAAACGCACTTAATTACTTGGGAACATAACTATATTTTCATCTATGAAAGTGATGAATAATATATTCATCATTATGTTATTGATCCAATTTCATCCATAAAAGAAGGTTGCACGCTAGAGCAAGCAAAAGGATAAAAATATCTAACAATTTAACATGAAACTATTCCAAATCTATTTTTTATTAATGAAGATCAGGAGAGTGGCGACATGTAGAGACCAAATGGTATTTTGTAGAAGGAGATTACATTGCTTGAGATAGGCAACGACATCCTTAGGAAGTAAGCAGTGGCGTTGTGTTGAAGGGGAATAATATCATGCACAGGGGATTCATCATCGAAATGGACTGAGAGGGAATTGCGAGGAATATAATACTGAAATGAGAGAGAGAGAGAGAGGGAACCACGAGTGGAATAACTGAACATGGATTATAATTTTACAAGTTAAAGTTATACTTTATTATTTTGAAGATTTAACATTTTCCTTTTAAGAGAGAAGAAAGGATGATATCTAGAGGACTTGTATCCGAGATTGATATGGAAAAAATGACGTGAATGACATTGATTATGACCTTACAAGGAATTCGAAATATGCATCGTGCATTAACAGATTAACATATCGGATCGGATGTTGGTAAAGATCCAATCCATTATTACTTTAATGGATTTATTCCGATCCATTAAAATAATAAATCACTGTTCACGAGTATGGGTTGAGTGGCTGCATATGCGGTTGCATATGCGTACGCGGAGGCCTTAGCGTCCTGCATTCCTGAAACCCCTCATTATGCGCCCCTTGCAAATATGTGGGTCATGCGTCCGCATATGCACATCGTACGCCTGCCTCCAACTCCAAATGTGTTATTAGGTAATCGAATATAGATCTTAAGATCTTGATTTTAGGGCTTAGGTGATCCTTTTTGCACTTCTTTTCTCCTCCAGAACCCCGCACGGTTTGTGCTGCTCCAGCTCTCTCGATCTCAAGCCCTCAACTTCCTCCAAGCGGTGCCTCCACCACCACCAGAAGCCCCCCACCTATGTGCAAACCTCCTCCGCTTCTAGCTCCTCCACCTTTGGTTTCTCTGTGTGAAGCTCCTCCACCTTCGTGAGAAGCTCCTCCACCTCCAGCTCTTCCGTGCACGGTTTCTCCGCCTCCCAACAATGCAGTGATTGTACGAAGGAGATCTTAGATCCCTCTTTTTCTCTCATTTCAGACTATTTTTTTAATGTTTGACTTTTTGGAGCCAACTTAGATTCCGTGAATGATTTTTTATATTATTCCATGCCAACTTATTCCAAGATTATGCCTATTCTTGTGATTTTTTTATGCCAATAATCAACTTATTCCAACTTAGGTTTGATTCTTGTGATTTTTTTGTTCCAACTTAGGTTTGATTCTTGTGATTTTCTTACACCAACAATCATCTTTTTCCAACTTAGGTTTGATTCTTGTGATTTTCTTATGCCATCCAACTTATTCCAACTTAGTTTTGATACTTTTATTCTTGTGTTTTTCTCTGAAGTGAAATGTATTTTGTACGAACAAAATTTAGGCATATAAAATGATTACTCCAAGATTATTATTTCTAACTTAAGTCTATTATTTACTAACAATGTTTAGACACACAAAATGAAACTATAATTAGGTTATCTTAAATGTTTATTTTTATGAAAGAATTTAATATATGATTATGTCTTAGTTTTGGTGAATTAAGTGTGAATTTACTAATAATGTTAAGTAAGAATTTAAGTATGTAGTTATTTGACTCTTCTTGCTAATTAAAATTTATTTGTATTATATATATATACATATATTTGGATCATATAGTAGTAGTACTTTGTTGATGATGTTATATGATTTAATGTTAGGCAACTATGACCTCCAGACTATGAGCTGACAGTGGTTCTTCTCCTATGCCTGGAACTGGAAGCGAGCCTCCTACTCAAAGGAGCGATACAGCAGAGTTTTTTATTCCTTCTAGATTTGATAGAAAATAAACATGTGGAAGCGAACATGGAAAAAGATAAAGAATAAGAAGAACAACATGATTTTACGTGGAACCCCACTCTGTAAGGAGCGAGATAAAACCACAGGAAAAGCCCTCAAAGGGGTATGTGCTTTATTAATATTGCTCTCAACGGACTACAGGGGTGTGGGGCTCTATATATAGCACTCACGGAATCTCCACAGCCCACAGGTGGTAGATGTGGTACTAAACCCTGGATGGGGTAAATGGACCCTCTCCAAGATCCATTTACCCATCTTCCATACATATGGAGCACAACCAAATACTCCAACACTCCCCCTCAAGCCGGAGCATGCAATGCTCAGTTTGGACAAATAGAATGAAACTCAACTCAATGTTACAGGACACTACAGATAATATCAACTCAACGCGCACAACTGCTGTTGTCGAGGACGTTGCTTCTAATGCCATGTAGGTGAGGAAGACGAATGGGCTGGAGTGTGAGTCTGCTGAATCTCCTTGTCGGAGAGCATGGTCTCCTTGTCGGCCCGCCACAGTATGTAGACAACTGCTCCATCTCTGAAAAGGGTCGAACTGAAAAGGCCGTAGAAGTGAAATCCTCGTCAGAGTCCACGGTCGCTGGAGAATGGAGTCTGAAAGAAGTCACCTCATCGGAGAACCGGGTCTCTCCCATCTGGCATAGAGAATGGTACACTACTCTGGAGCACCTATGATACCACATGAAAACCCTTGCCAACATGGCATAGGGAATGGTCCTCTGCTCTGGAGTCCCTATGGCTCACATGAAAACTCTGGCCGAAACAAGAAGAATGATGGGGACCACGAACAAATAATGGCAAACACGTGCACATCTAAAAAGACTGCAAACAAATGCGTGTTTGAAACTGACTCGAAAATCATGATCGTTGAGTCTGAAATTTGCTGTAGAGTCTGAAAATCTGATTTGTCTGGAATATATGTATCTGGATCTAGAGCATCTAAATAGACATGTGACTCTACAAATACTCCCCCTTTCTCTCATATTGGTCGGAATGATATTGTTGATCAAGTTGGGAGAAGACAATATAATACATACATATGGGGAGAAACATGAACATTCACAAAAAAATCATGCAGCTTTTTCTTAATTTTTTTAAGCCGTCCAAACATTTTTGTTCGAATTGTTTTTTAAAATGCGTTCGGCTTTTCTTCTCTCCCCTTTTTATCATTTTTTTATAAATCGTTTTAAACTTTTTTTGGCTTTCCTCATTTTTTCAAATATTTTCCGCACGTCTTTTCTATTTGCGTGCCTTTTTTTCCTCTCTTTTTTTAACACAAACTTCGACCTTTTTTAAATTAGGCCCTCACCCTTTTTTACTGCCCCCCCTTTCGGCCTAAGAAGACCTTAAAAAATCTCTCTTTTTTTAATAGTCGTGCCTACCTCCCATCAAAGGGTTCCCTTCTTGGGAAACCCTCACACCCGCTAATAGCCACACGATAGGGGCATTCACTTATCGTCGTCGCCTGGAAAAAAACTGATGGTAACCGCAAGACCAAGCCTCAAGAGATCGTGCTGGAGAAGTACACCTGGAGATATGGCTTTGCACGATCTTTTCGCATGGAAGAGGACGCCTGGGTCTTTGGGGTGACGCGTAGGGGCTTGCGTAGAGGCTCGTGTGCACGTAGGGGGTTCACACACATGGAGAAGCCACCGTTTTAGGGTGCGCGCCTGTGCGTACGGTGTTGCGATCTGGAATGGGAGCGTTATCTGGGAGGGTAGTCGCGCGCAGGGGGAGTCGCGCGTCGCGAACTGCATGTAAAGGAGGGTTGTATCTGGAGACACCAACGACTTCGCCTTTGGAGACACCATCAACGCAACATCGCACGATTGTGAAGCCCTATAGGTGCCAGGGAGCGTGAAGGGGTGCTCCATGGAGGTCTGCGCCGCCCGCACGAGTGGGCGTCGCTTGCTGGGGAGATGCGGCTGTGCAGGGAGGAGCCCTAGCCATCTGAATTGCTCAGCGCCGCCATGGGAGACTGGAGTTGAGGGCGATGCGCGATGGCAGGGGTTCTCCTATGCGTGAAACATGGATTCTCCTGTGCTTGGAGAAAATCTGATATGACAAGGGTCGTATGGAGGATGGCCCCGACTGTGGGCCTTCGACGTAGAGGTTGCCGCTTGGAGCAAGGACAACTTTACCATGGACTCACGATGCCCTATTCGAGCACGACAATAGAGTTCCATTTAGGAACCCATCACTTGGAGATCAGATCTGCATCGAGAGTTTGATATTGGGTTTGTGGAACCCTAAAATTTCTCAAGAATGTTCACAGAAATTAGAGTTTCTTAATACCCTAGAATCTCTGTAACTTGAATAATATAGACATATCTCGAAACATAATCAACTGATATAATCAAATCTCAAACAAATTACAAAAGTAAATCTTCAAGAAAAAATCCTCGAGAATCGAACCCGCTCTGATACCATGTTAGAAAAAAACATGCGGAAGTAGATATGGAAAAAGATAAAGAATACGAAGAACAACGGGATTTAAGGTGGAACCTTACTCCGTAAGGAACGGGATGAAACCACAAGAGAAACCCTCAAAGGGGTACATGCTTTATTGCTTTTTCTCTCAATGGACTACATGTGTGTGGGGCTCTATATATAGCACCGACGGAATCTCCACATCTCACAGGTGGTAGATGTGATACTAAACCCTGGATGGGGTAAATGGATCATGTCCAAGATCCATTTATCCATCTCCCGTACATATGGTGCACAACCAGATACTCCAACAAGATCCAATGATCCGAGATGGAAGTATGCTTTTCTGGAGGATCCAAGTACCCCGAGCATGGTTACTTGTCGATTTTGTCGGAAGGTTGTGACCAGAGGGATCTATTGTATGAAGCAACATTTGTCTCATATTAAAGACAATACATTATCTTATTCCCAGGTGTCTCATGAGGTGAGAAAGAAATTACAAACAACATGGATGAAATAAAAACGAAGAGGAATGAGAAAACTACGAGGATGAACGAAATTCAAGGGGAAGTCTCCATCAAGATTTAATCAACCCTTGACTGAAGGGGAGATGGATGAGAAAGGCCTCGAACTTATGCACATGATATGCCAGCGGAGTCTTCGCCAATCCAAAATTAAAGATACATTTGCCAAGGAGGAACATGCACATGTGAATTCATTTATGGTAAAATATTTATATGATAATGACACCACTTTCATTAGTTGTCAAAAGTGACTCCTTTCTTCGAATGTGTAGAGCAATGGACAGTATGGAAGATCGTAAAAGCCTCCAACGTATTATGAGCTTACAAAAATCCTTTTGAAGGAATAGGTTAAAGAAACACACGAGTTCATACAAGGGCATCATAATTGTTGGAAGAATTCTAGATGTTCCATTATAACAGATGCCTGGACTGATAGGAAAGGAAGGGACATCATGAATATTTGTGTCAATTGTGAGCTTGGGACTAGTTTTCTAAATTTTATTGAGTCGTCTGCAGATTCTCATACCATCGGTTACATTGCTTCCTTAATGGATAATTCTATCGGGGAAGTTGGGCCCAATAATGTAGTCCAAGTAGTGACAAACAATGTATCTGCCAATATGACTACCGGTAGGATCATGAGAATCAAGTACATACGGATTTTCTAGAGTTCACATGTGACACATTGCATTGATCTTATGCTAGAAGAGATCTGTAAAGAGCCGAAGGTGAAAACTGTCATCATAAAGGCAAGGACATTGACTGTCTTCATATATAGTCATGCAAAAATATTGAGCTTGATGAGACAATTTACACAAAGGAGGCATAGCAGGTCGGGAACAACAATATTTGTTGCCACATATCTCACCTTACAGTCTATGATAGAGAAGGACAAGTCGAGACTTATGTTTTCTTCAAGAACTCGTAAGTGGTACAAGATGAAGAAGGGTAAAATGGTTTCAGCCACAGTTCTAAGTCCTCCATTTTAGACTCAGGTGTCTTTGACCTTGAAGATCTTTTCTCCGTTGATACATGTTATGCGGATTGTTGACGGGGATAGGAGATCGGCTATGGGGTTTGTATACGATGAGTTGGAAGATGCATGAAAGGATATCATAGGCAATTTCAAACACGTCGATGCGTCTTAGAAACAATATGTTGATGCCATTGACTCAAAATCAAAAGGAAGGTTGGATAGCCCCTCTACCCTGCTGCGTATTTTTTGAATCCTTATTTTTTTGTATAAGGTGGTAAGGGTATAAAATCGATGCCACACATATAAGATGTTGCACACCAATAACGAGGTGATTAATAATATATTTGTGATTTTTTTATAGATTCACACGAAGAAAAGGAACATACTTGAATTCAAGCGATTAAATGACTTGGTATATGTCAGATTCAACACCAAATTGAGAGATCGTCATCTTAAAAAATGAAATGATCCATTTTCCACAAATGATAGAAACCATGTGACTGATTGGATTGCTGGGGAAGATGACGGTGAAGATGAGGTATTTGAAGGACTGGGGTTGACGTGGAACTTAGTAGCTGATGCAACTGACGCAGAAGATTTGGTGCGAAATAGAAGAAGCCAAAGGCATGCTACCGGTTCAACCTCATTGCTGAGTTTAAATGAGGAATAATTCCCATTTGAGGAAGACAATGAATATGAAGATGAAGACAAAATCGCAGTGGAATTTGATGATGATTTAGATTAGGATTTCTTTGTAATCAATAGAATAGTGTCGTTTGAACATTTCTATTTTCTTATGCTACTTTAATTAGTACATTAATAATGTTATTTGTGTTAAATTTCGGTTTTCTTTCGCGTATTCACATATTTTGGTGATTGTTGTCAATTATTATGCGTGCTAACTTTTTTATTGAAGTATTGATATTTAATTGATAGAGATTGTTTTGATTGGATCACAATTATACCTAAACTTAGTTCAATTGTAGTTACTTTTGTATTTATTTATTTATTTTCAAATAAAAATTAGGAAACCACGTATAACCATATATATCCCGTATATACTTCCGCATACCGCTTAATTGCTATTCAGCAACTTGTCCGATCATATACACACGCTACTTTCGTGAACATCGGGTAAAATCAAACCAATCCAATCTACTTCCGTGAGATTAGATAAACACCCACAAAAACATGCGGGAAATGGTGTTCTAGTTCAGGTGCATAAACCAGACAGGGGCATTTTCGTCATACTATAAATGCGTAAAGCCCTCCCCTTTAATTGTCCCTACCGGTGCTTCCTATCTCCACAAATGAACTACACAAAGCCATTGGGTGAAACAAATCAAGAAAAATAGAAATCTTTGCGGGAAAAAAGGGCCGTCCTTTATTCCTCTCCCTCGCTCGATGTTAATGCCATTGCGGCCTTCCCACGATCCGCTCTCTCCTGCTTCCTACATGGCATTTTGATCCGATTTTCGCGGTGCCCATCGCGAATGCGTTCCTGAGGGACCGGATCTGGGTTGTTGGGCTCCTCGTAAGAAGGTCGGAAGTGTGTCCACGCATCCCATTTGTTATGATCCTGGGTGTTTATTTTTTTAAGATTTATCTTTTATGATGTTCATGGGTTTTTGTCTTACATCTTTGTTGGTTTTTTTTGTGTGATTACTTGTGGATTAACGATCGAAAATCGTGTTTCCCCCTGTTTTAGTACATAAAAGGAGGTTCTTTTTGGTAGTTCGTTTTCATTCTTTTGTTGTTGGGTTTTCTTTGTCTGAATTTTTTTGTTGGTATTATAATTGTTTTGATTCCCCTCTTTAGTTATCTGAAGGATTGATGGTTATTGGGGAAAATGATTTCTTCTTGTAACCGGGCTGCCCTTTTTTTGTTTCTGTTAATTGTTGAAGTCATATTTATATTTTGTGTTTCCAGTCTATCATCTCTCTGATTGTATGTGCCCCTCTTCATACGATGATGGCTGTGACTTTTAACGAATAAGTTGGCAAAAGTTGTGACCTTTTTAACATAACTTGAGACTTGACGCCAATTTGAGCGATATATTTCTTTGCATTTTCGTTCTAATGAGTTGTCTTGATGATCAGGTGAGTCAGGTTATTTAGTCATCTGAAAATTGGAATGATGAATATTAGTAATCATCTTTCTGGATTCACTTGTAACGATGCGGTGTTCAGATATTTTGTTGTCTGTGTTCTTTGCTGTAATATGTTTTTTTGTTATTTTTTTACTTTTTTCATGTAGTTTTGTTATGCGACCCTCTAATTGCACCGCAGAGCGACTTATCTACATGTTCATGATAATCATCTAATATTTTATCAGGTTTATAAAAATTCACTGTGCTTTTGCTCGAGAATTCTCAGGATTACTCATTCAGCCTCTCAAAAGTATTCTGCACGAGATCTTCTTATTAAGTTATTACATGTGAATCAAATTTTGAGGGGGATGGTTGTAATGCAGTACCTACTTATAAATATTGGGAAAGATGAATCATGCTGATCATTTCATTTTGACCGAGCTAGGCATGATGCGGAGCTTGTTTCAATCAATGTTTCAGAGTTTCCTCATAGTGTACCTACAGTGATGTAACCTATAAATTTATGTACCATTTTTACATAAATATTCATTTTAAATGAAAATTTGTATGTCCATAAGATGTAAGTGAGCATATATTGTATGGTTGTTTTAATGTCCATAAGATGCCCTTTTTCTGAAGAAGGATGCAACTTCAAGGTGGCAATGCTACTTTATGTGGTTTAGGAACATATTCAATTCTGGTGAACTGTTGTGCTGCTTTTGTATGTCTTTTTTTAGCTACATTCGAGTTTTCTTCTTTCTTATGCTGCAGTAATGTTTTCTTCCCAATGTCAAACTCTTACTGTCGAAATTTTTTTCAGAGGTTAAGCAGTTTTTCTTGTGCATACGAAATGTGCATGCATCTCTCGATATGAGTGCATTTTGGCTTAATTTTGCTCCGAGAACTATATTTCCAGTAACCGTTTGAGCAGTGTACTTTGGAAAATGGCTATTATGGGGCAATGAGCTTAGTTTGTTAGTACCCCTTGAGCATTCTGCCGGCTTCCATGTTATCAAGTGCAAAGAAGGAATTTATATTTGAAAGTTTGTGTTTTCAAGAGAATGTAACTAGTGAGAGATCCGGATGTTCAGTTGAAGCTTTGTAGATAAATTTTTCATTTGGTTTTAGATGGATTTTAGCCGACCATACTTAATGTGGGAAAAGGTTTTGTTGTTGTTGTGGTTTTAGATGGATTTTATTTGTCTACTTTTTTGAACCTTTTCCTTTGATTGAAGGGTTCTGTAACTTGTATTGTCATTTGTCAACAACAAGAGATATTATGGAACCTGAGGAATGTTGTGTTTAAAAATGAGAGATATAATGTTGAGTCTGTTAATAGTTCCAAGACATTTATGCTGTGTGTGTGTATTCTTCTTAACGATGGGTGTGGTATGGCACACTCTGTAACATCACTTCTTATTTTTAATGCATCACAGTGTCTCTACACCTCTGATAGACATCCTTCAGATTTTGGAAAAAATTCTTCTATTTGCAAGTAATATTAGTTTACCGGGAGATATATTGACTGCTTCATGAAAGTAGTATTTTGGAAAATTTCAGACACCTGGTTATTGATAGAGTAGGATTTTGCATCTTTTCTTCTCTGACTTCTTGTGGAGTGGTGTCCCAATTACTTATGTTAATTAACTCATTTGCAGATGCTGGTTTGGCTTGGCCATCTTTTCTGGATAATACATATAAACTTTTCTCAGAAAAATCATAGGATCTTCATGTTCAAATTTAGGTCCCAAGGTGTTACTTGGCTTGCAGTTTAGGTCCATGCTTATTAATTTAGCCACGTTTTTTATTTAAATAGAAGCAGTGTGTACATGACGACTCCTTTGTCATTTCTGATCTTTATGTTTTGGAATCAAACATTTTAGTTATAGAAAATGCCTCGATACCGAGGTGATGAGATGGATGGCATGGCTGAGGATTATGACATGGCTGATGTGGAAGATGACATGGATGAAGAGTTTGATAGTAGAAGAATGGATGATTCAGAATCCGACGGCGATGAATATGGAAATTTGGTATGCTACCTTCTTTTTGCATATCTGTGGGTGAAGTTTGTACTCTGCTGGACTTGTCAAGTGAAGTGATTACATATGTGCAATATTTAAAGAATTGGATAAATCACTTGCTGCTTATATTGCCCCGATCTTCAAGTCATTATGAATAAAAGCATATGTGCAGGATCCTAGGATAACGGACACCACATCTGCACAAGCAAGGAGAGGAAAGGATATCCAAGGAATACCATGGGACAGTCTGAATATCACGAGGGATAAATATAGACAAACCAGATTAAAGCAGTACAAGAATTATGAAAATATCCCCCGCATCCGGGGAGAAAGCAGAAAAGGCATACTTTCTCCACAATTTACATTTTATTTCAGCTTGGTTTCCTTTGCATTCCTTATTGTGCTCAATGTTTATGTTAGGAGTGCAATATGACAAAAAAGGACGGTTCATTTTATGAATTCCAGAGCAATACCAGATCTGTTAAGTCAACCATCCTTCATTTTCAGGTAGGAAATGCACATTTCTTCAGGAATCCCCCGTTGTTTCGCTTTATTCGAAACTACTTGATTTTTGGCACCATAGATTCCAAAATCTCCGGATGTTTTGCTCACTTTTTTTAGATGGTCTAGTAGTTACTAGTTATATATACTATATGGGGAGATGTGCGGCAGTTAAGATGTCTTATAACCAATGTGGCATGGATTCAAGTTGTGAAATCTTGCAAAAAAACCTGAACTCTGCATGAGATTCTTGATCAATAAAATACATTTAAATTGTAGACGACTGATTTTTAAAATTCACCACCCATGTGTCTGCACTCAAACAAACAAAGAATGAGAAGAATGATTCAAACAAATGCGAGGTAGAGGGGATTCACTAGCATGGATAACTTTTACGCCGGTGGGATTTACTTCCTTAGTAATTATGAATGAGGCGTGATCTGCATTTTTTATGTTTAATAAGATGTTTACCCTTTCGATGATTGTATTTTTAGCAATACGAACAATCTTTATTGTTGTGAATAGCGGAAACATGCACAAACACGACCAATCACCAAGCACGCAGACACGATGATTTACAAGGTTCATCTGTAACTGGGCTACATCCTTGTGCAGTGACAATCCATTTTCATTATGTGGAGAAATAAGAGTATAAAGAGCCATAACCCTAGGGAGTTTATATACTACTCCAGTACAAAACTGATCCCAAACTCAGACGAGAACCAACGGGCCCCAGAAAACTTTGTCGTCTCTATGGATCTCTGCAGTTATCATTTAAAGATCTATCTAAAATGGGAACATGTGTCCCATCAATATGCAATCCTTGGCAAGAGAGTTAAGATTCCGAGACAAAATTAGGAATAGTGCTTTATACACCTTCTTAACTGAGAACTCCCTATCATCCCAAGTCCAATAATCCTGAAGATCACGAGTATTTGATATAAGTGTAAGTGATTATGGATCTACTATCCTCGAGAATAGAAAGTTACGAGCTCACCCTCCATAAATCATCCAATTGTCCTTCCCCTATCCTCAATTGGAGCAACAAGTGTGGGAATTGATCACACAAAATACCCCCTCGTTTAGTCATTCTTGCAAATCAGAGGGAAAAGTTGTTGTCAACTGATGGAGAGAATGGGGGGGGGAGAAGCAGAAGGGGCGCTGGTGTTGGGTCGTGAAGGGCCTTCTCGGCTTTTCTAGTCACTCTGATCGTGCTCCCAGCGGGGTCGGGTGGGAGAAGTTCACCTTCAAGCCGTGCAAGGAAGAGAGGGAGGGGTGGACTGATGATGCAGCACGGAATTAATAAATAGGGCTTGATTTTTATCCGTTAATTAGAGTCTAATTTTATTTATGAGTTGTTGTAATTTTTATTTAAATAAAAGAGATCGCGTGTTATCTCAAACTAGTTAGTCGATTTTCAATTTGAATTTCGAATTTAAAATTAGAGTAAATTAGGATAAGGTAGATTTCAATTTTGATTCAAATAAATTAGAGTCAATTTGACCTTGAATTTTATTTCTATCTTTGTAACCCCACCCCTCCTATATAAAGGGGATAGTAGGCAATTGTTTTAGACAGTTCATATGATATAAAAATTGACTTTTATCTCTCTTTATCTCTCTCATTAGTCTCTCTCTCAATGTGATCTTCACGATTACTTTCCAAATTCCCGCGCAACCGACGCGTTGTCCTCTTTCTTCCTCTCATCTCTAAATTTCCTCCACCAAAAAACTAATTTTCCCCATTGTGAAATTTCCTGTCTCCATGAATTGGTATCGGAGCATGGTAACCGAATCGTTCTTACGATTCGACGATCCGATTTCATATTGGAGGATGCAATTTGATCTAAGCCGTCTATCTCGTGGCTCGCATGCGCGTTCGTGTCAACAAAAATTCAAGAATCTCCTCCAGACAAGCATCAAGGCTCAACAATGGATAGATTCATGGTACAACATTGATATCTTTATCGTATAAGTTGACGACGAACAAAATTTTGTCGTCAATGATGATCTGTGCGCTGTCCAGATCGTTTTAGATGGGAAAAACTGCGATGACGACAACCTGCTCGATGTCCAGACCGTTTCAGGAGGAAACAACGACGTCAACAATGATTTGCTCGCAGTACAAACCACTGCAGAAGAAAAAAATGTCGACCTGCTCGTTGTCCAGGTATTTTCAGACTTGCAAATGCCGCAGAAATTGACCTACGTCCAATCTATAGCCCTCTCGCGGACCCCCTCCACCACCCTCGCACCCCTTGCGGCACAACCCCCAGCCCCCGCGCCCTCTCTCACTACCCCCGCACCCCTTGCGGCTCACCCCCTAGTCCCCCGCTGCCCTCGCGCCCCCAATGCCCCCTCCTGCTGCACCCGCACCCCCATCACCCCCTCCCGCTGCAACCCATACACCTTATGTGATGCCTGCCCCAACCCTAGCGCCCCTCCCGTCGCCACCCTCGCCCTTTCGACGACCTCCCTGCCCCACCGTCACCTCCACCCCCTCCCACCGCCACCTCGCAATCCCATCTTCGCTACCACACTCCCTTGCCTTCCCCTTGTCCACACACCCTCATGCGGCCTTGGCGCCCCCAACAACCCCCCACCCCATCGCCTCAACCACCCCCTCCCATCGCCCTCGCGCACCCGGAGGAGCCCCCAACCTCGCTACAGGCCCCTCCACCTCCTTCCGTATCGCACGTTTCCGCCATCGCCTGCGCCACCATCAATCTTCCCTTCCTACCCGACATGCCACCCTTCTGCTCACCAGCGTGCCATCGCAACCCGTATCCCAACCCGATCCCACCACCTTGTCGACAACTTCTTCGCATCTTGCATCCGGTAAGTCGTCACCGACACCCGCGACCTCGAGGACGCCGCCTCCAGCCTTCTTGCCGCCGCCACCTCTTAGCTCATAAGGGAGAAACCCTAACAATAGTTAGGGATTTATCCTCAATTGGATCCCTGGAAATAAGGGAAATGAATGAGAAAAGTTGCAGGGAAATCTCTCTTCAAAAAAAAATTTATTTGATGATAATAATAAAGGGAGCCCCTTACAAACTTTGTTTAAATGAAGGGGTATGAAAATTACAACCCACTCTCCGGTGCAAGAATATTTAAAAGGGAGTGTTGAAAGAAAGAAATCTGGGTGGCTTCCTTACCCAATTAGGATTAGGACCATGTGTTTCACCTATTTAAAGGTCCCATGGCTTAATTCACTAGCCACATCTCCTCCTCTATTAAATTGGTGCCATTGCTTTGCTATGGGATCTCCAAAAGATGAGACGCTCGATATGAAGATGCTTCATCAACCCCGCTCGTACTGAGCCTTGTCGTGAAGTTCCTTTCTCCGTAGTCCATTGTGATATTTGGGGACCTTGTCCGGTCCGTACTCTGAGTGGACATAGGTATTTTGCTGTTTTTGTTGATGATTATAGTAGGTTGTCTTGGGTCTATCTTTTAAAAGAACATTCATAAATTAATAAAATTATCAAAAATTTCTTTCATTATGTCAAGAATATCTTCTCCACTAGTATACAAATTTTCCGTTTTGATAATGCTCTGGAATTCATACAATATGACCTAACATACTTCTTTGCTTCCCACGGAACCATACATCAAACCTCTTGTCCATATACATCCCAACAAAACGGGATAGCAGAAAGAAAACTCAGACATCTCCTAATATTGTCCGCTCCCTTCTTACTCAGATGAAGGTTCCCAAGACCTATAAGGGTGATGCCGTTCTGACCCCTATTCATCTTATCAATAGAATTTCATCTCCAAACCTAAATGGATCAACCTCTTTCTCTCTACTTTATCCAACTGAGTCACCCTTATGTGTGTCTTTTGTTCATAATTTTCACACTACAGACAAACTTTCTCCTCGTGCAATCAAATGTGTCTTCCTCAGTTATTCTCATACTAAAAAAGGTTACATGTGTTATGATCCAACTGGACGTCGCTATTATATCTCTGCAGATGTAACCTTTTTTGAGCAAACCCATTTTTCACTAATCTGTTACAGATATCCCCCCTGGATCTCCCACCTCCATCCATTGTCTATTAACAGAGACAAATATCTTCCTCACCATATATTCCTTTGCCTGTTTATCTTTTTCAGGATGATATGCCCTCTACAAGTGTCCCCTCCAATGCTGTCCCAGATGATCCCCAAGATCTTCCAATTGCTCTGTGCATGACTAAGAGGCAATGCACTTCTCATCCCATGTCTCATTTCACTTCTACTGCTGGTTTATCTTGCACTGACAGATGATATGCAGATGCTCTTATGACTATCTCTATTCCGAGAGACCACCATAGTGCTTTGCAGGATTCGGGATGGTGAAAGGCCATGAATGATGAGATGGATGCTCTTATTTCCAGGGGAACATGAGATCTAGTGCAATGTCCCAAATGGATTAGACCTGTGGCATGTAAATGGGTCTTCACAGTTAAACAATCACCAGATGGATCGAGTGATAGGTTGAAAGCTCATCTTGTGGCAAAGGGCTTCACACAGACATATGGAGTGGATTACTTTGAGACATTCTCAAGAGCTGCACGTGTGGGGTCAATAAGGTCTATCCTTTCTGTAGCAGCCAATAAGGCATGGCCTATCTTTCAGTTAGGTGTGAAAAATGTGTTCCTATATGGCGATCTTGATGAGGAAGTGTACAATGATGCAGCCTCTGGGTTATGAAGTCGAGGGGGTGTGTGTACGTTGACTTCGTAGAGCCATATATGGCCTAAAGCAGAGCCCAAGGGCATGGTTCGACATACTTACTGCAGAAATCAATACTCTTGGCGTCCAGAGAACAACCTCTGATTATTCTGTGTTTGTCAAAAGATAAACATATGGTATTGTTATTCTTGCAGTCTATATGGATGATATCGTTATCACATGTGATGATTATAAAGGGATACTAGATACCAAGGCCTTCCTCCATAAGGTATTTGTTACCAAGGATCTTGGTCCACTACGATATTTCTTAGGCATAGAAGTACTACATACTACAAAGGGTCTTCATCTTTCACAGAGAAAATACTGTCTGGACATTCTTATGGAAGACAGATTACTTGGATGAAAGTCCGCTAGTATTCCTGCAGATCCTAAGAAACACTTCACATCCTTTGATCCTATCTTCGAAGATGTTACTCGATACAGAAGCCTGGTTGGCAAACTTCTTTATCTTACTGTCACCAGACCAGATATTTTCTATGCAGTGAGCAGAGCTAGTCAGCACATGGGGCAACCTTGTTACAGTCATTGGCAGGATGTTCTTCAGATTCTACGATACTTGAAGGATTCACCAGGTTGTGACCTCTTCTATGGGGCAAATGTTGCATATGCTGATGTTGATTATGCAAGCTCACCAGAGGATCGACGCTCCACCACAGGTTATGCTATGATGGTTGGAAGAAATTTTGTTACTTGGAGAAGCAAGAAGCAGACTATTGTATCTAGATCCAGTGCAGAAGCAGAGTACATGGTAATGGTTCAAGCTACTTGTGAGATCACATGGCTATTAACTTTTTTGCAAGAACTTGGTATTGTTGTCACTACTCCTATTCCACTATTGTGACAACAAATCTGCTACATATATCGCCACGAATCTAGTGTTCCATGAGCGAACCAAGCATATAGAGGTTGACTGCCATTTTGGGCCTGTTTGGTTGCAGGGTTGGGCAGGGTTGGCCCAACCCTGGTTACTATTCACAAGGGTACTTCCTCCTCACAGATTACTATTCACCCATCCCAACCCAGCCCAACCCAACCCTGCAACCAAACAGGCCCTTTGTTTGTGATGCTATCAAGATTGGAAGGATTACTACTTCTCACATCAACATTGACCTTCAGCTTGCAGATTTCTTCACAAAAGCACTACCCAATAAGAGACTCCCTTAAATTGTTTCCAAGTTGGGCATGATCGATAAATATGCTCCAAATTGAGGGGGAGTATTATGAGAATATTCTATGTGCTAGGAGAATATTCTATGTGCTAGGAGAACATTCTATGTGTTAGGAGTATATTCTTGTGGCATTTATGTATTTTCTCCTTTGAGCTCTCTAGGGTTTTGTCCTATATAAGGATCCCTAGACCTCTTGAATAAGGCATGTTCTTTCATCTTTTCATTATTCTTCACAGACCCATTGTCCCATCTAATGTTGTCTACTTGATTGTTGCAAAGGTTTTCGCAACTAGACTTAAACTTGATCACATCATTTCCCTGCTGCAGTCGGCTTTTCTCCTGGGGAGGTAGATCTCGGACAGTTTGGTTATGGCTACTGAAATCGTTGGGGAGTGGAAGAGGAAGAAGCGGAAGGGGGCTCTTGTGGAAAGTTGACTTCTCAAAGGCGTACGATACCCTGGATTGGCGGTTCCTTTGGACGACCATGCATAGGCGTGGATTCCCGAGTATATGGATTATCTGGATGAAGCGCTGTGTTACCACTGCATCCTACTCGATGCTGATTAATAGTCGTCATGAGGGCGGTTTCTTTCAGCCACAATGGGGGGTTAGGTAGGGCTGCCCCCTAGTTCCCATGCTCTTTGTCATTGCGACATATGTTCTTGCGTGCATGGTCAATTAAGCTCGGGCCAGTGGGGTGACTGCGAGCATCTCTCTTAATGACATTGATATCCCTCTCCTTCAATATACTGGTGATACGATCTCTTTATTGAGGGCGGCGGTAACGAGGCGAGAGGAATGGCAACCACGTTGGAGATTTTGGGGAGTTGTCTGGTTTAGTCCTCAATCACAACAAATCTACTTTGGTACCTTTTGGCATGACGGAAGTGGAAGCCAGTGCTTGTAGTGAGGTCTTGGGTACCGAGTGCGGTTTGCTCCCTATCCGTTATTTGGGCCTTCCACTTGTTGTTGGCAGAATCAAGTTAGCAGACTGGCTGCCTATGGTTGAGAAGCTGGAGAAAAAACTAACTGGTTGGAAGACGACGCTTCTCTCCCAGGGAGCCGTCTTGTCTTATTGAAGTCAGTTTTTGAAGCTATCCCGGTGTTCTTCATGTTATCTCGTATCATACCTGTTGGGATCTGGAGGAGGTTGGAGAAGTTGACGCATCGGTTTCCTTGGAGCAAGTCTGTGCGGGAGGGTGTTGGTATTCACTTGGTTAACCGGGAGACTGTGACGATGCCAAAAGTGGACGGGGGGGGGGGGGGTGTGAAGAGTCTGGAAACTATAAATAAGGTGTTGTTGCTTAAATGGGTGGGAAGACTTTGGGGGAGAGTGAGGATGCTTGTTGTAGGCTTCTTCGATCGATCTTTGAAACGAGCCATCCAGTCCGGGTGATTCATCTACGTGGGGTGCACGTGTTGCCCTTCTGGAGGGAATCATCTCATTCATGCCTCATTTTCACGATCTTTTTAGGCATGTGCTTGGAGACGATAATTTGTTTGCATTCTGGAGTGATGACTGGATGGGGAGAGGAGCTTTTTCAAACAAGTTTCCTTGCCTCTTTGCGCTGGCGGTCAATCGTGATGCTCGTGTAGCTAATTGCTGGGATAATGGTAAGTGGATGCCGTCCTTTGTCTCCAATTTTCTGATCGACGACTGGAGGATTTTCCTGTGATGTTGGAGTCCTTGCGGAAAAAACGCACTCCCTCTACTGGCAGAGATCATTGGGTGTTGAAGAACAACTCTTTATATGTTAGGAGAGCGTATGGAGTTATCTGCAGACCGCCTACTTCTAGAACAAATATCGTTTATTCGGACTGCAACCTTATCTGGGAGCCGAGGCTTTCGGAGAGAATCAGCTTCTTTTGTGGCTGGTAAGGAGAAAACTGATTATGACGAGGGATCGTCGTGTGCAAAGGATCTTCTCAGATGTGTCCAATACTTGTTCGCTGTGCAACGACCAAGTGGAGTCTATTGATCACCTTTTTTTCATTACCCGATGACTGCACAGTTATGGAGTGATTCGAGCCTTTGATGGGTAGAGATTCAGAACTTAGGTACTTTTTTGGAACTCATTGGTGTCGGCTAGGAATAGACCAAGGATGGAGATTCTACTGCCTTTGGATTCTTTATAGGCAATTTGGTTAGCTAGAAATAATGTCCTTTTCCCTTCGCAACACTTCTATTGTGAAAATGTAATGTGCACTCCAAGTCTGTCTTTAGTCTTGGCTTCTGTAAGTTTCCCCCCTTTTTATTCAATAAATTTGTGGCGAACATCCTAGCATGTCACCCCCTTTTTTGGTCTCAAAAAAGTTGTTTCCAACCGCTGGATGCAACTGAAGTAAATCATCTTCAAGGATGAAACATATATCCCTTTAGAACGTGGAAGGAGTTCCCATATAATCGTAATATCAAGCTTAGTGGAGAACCAATAAGTTACTTTGAGCAAACTATAAAATATGTCCTCATTGGAGCCACTCTACTATACCACTCATATTAGAAGACATGTCATGTCAATCCCCTCATGTTTAAGTGTCCAAACCCTCCCTCCTTCGAAGTTCGAGGGACCACGACTTAGTCTATTAGTGTATCTCCCTTACTTTCTTGTCGAAGCTAGACTAGATCCCCTCCAACATCTGATGGATCCTCTTATAGACACTACGCTTATATAAGTAGAATACATGGATGATTGATTGACAGATTCCTTGCTTAGCTTCGACTCTCATGGCATTTCTAATAGAATCCTCCGCAAAAAAGAGTCATTTGTGTATAGTAACATCGAATTTAACATGCCATGTGAGTGCAACCATTGAAACAATCATGTTGCACTACAAGATCCAACATTACCGTTAAAGCATCAATCACCAAATCAAAGAGAAGAGACAAAAGCGGGTACCCTTGTTTAACCTCCCATAGAGGTGGAAAGAAAGCACCCTCCTAGATCGAGTTTTTGTGATGGAGCAGGAACAAGAGCGTGAGAAGGGGGAGTTTTAGTCGAATGACGAAGTTGGAAAAGATGAGAACATGGCCATTGCGAATTCAAGAGAAATCCTTATGGAGGAGGTTGAAACCATGATCGATAAGATTGGGAAACCTTGGTCTCCAGTAGGCAGAGGGAGGCCACAAAGATGCCGATCCTCTTGTCTTGCGGCCTCTAAAACCTTCTATTGCTTCTGCTATGGAGAAGATGGGCACTTTGCAAGGTCTTGTGAATGCGAGGTGGTTTGTTCCTGTTGCTATGCGATGGGGCACCCGCTGACAATGTGATTGCTCGATAAAGGAGACATGGTGGCCTAAAGTTTAAAAGAATATGCCATCTGCTGAGGTGAAGGGATGGTTACTTGGTGTTAGAGGGATACACTGGTGAGGTATGGAAGACGACATCAGATTTGTGACTTGTTTTAGGCTCGAATTTTGAAGGAAATGTTGATAAACTTGACAATATGTTGATATGTGCCTGCAACCTATCAAGATTGGAGGACGAACGCTTTTTGAAAGGGGAAGTTGGGCCTCTTAAGAAAATGTCCTTGGTGTTGGCCCCAATTCTCTGATGGTGCACCATTGCCAAATGCATGCTCTCAAATTTCCCTCTAAGGTGTTGAATCTTTCCCGTTCTTCATGATGTGTTCACGTCGATGATGACCCTTCTTGTTGTCATTAGTAATGGTCTTATACCAGGGAAGATATTGAATGTTGTGGTGGAGATCTCAGGTCCTCTATACTTGATGCTGCCATTATTATCCCTTGTCATCGGTTTTACGAGATTAATCTTGTAAAGGAAGCTGAGGAAGTCTTCTCTTTATCTCCGAGTTCTGTTGCAAAGAGAGACACTAGGTTTTCCCATGAGGTGGCTTTGGAGTTTGAGAAAGATGCAACAATGATGGCGATGGAGGATGAGAGTCTTGCGGTGGTGGTAGTGGAAACTGATCCTTTGGTGGTAGTGTAGATTGTACTGCTAATTGCAGGATGGGGGGGATCCTTTGCCCTAATAGTGTGCCCTTTTCGCTACAGAGGAGTAATTTTGTGGAGACTTGTAACAATGTATACAATTAAAAAGAGCATATGCCTTTAAATGTGATGGTTAATCGAGCACTCGGATTGAATCCAACTTTTATGTCGGACAGACTGCTTGTTGGTTTTCTGGTGAGAAAATTATTGCTGAGTCAAATCTGGATCCTACTGCTTTGAGTCTCTCCGAGGGAAGCTAAAACTTCGCCATTTATATGATGTTGCTCTCCCTACTTCCCTTGTGATGAAGGTTGGTTTTGGTTTGTTGTCTTTCTCAATAGACATTGCTCATGTAGGGGTTGCGACCTTAGAGGATGCTTGGGTTAATCTTTAGGAAGGAGGTGAAGGGTTATTTGCTTTCTGGAGCGGTGTAGGGGAAATAGGGGAGTGAAGATGACGAAAGTGTGGGGGGTGGGGGGACTGGAGGTATGGAGGAGGTGGGAGGAGGTTGATAAAGGTGGTGCAGTTTGAGGTGGTAGACATGTTCTTGAGGTGGTGCGTTAGGGGGGGATTTCATTTAGACATCACAGGTTCTACAAGACGAGTTGGCGGGTTGGAGGATAGCTCTGGAGGGGCATGACATGTGGCGGCTACTCATGCGATGATCAATCTTGTGGTGGATCAAGTGTTGTGAGTTGGGAGTGGGGGATATTAGACAAGGAGAAGTGGGTGCTTTGGAGTTGCATGGTTTTTGGCTAGTTGGATCATGATGAACTTGGTGGGGGAAAACCCTCTGTTGATCAATGAAGGTGGTTTCTTGGAATGTCAGGGTTGGGACAACCTGACAAGCGATTGCCAGCGGGGTCATCTTTCAGGACGTGGTTGATGGATGTTGTATGTTGTTAGGAAACTAATTTGAATGAGCGTACACATCTGTTTGGAGGTCTTTGCAAGGCACGCGATTGAAGGAGTTTAGGTGGTCAGGTTCCTAGGGTGGTGGTGGTATCTTGATGGGTTGGAATGGTAATATATTGAAATTGACATGTGAGTTACTTCGTGCCATATTAATTACAATGATACTTAAATGGGCTGATGACAATGAGTAGATAATGATCCTTTTGAGCATGTACAACTTCAAAGTATGGGATGAGTTGAGGTTCTTGGGGGCTCAATTTACAAGGATGCCTTGGCGGTGAGAGGGGATTTCAATATGGTAGTGGTGATTGATGGTTGTCCTCGAGCTACTTGCGGCTGTTATTGCAGAAATGGTATGGTACACACAGACATATCCAATTACTGATATACATAGAGGAACATTCCCTCTCGATTTTGGATTGATCATTTGCTCCCTCTTAGTTGATTTGTTGGACATGTTAGCATGTAGAACTTCAAAGTATGGGATGAGTTGAGGTTCGTGGGGGCTCAATTTACAAGGATGCCTTGGCGGTAAGAGGGGATTTCAATATGGTAGTGGTGATTGATGGTCGTCCTCGAGCTACTTGTGGCTGTTATTGCAGAAATGGTATGGTACACACGGACATATCCGATTACTGATATACATAGAGGAACATTCCCTCTCGATTTTGGATTGATCATTTGCTCCCCTCTTAGTTGATTTGTTGGACATGTTTCATTGTGTCTTTAATGGCGGCTAAACTCTGTTGCTTTGATCCACTCCCTCCATGTTGGGATTCTGGTGAGAATAATCGGCTTTCCGGTATCTTTCACTTCGAGAGATCCTGGATGCTGTAGGTTGGTTTCAAGGCTTTAGTGGAGGATTTTTGGCGTAGTCATCTGACATGGGTTTTGCAATTAGGAGGATAGTGGAGAAGACGACGTTGATGAAACTCCTTAAGACCTACTGAAGATAGATGTTTGAGAGGCATGAGTAGAGGAGAGAGGGGCACTTGAAGAGATCTTTACGATTCGACGGCCTTGAAGGGAGTGCAAATTGCATGGGGAGGAGCTGAGTTATGTAGAGCTCGAGAAAGCATATTATTGAAGATGAGAATAAGAAGTGTGAGGTGGTGTGGAGACAAAGATCGAGGCAGGCATGGTTGCATGAGAGGGATGTCAAATACTAAGTTCTTCCATGCTATGGTCAGTGGATGTAACATCCTGAGCTTAGGTTTCGGTCTGTTGTTGAGGAAAATTGGCTCAACCCCTGAAAACATCGCCACGCTCATTGATGTCTCACCCTAATTAGTAGGGCCTTGCACTGCCATTGCAAAAATCTGGAGACTGGCCTGCAACTTCGCTGCCTCAAGTTGCCCGAGTTATGCACACCAATCAATGACAAACGGGACGAAGCAAATCAGGGCCCCACACGTAAGGGGAAAGGTAGCACCCAGGAATCGCCCTCACCCAGATTCAAATGTGTTGACACATATATCTGTCCTGCAATCCGTCATCACCATCATGCAATCAGCAACCCCATTCGTATTCGAGGGCAAGTGGCTGTCCATCTGATCTGAAGTCAATTGAGCACTCCCTGACTTGAATCTGTTAACACAAGGACCTGGAAGCAAATCCAGAAAATCATGCAGCGGCTTCATGACTCCGGTATAAGGACCAAGAATGGTGTTGCTCCAGTCGTCTGCACCATCACCAGAGAGGGATTGTCCTGGTGACCTGCAATGACAGGAAAGTCGGAAGCTGATCCTCAACTCCAACAACAATTTCCACAACTGGCCATGTCCGTGTGCATGACCCCAATTTTCATTTAAACCTCTTTCTGGAGCTGCCCCATTGGTGCCAGCAGATCTGCCAGATCCACCAGAGTTTGGTTTCGAACCAATTTAACATGCTTCTGTTTAAAGCACCACATTTAATGTAAGTTAACATGATTCTGTCTTAAAGATGAATATGGTTTTGAGCCGACCTAGATCTGAGTTGAGTAGAAATCATGAAGCCAACCGTAATTATTGTTTGTTTGATTTGTTTGTTATACATGATTTACATGATTGAGTCGGTGCCCTGATGATGGTTCTTCATTGTAAGAATATGTATCCATCCACGCACATGATGCTATTTTTTTGCAATGTTAATTTTGTAGCTTAGAAATTTGGTGTGGGCTACATCAAAACATGATGTCTACCTCATGTCGCACTACTCCATTATCCGTTGGTCGGCATTGACTTCTCAGAAGAAAGAAGTTCTCAATGTTGCAGGACACGTTGCTCCGTGTGAGGTTAGTGTAAATCAGATTGTACTAGTCTATTTCTGTTTTATCTGGTGTTATATGATTTAAATGTTTTTAGTTTTTATCAAGTCCAGCTATATATTTTCTTTCTACACAGAAACATCCTGGAAGCATTCTTGAAGGATTTACCCAGACCCAAGTCAGTACTCTAGCTGTGAGGGATAACTTACTGGTAGCTGGAGGTTTCCAAGGGGAACTTATCTGTAAGGTGATTGCTAATGTGCAACTTCTTTGAAGTGATTTCATTTATATTTATCAAAGATAAGATGCTATGCTACCTTTGGTTAATTGGGGTGTTCCAACTGGTTATCTATCTAAACGGTAGTGTTGATTTATAACTTCTATTGTATAATCTTACATGGAGAAGGGGCAAACAAATTTAATTGCATTGAAGTTGCTGGAAACACCTTTTCTCCACTCTGCTCAGTACAGGACTTTTTGGTTGGCATTCCTAGGATCATTTGATTTTCGAGAAAATAGCGAGAAATTGATGGGCATTCCTTGGATTATTGATTTGGTTATTTGCATTTTGCGCAATATCCATGAATTAAAAAATGCACTGTATGTACATTCTGCCACTTAAATGTGGGGAAACTGGGAAGTGGAAGTGTTTGGAATACGAAAGCAAGGGCCATGCCTACATGGATAATGTTGACTGTGGCTGGTCATCTTTTTGGCAGTCATGATCTCTTCGAGATGGCCATGACAGATGGGTTGATCTTTCTGTACTTTTTCACTTATTCTTTTAAGATGCTTATTTTTTCCGATGAATTATGATCTCAGGTAGTTATTCTTTGGCTTTTCAAGGAAAAAGTCGCATATATTTTTACCCACGAATGGTAGCCTAATCTTTATACATGCATTTTGCATCGCAGTATCTTATCAATCGACCTAGTATCAGTTTCTGCACTTGAACAACCTATGATGATAATGCCATAACGAATGTTGACTGTGGCTGGTCATCTTTTTGGCAAGTCATGGTCTCTTCGAGATGGCCATGACAGATTGGTTGATCTTTCTGTACTCGTTCACTTATTCTTTTAAGATGCTTATTTTTTCTGATGAAATATGATCTCAGGTAGTTATCCTTTGGCTTTTCAAGGAAAAAAGTGGCATATATTTTTACACATGAATGGTAGCCTGATCTTTATACATGCATTTTGCATCGTAGTATCTCAATCGACCTGGTATCAGTTTCTGCACTCGAACAACCTATGATGATAATGCCATAACGAATGCTGTACAGATTTATAACTGCTACAGGTGACATTCCTTCAATTATTTCTTCTTTTTCCATGATATATATTTTTCTATTTCAGTAGCTTATTTATACGTGCCTTTCATAGTGGTTCCGTGCATTTCATGGCTTCAAACAATGACTGTGGAGTCAGAGATTTTGACTTGGAGAAATTTCAACTTTCAAAGCATTTCCACTACGAGTGGCCCGTGAATGTGAGCTGTTTCTCTTTTTTTTTCTTCATTTTAAGATATTTTAGCCCCCTCCTTTAAACCAATCATCTATCGCATATAGTAGGTCTGAAAGTCATGTTTGCCACCTAGCATGTATAAGTTATTCCTATTTAGTGAGTGGTTTTCTCCAACCGCCGAGAAAGAACAAGCTAAACCAAGAGACAACATCAGAGCCAAATGTGGATCAGCTTGGGCTCTTTCTATCGAAGCTCAGCTCACAGTATACCTGCACTTTACTGGTGTCCATGTATCAAAAGGCCCTTTGCTTGAGAATGACCCATCTACATCCTGATCTTAGATGCCAAATTTTGTTTTTAGTTACAACACTATTAGACCAATCTATTTTTTATAACTATATCTTCTCTCGTTATATTTTTTTACAGCATACATCTCCAAGCCCTGATGGAAAGCTTGCAGTGATCATGGGGGATAATCCTAATGGCCTACTAGTGGATTCCCAAACAGGAAAGGTATGTTTCTGCGATGTATAATATGCTCATGAATTTGTATTGTTCTCTGTTGTTTCTTTCATTCATTATGAGTGATCGTGCGTGAATCCTCTCTAGTGGGGCTCACCAGGGTATTACTTACTGGTGGAAATCCTCTTTAACAATGCCCACAATGAAAGAATTATTTTTGCCAGTGAGGTTTTACAGCAGACATCGCATTTTAACTTGAAGTTAAAGAATCTATTACTCAAACATATGAGCATTTTAACTAAGTTGAAGAATATTTAACTCAAACATATGATGGAATAAGAAAACATCCTAAGAAGTTGCTCCTGGGCATCATATCAATTGTCTGTGGACATGCATCATTTTCTACGAGAGAGTTCACTCTTTTTTGTCTTTTGCTGTAAACTATACTCTTTTTCCTGTAGATCGTGCATGAACTGCAAGGTCATGCAGATTACTCCTTTGCCTCGTCTTGGCATCCGGATGGGCAAACATTTGCCACTGGAAATCAGGACAAGACATGCCGAATATGGGATATGAGAAATCTATCCAAGTCTGTTGCTGTCCTAGGAGGCAACCTTGGAGCTATCCGATCGATTCGCTACACATCTGATGGGAAGTTCATGGCAATGGCAGAGCCTGCAGACTTTGTTCACATATTTGATGTAAAGAGTGGTTATGAACAGCAACACGAGGTGGACTTCTTCGGTGAGATCTCTGGCATCTCTTTCAGCCCCGATACGGAAGCCTTCTTTATTGGTGTTTGGGATCGGACGTATGGCAGCCTCCTTCAGTATAGCAGACGCCGAAAATTTTCATACTTAGATGTGTTCTGATGCCAACCTCTTAAGCATGAAGGATGATTTTAAATAACGATGTACACTTTTGAAGTTGTATATTATATAAAGAAGGGTTGTACAGTAGATCAGAAGCAGCTGCATTCAGTGTTAGGCCATTTCCCAGTGGTGCGATCTGTTGATTTGTCTAGAACACATTAAACAGCGGTAGTCATATTTCTTGTCTTTCGTGTTGCATGGTCTCTCTTACTGCCTGTACAGCTTATGCTGGAAATGTAACCGATCTGCCTGTGATTAGAGCTTTAAATTTGGCTAATCAAAGACATGAATGGAAGAATATAAAGGAGGGCTGTTTTTGGTTGTGCTACATATGATGATTTTTTGTGTGGTTTTATGACCTGACAAGATCGAAGTGATTTAAATTCAATAAATCGTTCACATGGTCTTACAAAGCCTGGTTTGTTTTACTGTCTTCTTAATCATTCTACAGATTCAAAATTTTGGATTAGGGAGCGGCATGATTATGTGGTTTATTACGGAATTAGGAATTTCCAAAAATTAAGACAATCCAAATATTATGGAGTTTTCAGAAGAAAGTACTCCAGAGATCCAAACAACTTGCAGTGCAGTATAGCTCGAATGCGCTGTAATTTGCAGCAGCTAACAACAATAAAAAAACCTTGATATATAGTTCTGGCGGAATTCTGAACTCTCTCAACTAGAATGAGAGAGGTCCGCCTTAAGAACTAGTCGCTTTCTTAGCCTTACCCCACTGCGAGAGAATCCTTTACCTGAACTTTTCTCACTTCAGGTAAGGTCGGTTACATGGATTTTTTGTTTCTATTCAGATCTATATTGGGTCATTCTCCAGCAGATCCGATTAAATTTTTATGTGATGTACGTAAATTTCAGTACAACTTGTTTCCACTTAACAGTCTAATTCACGCAGGTGAATTCAATAGCCATAATGCTAGAGATCCATTCCATGCGATGTACATACTATGAATGAGATATTTGTAATCACACCACAAACCTTGGACAAAGGCATACGCGTTAAATAGAGTAATATTACAGGGTTCATGACGTAATTTTAAAATTATTAGTGGGCACAGCGTAATGAGATATAATTTTTTGGGTCACGATGTAAAATCCCAAAAAAGTGATTTCCAAGCAATAGCATCAACTTCAACTACTTGTTAAAAGCAGAAGAAGCTCCATCGCAAATTTGTGGCTCTGCCATCCCCTTATCTACTTCCCGCACCAATCACCATCGTCCACCTGATCTCCCGAATCCCCCTTTCTTCCTCCACCACACCACTCCATCCCCCTCCCTCCACCACCACTCACCACCCACCCCCTACCCCGGGGCTATACATCACCACACCCCCTACTCCTCCTCCACCCACCCCCCACACACACACACCCCAACGCCCATCCTCACACCATGGCCTCCGCCCTCTTCTCCACCTCCGCCTCCCTCGCCACCCCGAGGTCCTTCCAGGGCCTCCGCCCTCTCCCCCCTCCACCTCCCTCAGGGCCTTCCAACTCCCCCGCCGCAGCGCCGCTCGGTCCCTCGTCGTGAAGGCCGAGCTCAACCCCTCCATCGTGATCTCCCTCAGCACGGGGCTCTCCCTCTTCCTCGGCCGCTTCGTCTTCTTCAACTTCCAGCGCGAGAACGTCGCCAAGCAGGTGCCCGCCCAGAACGGCGTCCCGCACTTCGAGGCCGGGGACGAGAGGGCCAAAGAGTACTCCGGCATCCTCAAGTCCAACGATCCCGTCGGCTTCAACATCGTCGATGTCCTCGCCTGGGGCTCCATCGGCCACATCGTTGCCTACTATATATTGGCCACCACCAGCAACGGCTACGACCCCAAGTTCTTTGGTTGAGAGAGGTGTAAGGGGAGGCTCGATCGTGATGGGATGATGGTGGTGGTCGTGGGTGTATAGGATTCCTTCTCGAGGTGGGTTGTGTACGTGTGTATGTGGCTGTATTATGAAAATATCTTCAAAAATCGAACGACCAATCTTCTTCTCCCTTCCACCTTTATTCCCAAGGAAATTTTTTGGCATGATTTTTGCTCGTGATTTTTTATAAATATGTAATGATTCCTGCAAATTGCACATGCATATTCTATCTCACTTCACCTTCCTAAATGTCAAATGACTGACATGATGCATGGGGATCAAATGCCTCGTGTGTGTGAGATCGATTTGAGATCTCACTGATATTGCAGATGCCCTAAGGGCCCGTTCGGTAGGAGAATAAGCAGGAATAAGGATGGGGAATAAGGAGAATAAGGGTCTATTCTCCGTTCGGCTGGAGGATAAGAATAAGGAGAATAAGGTGAAATAAAGATAGGTAAGGTGGGATAAAGATAGGAATAAGAGTGAAATAAGATGAAATAATGGGGAATAGTCGTACCACGGGGAAGCGTGTTGGGGGCTTATTCCCCTTATTCCATTCCTCCTTATACCCCAAACGAACATGGCCTAACTCCATGATCTACCGAAGGGCACCTGTGAAGTTGCGAGTTACAGAAGCAACCCCGGGGATTTTTTGAGAAAGATTATAGTCGACCTTACTTTACACCTCGGAACTCGGAAGGCAAGTCTTGTTTGTATAAAAAAATCTGCACAGAGAACGTTCGTCGATTATGATCAGCTGGATAAACTCACAATCAAGGACACCCGTTTTCAAGAGTTTGATGATTTGTTTGGATTGACGGTGCAGCAGCTTGTTGCTCTTCTCCCACCAATCTCCTTGTAATAATAGTTTTTAATTGTAGACATATACAAAAGACATCAAAGATCTTTTCAAAGTTATTCATCCACACTAATCGCAGATATTTTATTTTATTATGAACACTTCTTTAAAAGACGGCTTTGCCTTTATATTTTTTATATTCGTGGTGTCATGCCAATGAATAAAACTTTACTTAAGATGGCCAATACTTAGAACGCACGATTGTGGAAATTGGTGACGAGTTACAGTTTTTCCCAAGGTTGGTGGACTTCGAGTACTTAAACGAGTGCGGATCCTCTGAGCAGGGATCTGCTGTAAAGAGGGAGGGTGTCTGAACCGTTCGATCGAGATCGAGCGGTTCGCACGAAATTAAGGATTTCGTGGGCCCTTTGCATGCGAACCGTTCGGTCTCGATCGAGCGACTCGAACATCCTCCCCCTTACAGCAGGTCCCTGCTGGCCAGCATAGGACCCTAAGACAGATTTGATTTTGTTATTTTCGAGGATGGGAAGAAATCATCATCTTATGGAGCTACGATCATATAATAACTTTGAATAAATCCTACGTGTCACGTGCATGTTTTGAATTTTATAAAAATATGGAGGATCTGAACCAACGAAATCCATTTAAATGGAATCAGGATAGAAAGGCTAGTTCGGACATCATTGAGCTAGTCCCGGGTTTCTTTGACCTTTGGTCGGGAGGCCTGGGAAAGGGTAAACTTAAATATAAACCATTTCCCACATCTCCATGGTCCCTCGTGCTTACAACCAAAGGCGAAAACAGAAATCTTGCTGATTGGATGAAATGGAAGAGTAAATCTTTGCCGGAGCATGTATGACAACCCATAGATCTGCTGAGGGACTGCTCCATCGAGGTAGACAAAATCCTGGATGCCCTAGTGACCCCCTTGTTCAAGGCTCCTCCCGCCGCCGCTGCTGCTGCGAGTACATCTCACCTGCCCCAGCCTCAGGTACACGCCTGTTTGGTTACTGGGTTGGACTGGGTTGGGTTGGATTGGATTGGGGTACCCTTGTGAATAGTAAATTGTACCCCTGTGAATAGTAAACTGTGAGGAGGATTGAGAGGGTTGGAAGGGGGTTGGAAGGAGGGGTACACCGGTGTACCCCAACCCAACCCAGTCCAACCCAGCAACCAAACAGGCCCATAGAGTTATTTTTTTCTCCAAAATTTTCTTTCACAACTTTATCCGAAAATTCAGCGACGAATCAAGACCCGGAAAGGAGAAGGCCAGTGGTGGGCATTTGGGAAAGTCGGGCCGATCGGGTGTCTTCATTCAAGCAAGGGTACAGAGGAAGAACGAACCGCCGTGAGAGGCCGGGGGGCTTTTGGGGGGGGGGGGGGCAGAATGGGGGGGGGGGGGGGGTTACGAAGGGGGAAGCAAAACTCAATCCGGATTTGGCCGACGAAAATGCAAGGCTATGGATACCATGTTCCATCGAGAAAGAATCATCCTTATAAAGAACTTCGGGGGGCATCCGTGCATCCGAAAGACTTAAGGCTTTTCAATTACAGGGCACTGTAATGCTGCCATGAAAACTTTCCTGGAAAATAACCTGGGTTTCCCAACTTCAAACACGATGCTAATCACAAAAAAAGGGACTTCACAGGGATAAAACTTGACTTTCGCAAATTGATTGAAAAGTTTGTTGAACAGGTCTGGGGTTGCTAATAGTGTTTGTCTTCAGGCTGTGTTTCTTCCCCCCTTCTTCTCTGTTTCCATGGATATAAAACTTCTACCTTGGAACATGCATGGGTTGGGTGGTAGGTGGAAGCTCGACCGTCTCCGGGAGCTTGAAAACACCCATAAAATCAACTTATTTGCTATGTAGGAAACTCGATCAAGGGACCTCGTTAACGTGTGTCCCTATGGGGCCATGACAAGTTCTCACTTTGATTTTGCCACTTGCATTGCCCTCGCTTGGATTGGTCGAAATCCTACCTTCCATCTTATACATGTTTATAGGCCTCCCCTGGACTTGGGAGAGAATGAATTCCTCACCTTTCTTGCTGATTCCTTCCCCTCTACATTGCCAACATTTCTCGTGGGATATTTTAACTCATTCGCAAATGGCCTGACATACTTTTGGGGACTCCAATCAACGACTTCTGCTCTAGATTTAATGAGTGGATAAATCATGAGGGTCTAATCGATTTCACAAATCCAGAAACCGCCTACGCTTGTGGGGTTGGGGGTGGAGTTCAAATGGCAGTTGGGTTTATCTAAAAGGTACATGCTAAGATCAATGTTTTTGAAACCGAACTGGAAATCTTATCAAAATAGTTGGATCTAGTTGGATCGGGTTGAACCAAGTAATCGAACTGGTTCTATCGGAAGATCACGTCATCATTATTTAAAATCATATTAAATTAGACCGGTGAGAAAAAAGTGGTTGAACCGCTTAATCAAATTGAAATAATATATATATATTATACACTTAAATATACTTAGGGCTTGTTCGTTTGGAGAATAGGCCCTGGAATAAGGGGCCTATTCTCCATCCGACGCGGTTTCCCGTGGTACGATTATTCCTCCTCATTTCATATTATTTCACTCTTATTCCTATCTTTATCCCACCTTACCTACCTTTATTTTACCTTATTCTCCTTATTCCTATTCTCCAGCCGAACAAAGAATAGACCCTTATTCTCCTTGTTCCTGCTTATTCCCGAACCGAACGAGCCCTTAAAGTATAAATAAAATAAATAGGCAATGTATATATTTCACACTATACGTAAAATATTTTTCGTATATACCATCAAATGTCATACATATGTATATTATTTGGACTAGTTGCTCTATAACATAATAGTAGTTTATATTTAAAATCCAATACATGTAAAAAGTTGTTTTAATTAGGAGTTTGAAATAGGCAATTAAAGGTCACCGGTTCAAAAACCATCATCAGGATTATTTTTAAATAAATTAAAAGCGGTTCAACTTCGTTTGAACTAGGTCAAAAAAATAGGTAGAAACGGACGGATTAACCAGAATTTGAATATTCGAACCGAACCGCTATAAATCGGTTCACCGGTCGAACCGACCGTTCCGATCCGGTTTTCAAAACACCGGTGGGGATTACTCCCATAATATACCATCTAATATCAAATCTTTGATGCGAGAGATCACATCATTCTCGATATAAGAATGAGTAGTGAGCAAAAATTCTGACTAAATAAGGATGATTCATTCGGTGGATGTAAACAACAATTTACGCCCATAAGTCGATATCCTGATTTTGCTAATTAGCCATCTTGTTAATATCATTGAGAGAGGGATGCCAAAAATCCCAGCTGCATGCCCTCAAACACTCAAACTTTGATCATTTTCATTTCTTCCTTTTGGTAGTTTTTAATGATGAATGAACCGTGGATCCTTTAAAAAATATCAGTTGCGAGAAATAGTGTAATGAATACACAATATTCCTTGCGAATTTAGAGAATCAAGTAGAAAATAATATTCACTGCATTATATATTTAAGTAGAAAACGTATTATGCTAATGAATATTGAATTACTCGTTATCTTTATCTTTGGCCAATTTTGTTGTAGTGAAAGGTTCATAAAATGGCCGATGGAGGAAAACCCAATCATCTAATGACCATTTTTCAAGCCAATTGAAAATATATTTGTATCTCTTTGATCAGGTGCACAATATTTTTTCTTGTCAACAATTATTGCAAGAGGATTTATTGATATGGCTCCTTTGAACATCCTTTTCGTGGGCAATCCAGGCAATTTATCATCCATAATTTAAATGAAGCGAGAAAACCACTTCTGTTGAACACTTTTTTTTGTGAAAAGTCAAACCATGTGTGGTTGCAACTGTATGCAGGTGTTTTAGGAAAATACTTCGAATAGAGTAATAATGAGTGTACTTTGAAAATATCACCGTTCACTCGTCAATCACAAAAGAAAAGTTTAGAAATAAAAAATGGCATAACATATCTATAATGCATATTATTAGCTTCTGGAAACTTCTGATGCTTGCATTTATGAGCAAATTATAATACATTAAAATACTCCATTCATTACATACATACTGTACCACCGTTTTATATTCTCTAATAGGGCAGTGGGTGGTCCATAAATTTATGAAACAGAATACAGTGGTAACTTGGCAGAGCAGATCGTCTGCTGTAAATGGGATTAGTAATTTGGATGATCAAACTCCTCACAGTGATGCCGAAGAGATACTAGAACATGCAGGTCAGCAGCGGGGAATTATACGCTTCTTCTGCAACACCTTAGCATATGTAGTTGACACTAAAAACGATCGGTGCTTGACCTCTAGAGGAGAACATCTTATTTGCAAGTGAGGAGCGCGAGACATTGGTTACTGCTCCCTAGTAAATATCTACACGTTCGATGTGCTTGATCTTGTACCAATCTTCACCCTCTCGCTTTTCCTCGCCCTCTGGTCTTTGGAGCTTCTCATGCAGGATCAATGGACCGGCCCGCAAGGTAAATGCTCTGAGGGTGTTGATGTGCTGTAAACCCTCCGGTAACATTTCCAGATGTGAGCATCGGATAATGGTCAACTCCCTAAGTAGAGGTAGACTTAGTTCCTCTAGTTCCCATCTCTTGATATCCAAATTATGTAGTACTAATACATGCAATCGGGGGAACCACGCCGAGTTGAAAACCATCTCATCCTCGGTGAAAGATATATCGGAAAGTCTTAATGTACGCAGAAACTTTAAACTCCCCACCAATTCTAAGATCTTGTGGTTGATCTTAGTTTTTGCCAGACTTACTTCCGTAAGGTTTTGTGGCAGTCTCCCAATATGAGATGGCACAATCAGGAGGCCGCGTAACTGTAAGGAAAGAAGATGCTTATGGCTATCTGTTGGCAAAAAGATCTCATCCATTTCAAATATGCCATTGTCTGCAGAAGTAGATCTCACATCGAGAATGAGAACATGAAGCCATTGCAGTTTCTTAATAGTTCTCGATAAGTACGTGGTCATGGAGACGTTCTCGACATAAGATACTTCGAGCTCTCTGAGATTGATCAAATTAGGCAGGATTGCCTCCATCCATGGATCCGCATGCACACAACGCAATGCTCTCATGTTCTTGAAAGTGTCACCAGGAAGAGAATCCTTTGGCTTTGGAAGTCTGGTGCGTATGCTGCCACGTAAGTACCTTAATGTCTTGATCCGCCAGATCGAATTCGGCAAGAACTTAACTTCTGTCGTTCCTACATCCAGAGTTTGTAGGTGCCGCAGGTTCCCCAAGGTTTCGGGGAGATAACTAATACCATCATTAGATAATGTAAGATATATCTTAGATTCACCATATCCCCTATCACTGCAGGTAGATTATCTACATAAATGGCAAGTTCCAACACTCTGAGCAACTTCAAGTTTCGTTGGAGAGAAGACCAATCAATGTGACATATATGATTTCTCTCAAGGAAGCCGGAAGCCTCTCCTCGCTCCCAATCAAATGGTTCCATGATCAAGAGGGTTCTCAGATAATTAGACTCCAAAGGAAGATGAGGGATGGTCTTCTCAGCATGAAATGAAAGGCGTCGCAGTAGAGCACCCGAGGTTCCACCGGAAGGATTTCTCCAAACATCAAGGAATCGAATCCGCTTTGCCTCCGAAACAGCCAAGTCGAGAAGCAAATCATGGACACGGCAATATCTTCCTGAAAAGCCAAATTGGTTTCTTTCGACAGCTTGGATCAAGCAACGCTGGACAAGCTCTTCAAAATATCTCTCTGCAGTATCTTCCATGGACACCCCAACTCTCTCCTCAATGAAGCCTTCTGCAATCCACAGGCGCTGCAGGCGACCGGCAAAAGCCTCGCAGTCCTCTGGAAGGGATGCAAGGAACAAGAAGCACCATCTCAGATGGACAGGAAGATCAATATAGCTCAACGCTAATATCCCCATACATCGCTCCCCTTTTTCTGTCTGATGCCAATCTATCTTCTCAGCCACATTCCTCCACACCGCAGGAGTCTTCTCTTTTCTGGAGAGAAGACCACCTACCACAATTATAGCAAGTGGAAGTCCACCACACTGCTTTATGATCTGCTCTCGAAGACGTGCGAGCTCAACAGTGCAGCATTGCTCCGGGTTCTCTTCACTCGGAAAAACTTTCTTAGTGAAGAGGACTCGACTCTCTTCTTCTCCAAGCACTGATAATTCGTACGGTGACAGCAGCGGGTTCGCCGATCTTGCCACTTCCATGTTGCGCGTAGTGATAATTATCCGACTTCCATTGTTTGGGTCCGGCAAGATGGTATCTAGCGTATCCCACAATTCAGACGTCCATACGTCATCTAAGACAACCAGATATTTCTTAGACTGCAGGAATCCACAGAGTTTTGCGGTTACGCCATCTTGGTTCATCTCCGATTCATTGTTCTCGGACATCTTCAAGATTTCCCTGGCAATCCTCTGCAGGAGATCTAGGATGCTGTACTTCTGGGATACGTCTACCCAGGTAGTGCAGTCGAAGCTCGAAGACGATCTAAGCATGTTATTATAGACCTTCTTGGCGAGAGTGGTTTTACCAAGGCCACCCATTCCCACGATGGATATAACCGATCTCCGGCTTCCTTCACGATCCAGCAGATCGGTCACCGCCTTCACATGGCCGTCCAGTCCTACTACGTCCCTATCTTCAACATAGGGCGTCGCCGTCAACCTCCTAAGCTGCAGCAGCTCATCAGTCCGATCGACAGTGTCCGAGCTCTTTGTATCGGGGATGTTGATGCCGTAGGTATCCCTCATCCTCGACAACTCGGTGACACTCTCCCTCAGTTGCGCGATTTCCGTGCCGAAGTCATGTCTCGACTTAGTTCGCAATATACAGCAGGAGAGGAAGGATTTGCGTGTAGGATTACCAGCATGGAGAGAGAAGGTGTCGACGACGTCCTCGGCGTGGAAAGCTAGTCTCCTTACGTCCTCGATCCATATCGTGATGCGGGCATCCTGGATCTTCATGGTGGCAACGTGCTCCAAAACAGCCTGCATCATCCGCAGCTCCCTCTGCACCCATTCCAGATCTCTTCGGGTGTTGGCGAGGAGAGCGATCTCGCTGATGAGGAGGTCTCCGATCTTACCCACAACGTAGGGTACGATGCCGCCGCTGGGATCCATTGAGAACGGAGGATAGATACGAAGGTGGTGGGATTTCTGGAGCACGCTCAGAGAGAAAGGATTGGGACGTCTGTCAATCAAAAGCATCTATATCATCCTGTCATTCCCGACAAGCTCTGCTTTCCAAGCGGTCCAATTGCACTTGTTAATTAAGGAGGATTAAACATAAAGCAGATTCCGATGCTTTGCTTCTGACCTGTTCTCCACTGTGCGGAGGCATTAGTTTTAATCCCCCCTCTCTCTCTTTCCAACAAACCCCACTTTTAAAATCTAGGAATTTTTACCCAGCAGATCCTATAAACTTTGCCAATCACCTCCACGACCTTTTTCTATAATGTAATTACCTTATCGATCCTATAAATTACTCCAAGAACTCTCGCGAGGTTCAAAGTTCAAACAGAGTAACCACAAGGTTCATAGGGTAAAAGTTTGCAAGTTTACAGAATCGAGGGGAGAATTATGTTGTTTCATCGGATTTCACTAACTTAATTTAACGGTTAAATGGATATGAATTAATCGAGGGAATGTGATGTGTGAATTAATTAATGGGCTTGATTGGATCTGAACTTTGCCAAATGCCAACTTTTACCCGGCAGATCCTATAAACTTTGCCAAAATACGCGATATCAACCCACCTCAATGTACTCTTTGGGATGCGTTGGTGGGTGCACATCAATTTAGAAGTTTTTTTAAGATTCTGAAGTGCATACAATTTTCCAATAAGAGTATTTTTGTCATTATGCAATTAAAGGAATGAATGCAAATGCGATAAGTTCAAGGGTGTTTTCGTAAATTCTAGTCAAATCAACTCGAAAATTACAAAACTTGGCTAGAATGTAAAAGAATGCAAAAATATTTAAGTTAGGAATTTCTCTGATGCAAGATGATTTTTTAATGAATTATTTAATGCAAAATGGTGATCGTAAGTAATTTAAGAGAAATCCAAACCTTAGTTTCCATACTTTTCCTTTATAATAAAAGATTGATTTTTTATAATAATATGAATATATATTAATTTAAATATATTAACAGAGTATATATTTCTATTCAGTGTTTTGAAGTCAGATTGGATCGGTCGAGCCGGGACTGGGCCGGTCCGGTTAACTGGTTTATGTCAATTCGGTTCGATTATTTATATTTTAATTAACTCGTCTGGTTCAATCTAATTTTTTAACCCGGTTTAACCATGTCAACCTAAGTTGTACCACATTTAATTTTAAATTGTTTAAAAAATTTGTTGGCAATGTGAGTTGAAACCCATGACCTTTGGTTACCTATTTCATGCTTCTAACCAACTACACTAACACAACCTTTTGCATATATTATATTTTAAATATAATTAAACTATTATCATGTTATAGAGCATCTATTCCAATATATATATATATAGAGAGAGAGAGAGAGAGAGAGAAGAGAAACTTCAAATGAGGCGGGGTCTCACCATATATATGGTGAGCCACCCTCAATTTAGACATATTTCTAATATATTTTACAATTTCTTGTTTCATACATATAACAATAAATATTAACACGACTTGTATAGTGAAAAAAATTATGAAAATATTATTATAATTGATGGAAATGTTAATTTAAATTTGGACGCTGTATTTTATAAAATTCATTTTTTTACAATGCGCAGTTTATACTTTTACAAACTTTTACAGAGTTTTTAATAAATTCACAGTGGCCTTTACAATTTCAGAAAAGCCTCTACCTCATTTGAAAGGTTCCCTATATATATGATATGTATGATATTTGATGGTGTATAAGAAAAATACTTTATTTTAGTGTGAAATATATATATTATCTATGTATTTTATATATATTTCAAGTATATTAAGTGTATAATATATATTATTTCATTTCGGTTTGATTATCCGGTTCAACCACTTTTTTTCACCGGTCCGATTTAATCCGATTTTAAATAATGATGACGTCATCATCTGGTTGAACCGGTTTGATTACATGGTTCGACCCAATCCTACTATTTCAACAAAGTTTCCGATTCGGTGTCCGGTTCGGTTTCAAAAACCTTGTTCTATTAGTTACATATTAATTCAAATACGGATATTCATACTTGTTATTATATATAAAAGATTATATATAATAATATATAATACTTTAGTTTCCATAGTTTCCTTCCCGAGTTCGATACTCGTTTTTATAAAAAATAATGAGTATATAATAAGTTAATTTTTAGTGATTTTTTGATATCCATATTTTTTGAATTAATATATAATTAATACACATTTATTTAATATACATCATATAGGAACCTCGTTGTAATGAATTTGACTGAAAGTTATTCTAACGCGTGCAATTAAAATCATTACATGCAGGTCCATGTTCTTCACAATACAGAGACTAAAAAACAAAACAAAAAATGTCTAGAAGTGGCACTGCAAAAATCTCTATCATGTGCTCGCAACACGTGACTCCTCTCGACATTCGGCGCCATGCGTCAACAAATGGTTGGAGATGCGGGTCCGACGCTTCAAAGCGCGAGGCTTGGTAGGCGGTGTAGATCAAATCAAAGACGTCAGATGGCTTCTGATCTAACGACTCTCGATGAAGCGTTGACTGATGGTGGATATCAGCTTGCACCGCTTCGCTTCGACGATCCGGATCACAATGCTACAGATCAAATCACATCTATTGGTTGATGTTGATCGGACGGATGCTGCTCTCCTGGAAGAACATCGGTGATGGTGATGATGCTGGATGACCTCGAATTAACCTTGTCTCTCTCGTCTTTGATCAGAACAGCATCGGACCCGGTGCAAAAGTTTCGTACGACGATTCCGCGTCGTTTGGTGGTTGATTCGTGCTTGGATATGGTGTGTAGGTCGATTTGGAATCCTGGATGCGTGGAGATGGTGATGGAGCTCAGATGCTCCTCGATCAGTCCTCTGCTGGTCCTGGAACGATCCTGTGACAGACTCAGCACGATTGGGACTTTTATTAATACACGAATTTTAGTCCTCCACAACAATACGTGTATGTATAATTATAAAAGTATAAATGCACATTTATAATATTGAATTATAATAATACATGTATAATTATGAATCGTGTTTTACTAATACATGCATTTAAAAAATACATTAACTATTATCAACCATATTTAAATATAATTATTTTTTATAAATCACAATAATACATGAATTCATAATAATACATGTTTTTTTTAATACATGTATTATTATAAATCATGATAATATATGGATTATAATGATTTATGGCAATACATGTATTCATAAAATGCATGCACTATCATGATGTAACATCTCGGGCTTAGGTCCCCGATTTGTTATTGAGGAAAACTAGCTGACAACTTGTTGAGTTCGGGCTCAATTAGACTCGTTGACAACCACCAACATGCTTAAGCCTAAGTTGTCAAGTAGTATTCTCCACCATTTATAAACCACACCAACATTTCTTGAGTTTTAGATGTGGTACTATGTTTGGAGTATGGGTGTTACACATAATTACTAATAAACACATGTTTTTTTATAAATTATAAAAATATAGTATAATAAAATTAAGGTGTATTATGTTTATGAATCACACTTAAGTTTTATACTTTTTAAGGTATTATGACCGTACGCTCATGAGAATACACTATAAAATGTGAAGACGAGAGATTACACACACATATCATTAGATTCGTATTTAATAACGATATACTTTTAATTATTTAGATTCATAATTATAATTCATGGCTTATAATAATGAATGTACTGTAATAATAATTCACAATAATACATGGTCGCATAATAATAAATGAATTTGAATAACATACGACTGATGATAGTTGATGTAATATTATATATACGTTTATTATTTTGATTCAAAATATGACATGTATATTATGAATCATAGTTAAAGTCTTTATAAAAATACATACATTTTTTATCACTCATTATAACACGCGAATTTTTATGATTAATAATTACACTTGCATTATTATGATTTTTTATAAAAAGATGCGCTTTTTAATAATTCATATACATCTAATATATAATATCATGACGACAATTATTTTTAGGGATTTTACCCGGCAGACCCTATAAACTTTGCCAATTACCTCATCGACCTTTAAAACAACCTAATTCTCCCCTCGACCCCGTAAACTTGCCGACTCTTACCCCATGAACCCTCCGGGTAATCTGTTTGAAGCCCTGGTGGTTCTTGGGGTTATTTTTGGGGTCGATGGGGGTAATTACGTTATGCAAAAGGTCGTAGAGGTAATTTAAAAAGTTTATAGGATCTGTCGGGTAAAAATCCCTTATTTTTATTCATAATACACTATAAAAATACATTTAGTAATATTCTAGTAGTGTAATTTCATGATTCATAAAAAAATAAGTATTTTTATAGTATATATTTATGAATTACAATAATAAGTGTGCTTTTGTAAATCATATAATAGTATATTTTTACGAATCAAAATTATTCATGCATTCACACTAGCATGCACATGTTTATAATACACTATGAAAATCACAAATTTTATGGTTTTTACAGCGTATTTTTATAGTTTAAATATTTATAAGAATAATATGAACATATAGATTAATGGATAGTTTATCATATATTTAATATATAATTTTTTATATAGTGTAAGCTCATTTCACTTATATTATACTGTAATATATTGTTAGATACGGAGTGCAGTTCCGTCTATTGACATAAACCAAAAGAAATATAATATATTTAAAAAATTTTAAAGGAAAAAACCATATATTTAATGTTAATTGTATATAATCGGAGTTCACAAAACTCAACAGCTTTTTTTACCATTCGGCAGTGGGTATAAAAGTGCAATGTAACAGGAAATGCACAACTTCGAAATGCAAAAACGATTAGATAATAAACGTGAAATAGTTATATATTATTTCTGAAAAGCAAAAACAAGTTACAATTAAGATCTAGTTGAATGAAATAGTTATAATGAATTTGATACGAGATTAATCAATTTGCATAGGCACACAAAATGCATTGATATTAAGAATAGATTCGTAACCCTACAGAGATTCCCATGGTACAGCTAGTATTGGTACGATTACTCCTCTATATTCAACAACGAGATCTTAATGGATGTGAATGTACTGACATCGAAATCTAACGAGCAAAATGAGAAGAGAAATGGGAATCGATGAAATGTAAACGATTAAAACCATGTGTCCTTCGGGAAGTGTAGTCTCCAAAAATCTACCTTTAATCGTCATGTTAAAAGTAATGAAATAATAATATACAAGGGAGCATATCCGCGCTTCGCGACGGGATTAGACAGCAATGATGAAAGACATGGAAGGAAATTGGGACAGATGTATTGTTAATTACATCTAAACATTAAGATAAATCTTGATCTCGAAAAAAAAGCCCATTTTCACACATTATATAGAAAAAGGTTTCAGACAGTTATCACCCAAATCATAATAACTGTAGCAGTAAATTCTTTTATATAGAGAGTTGTTGACATTTTTTTTACTTGCAGCAAATATACAATACAACATAACGGAAGGTTCATATATAAAGTTCAATATTTGTTAAAATAAAGCAAAAATAAAGCAAAAGGAGACAACTATAAAGATGCATAATTGTTTAAAAGTTACATTAACACAACAGACGGAGATATCTACGAAGGTGTAGAAAGTCATTCTTGGGATATGGAGATCGACTCGGTGAAATTTACAGCCACCTGAGTAATGAATAAATGGATGAGTCTGTCTGGATGGAGGCCGTAGGAGTCTCTATTTCTGACGAAATTCGAATGGCATATAGGAGGGATATAGGGATGAATATACATGGTGATATTTTTCAAAAAAAAATACTGAAAATGCCGCGGGAGCAGCCCCATTAACCTTATATATATATATATATATATATATATATATATATATATATATATATATAATATGTGGAAAAAATGGGGTTGCCTTCGAGGGGGAGCTAACTTAGCTCCCTCACGCCCCATTTTCACGGTATTATTTTTGAAAAAATAAATCTGTGAAAATTCATCACTATATCTCTATATTATGACATTTAAGTTTCCTGACAAACAGAGACTCGTATGTCCTCCATCTAGATAGTCATTTTTTAACGATCGCAAAATTTGTTATATCGACACTGTCTGGATGGAGGCTGTAGAAGTCTCTGTTTCGCAAGAAATTTTAATAATATAATATAGGGATTTAATAATGAATTTTCATGATTTTACTTTTCAAAAAAATAAAAAAATATGTGAAAAATGGAGCAAGGGAGCTAAGTTAGCTCCCCCTAGGGACAACCCCCATTTTACCATATATATATATATATATATATAGTTTATACATGCTTTTATGATTAGACGTAAGTATTAATAAATAATAGGATGTTTTACTTGAAATGATCTTATTGCTAATTACTATTTTCATAACTTTATGGCAATCTACTTTTGAACTCAATTTTACGTATAGATCCATAACTATATTATAACTATTTTGTTGTTTAAAAATTACTTTCATATATTTTATAACTGTCACTATTTTTTTAGTGGTCATATGTAATATTTGTTATTATAGAGAGCATTAAAAATAAAATATTATATGGGTTAATAAAGTCAAGAGGATGAAAAAAGAAAAAATATGATATTGATTAGAGTTATACATGTATACATGCTATGATATAATATACGTATGGATTAAGAGGATGAAAGGTGGGGAATTTCCTAACGTACAGAGATAAAGAAGAGAACCACGTGCCTTGTAAAGAGATGAACAAAAGACAAATTGTAAGGATTTTACAAATTGCAAGGATTTTCGTGTACCGTGGAGAGAGAGGCAGAGATGCGTCTACAACACAGAGAGGTGAGACCGTGGAAGGGTGCGCAGAGAGAACACCGGAGAGTTCCACGTGTCTTGTTGAGAGAAAAAATTGATCAGACCCAGCTTTAGTATATTTATAGACTAGTGGTAGCCCCGTGCAATGCACGGGGAAGCGTCGAAGACAACATTGTTTACAAAAATACAGAAACTAAAAGATATCGAAAAATAATAATGGAAAGAAACCAAATTTTATTTTAATCAATAATATCATTCTCATAATCAACAATTCATTTCAAATAAAAATTAATAGGTAATTAATAATTTTCACACATATGATCTACAACTTAATGCATGAGAAGTGAATGTATTTGGAAATCTAATTACGTGGTCTTCGCACATGCTGAAATCACTCCAAAACGCAAAAATAAAAATATCACGGCAGACGAGGACTTAAAGACTACCAAGTGCGTATTATAGTATGACATGTGATCAAAATAGATTTTTTTACTCCAAAGTTCATAATTACTATCATTAAGATATTCAATTTTCTGAATTTCAATGGTTATTCTTTTGCTTATCATTTTGGATCTAATGAAAGTAAGATTGGATATAAGATTATGCAATATGCATGTGTGCACACCCCGTCGAAAGCCTGGGGAGAGAGAACTTGTCAAAAAATAAAATTATAATCGAAGGCTACCCGAATCATCATTAAAATACCATGTATTGTGAGAAAGTGAGGAACTATATACTCGAATCCGTAATACCACATATTTTGGAATATTTATTTAAAATAGAAATTTATGCACAAATTTCCGAAATGATTGTAAAGGAAAATATTTCGATTTTAGAAAGGAAAATTGTCAAAGAAGACACGAAATATTATGATATGATTATTCCAAGCTTTAAATGATATAGACTGTAGATAATGTATACGACTAAAAAACTTAATTTACTTGAGTAAATTAAGTTTTTTTAACCTTAGATCACATGCAATCCTAGTTTTGAAGTACACCATTTAAAATACTTAGTTTACTTTCACGGTAAAATTTAATGGGTGGGTGATGGAAGTGCTCTCAATTAGTATATGTTAATGGATAGTAGGAACATGTGCTTTGCACATGAAGGTAAATTACAAAAACATCTAGATCCCTTGTCAAATTATGGCAAATGTATAATCGCCCGCCAAAAATATAACAAAGAATAAATCATTGTCTAAAGAAATATACAATAATAAAAAATCTTACATGAAAATTCAAGGACAAAAAATCAGTTGACATGAGAATGGTGATATCAATTTTGCAATATCGTACATACCCATTCGTTGCACATGAGGAATGAATTGGCGTTACAGTGTTGAGTTGATCTCCAAAGTAGGAATTTATATACATAAGTAGAGTATAATTGTGCATAATTTTGTAATGAAGGGCTTGCATTTCATCTAAACATAAAATCTATGAGAAAATTATGTATAATATAAGTAGCATATTTGTTAGCTAGGGTACATTTATTTCAACTATACTCACAAAAAAATACATCATTAGTTTCCTTAATAAAAAAACCAAGAAAAACTCTTTAAAAAATTTCGAGAAATCACATAAAATTCAAAAATCTTATTAGCATGAAAATGGAGATTTGCTTACAAAAATCATCATATGTGACAGAATATCAATTCTTTATTGCTTAAAATCATTAAAATTGGCAATTGGGCATAATTCCATCCATCAAATACACAGCTTATTATCTGTTTTCCTAATCAAGGGGATGCTAGATATTAGTTTAAAGCATCTTTGAAGGATGGGACGTTGAGTGGCGGAGAGATGGTGGTGCCGGAGAAGGAGAGAAAGGGGGAAGGGTGCGACAGAGGACAAACTCTTGGAATGTGGTGCAACCGGAGGAGGCATGGAGGGAGGTGCCAGTCACGCTTTAGAGAGCAATTTATTTGTCAAATTTTTTATTTTTTCATGATTTAACAATAATAACTTTGCCAATATAATCACATCATCAAAATATTAGTATTAAAAGGTATCTACGACTGCAATCATTGAGTTAAAATGATGAAACTTCTTGGGGGCCTATTGAAAGGGCGTTCACAGAGAACGTACAAATATGTGCAATTATGGAATTCAGAACATATTGGTGTTGCGATCTCCTCGACACCATTCTCATCTTAATCGACCAATACATTTTGTTGTTCAGCATTGTATCGAGTCTCAATCATCTTTTATAAGCCAGTTAATACAAAGTCACATCATTAAAGACTCACACGGGGAACCGATATTTACATCTAATTAATGGTTCTTAACTTCAAATGCATATGTCTTAAGTAAGCTCGTCAAGTGTTGGATAAATGACAAAATGGTTTTTTTTTGCTTAGAGTTACATGGTTATTTCATATAAGAATTCGGCAGAGTTTCTTGACCTTATGTGTTAGATCACGTTTGTTGATGAAAGGCCCATATATATACATCACGTAGATAATCTTAAAGTTGTCCGTAGTCTTCAATACAAAACATGTATCCAATCAGGTGCATAGACAAGTTGTAAGATTAACGTGTGTTTATGAAGTAGTTTACACACTACTAATTGATTTTGAAAAAAACGGGGCGATGGATTCTGTATCTACATTCTGTGATTGGATGGTGCGCAACAAATGTTATTACCGGGAATTTTTTTGGGAATTTTATGTTAATATTTGAATGTTTATGAGATTTTTGAAATAAATGGTATTTTTTATATCGTTTTTATTAAAGAAGAGAATGAATATAGGGTTCAAGCAAAACTATTATGATAAGTATTATAGTATATTAATATGTATATAATGCTATTTTTGGTTTTGTTTTAATTTTGTGTATTTTATTTAGTATATAATTTATAAGGCCTTATACATTTAGTCCACGTACATATTTATATGTATTTTATTTAATATAAAATTTATAAGGTTTTATATTTATTCCATGTACATGGGTAGATTTGTTATTATAGAATACTTTTCAAGTTGATTCATATAAGCAGAAGTCACGGGTCAATATGCAGATAAACCAATGATCACGTGGTGCTCCATGACATAAGACAAGACTTTGAACTAAGGTTTTAAAAATCGGATCGGATACTGAACCGGTCAATCTTCAGTTTGGTCCAACCGGTCGAACCGTCGGTACAAATCGGTCGGACTGGTGATGACGTCAGCATGATGTCATCATTCTTATCGATTCGGAAAAAACCAGATCAGGCTTAATTTACTGGTCAAACCGGTTTTTTAACCAATAAAACTGAATACATATATGTAATTATAAATTTATATATTAATGAAATAATCATTAGAAATTTCATATCTTTAAGGAATAACATGATTGCCTATTTCGTGTAAAACTCTACGAAGTCGCATTTTTCTAGAATTATATATGAATATAATATTGTAATCATTTATTTATGGTTGTTTCAAGAAAATTACTTTAAGAAAGTATTTACATGACATTTATTATAAGAAGAGAGGGACATACCTTATATCACAGAAGTTAAGAAAGGCATACATGATAAAAACCTCATTATTTCATTATTTAGACCTTTTCTTAAATTATCAAACCATCAGAACTGGGTCAATATAGGTCAACCCGATCCGACCATTGGTCGAACCTAATTTTTTTTTTAGTTTTTTGAAATTAATTACCAAGAATCGATCGAATCGACCGGGTCGGGACCGATTTCTGGTCCAACCAGTCCGACCAACCGGTCCGATCCGAATTTTTAAACCTTGCTTTTTGACTTGCTCGGTCGGAGTCATTGTAGGGAGGGGCAATTGTGGCATTTTTGGGAGAAAATTAACAACGAAACTTTGAGCGGTGTGTGATTGGAGGGTGAAGGTGCCATGGGGCGGCGGCAAAGTGCCAGATGGAGAAGGTGAACTCGTAAATGACGAAGAAACTTGGGGTTAGAAATGGAAATTAAGTAGGAGTTCGGGGGATGCAGATTGGCTATCAAGGAGAGCGTATGGTAAGGGCGGCATGATGGGAAGGCAATTTTGGAAAGGTGCGGGAGACGGGAAGGTCAAAATCGGAATTTTTTTATCAAAAAATAATTGGAATGTCAGCGGGCTCCTCCTTTATATATGTTATGGATAGGATGTTACTAGGTAACATGCCCGCGCTTCACGGCGGGGTCAAACGATAAAAATGAAATTTAATAAATACTGTAAAGTTTAATGGTAAATAAATTTAAGAATATATTTAATAAAAATGTGTGTTATAGATGTTGATTTTTAAAATATAACTGTATTAAACGTATAGTTTATGTAAAAAATTTGGGAAAGAAGTAATGGGTGCACGAAAGTGTGAATATGCATCAACTCAATATGTGAAGTTAACAATTTATATAGGAATTATTTGAGAGTTAAATAATAAACAATAGAAATAAAGTAACTAAAAATAATAAAAAAATTATAAGAGAATAACTCATATAACTTGTATAATTATAAACTATGGTGTTAACATATTTATATATTTGATTAAGAATTTTAAATAGATTTTCCTAAAAAAATTTATGGATTAAAATATTTTTTGAATTTATACTTTTATTGAAATTTATATAATAAAAATATTAATTCATTTTTATTGATATAATGTATATATATTCAATATTAGTTCAATTAAGTTATTATTTATACAGTAATTAATCGATCTATGATTGCCAAAATATACTTAGTAATCTATATATATAATGTATAAAAATAATAAGAAAAGATTCCAAATTCAATGGATTGATGGGTATAATTAAAATGAAATCTAATATTTATACGTCACTTTAATTCTAAAAAAGATGAGGAAAAAAATAAGTTATGTATGTATTAGATGCCATTTTTTATACTATTTTAATTAATATTATATTTCACAATTAAATAATTTAGAATATTTTTAAATTATTATTGTATTTCTCATTTTTTACATCACATAAATATGATTTAATTTTAGTATAATAATAAAATAAAGATATATTTTTACCCACATTGATTACAAATCTGAATTTGAATAAATTACAAAATTTGCAAAAAATGCAACTTTACATGATATTTAAAATTAGGGATATTTACCCAGCGAACCCTGAAATCTTTCAAAATTACCTCTACGACCTTTGAAACATCGATATTCCTCCCTAGACCCTGTAATCTTGCTAACCATTACCGTGCAGACCCTCTGGTTAACCTCCATCCATTTGTCCGTTAAAACTAACCAGATTTCGTTATTAAATGTAACAATATACCCATCTTGTTTGTCAAATTTACGGTTATTGCCATTCCACCCCTCCCTCCTCACATCTGTTTCCCACCGCCGCCTCCCCGTCGTCCTCGTCGAAGCCCCGGCTCACGTTGCGCCGCCTGAAGCCCCAAGGCCGCCCGCGCGCACAGTGCCACACCGTGCTAGACCTGAGTTACAATTCCCTGTCGGGGGTTCTTCCGGCTTCCTTAACGGGGCTGTGGAAGGTCGAGGAATTGGTTTTGTCCCACAACGTTCTTACAGGCGGTGTTCCCGAGGGGGTCTGCCAACTGCCCAAGCTCATGAATTTCACCTTCTCCTACAACTACTTCAATGGAGAGGCGTCCGAGTGTATGGGCAACAAGGGAACAGGGATGGCATATGACGACAAAGGCAACTGTGTAGCTGGGAGGTCGCAGCAGAGGAGCGGCAACACCTGCGCATCGGTGGTCAACCAACCAGTGGATTGTAGCAAGTTCAACTGCGGCGGCGAAGGCGGATCTCCACCTTCCCCCCTACGAAATCTACGTCATCACCGCCGTCCACGACTCCGGTGAAAAAGTCACCGACTGCATCTCCGCCGAGCCCCCATGCGCCGAGCACACCAGAGGAACCGCCGTTTGACCAAGGACCACGAACGCCGACGCGGCGTAAATCTCCTCCACCGCCAACTCCACCAGTTCAATCTCCACCTCCTCGTTCCACCACTCCGGCCTCTCCTCCTTCGCCACCGCCAGTGCAATCCTCGCCTCAACAGCCTTCCACATTTGGGCCTCGTACACCTGTGCCTGCTAACTCTCCTCCACTGCCACCACAATCCGATTATCATATCCCGCCGTCACCAGCACCATTCAAAACAGGTCCTCGGACTCCTGTCCGCTCGCCAAAATCACCGCCACCAGCAGCACCAGAGTCACCACCAGATGCTGTGCCAACTCCATCCGAAGAGCCTCATAATACGGGACCACGACAACCAGAGCGCCACAAGTCGTCGCCGCCCACACCAGTTCTCGTTAACTCTCCACCACCGCCGGAACCATACAACACAAGCCCTCCCCCTCCCCGGCGCGCCGCTGCACCCCACCCCCTCCGCCCCCACCGCCCAGATCGACCCCCCTCCCCCCTCCCCGGCATGCCGCTGCACCCCACCCCCTCCGCCCCCACCGCCCAGATCAACCCCCCTCCCGCCGCTGCACCCTCCCCCCTCCTCAGCGCGCCGCTGCACCCAGGCCGACGAACTGCTCCCAGGCCGAGAAATGCCCTCGAAGTTGCTGTGTTTTCAGGTTCATTCTCAGTGGTGGATTGGGGAAGGGAAGGGAAGATGAAGAAGATGATAGAAGAAGGAACATGGATGAGAGAAAAAAATCCAACCGTTAGATTTTATATGGTTTGATTAACTCAGTTTTAACCTACCCGAGTTAACTCAAGATGTGTCAATTTAACGGCAGGGTTCGTGGGGTAAGATTACGGGGTCGTGGGAGGAATTATGATGTTTCAAAGGTCGTAGAGGTAATTTCGAAAGATTTCAGGGTCTGCTGGGTAAATATCCCTTAAAATTATACTTAATAGATATAATTGATATATATGAATATTAATTTAGTAAATACAAAGAAAAAATATGATATTTGTAATTTTAAATTTAACATATATATTAGAGGAGAGAGAAAAGATGAGAAAAGGAGAGAGAAAGAGAGTGAGTGGAGAGAGGAGGAATTAAAGGAGAGAGAAAAGATGAGAGAGGAGGAGAGAGGCGGATGCATTTGAGAGAGAGAGAGAAAGAGAGAAGAGATGAAGAGAAGAGGGGAAGAGAGAGAGAGAGAGAGAAAAGATGGAGAGAGTGAGTGGAGGAAGAGAGAGTGATCGAGAGAGGTGGGAGTGAATGACGGGGGAGAGGGAGAGAATGAGGAAGAGAGGAGAGAGTGCTACATGTTAAGTAGGGAAGAGGAGAGGGAAAAACCTTCTATTAGTTAGGAGTATAGATGTGTTAATGTATGAAAACGTTAAAGCAATCATGAGTTCGGGTTTGGATATTACTCAAAAAGTTCGTTGGATTTTAATGTTATTCGGCAAATGAGCTATAGATTAAATCAGATCAACAATAAAGATGTAGGTTTAATACAGAATTAAAATAAAGATTAACTGTCTCTTAAATCTGAGTTAATATATAGTCTTAAGGCAAGAACATTTGACATCGTGAGAGAGATAAATGCCAAGTAATGCGGAGAAAATAAAAATAAGTATTTGAAATAACTCAAAAACGTACCAACAACGGTTTCACCAATGACATTACATCATTTTATTGCTTTTTGGATGCAATAAGAAATTTAATCTTGATGTGTGTAGTTAGCATATTTAAATCCAGATCCGTTCGTACTTAATGCCACCACCAGTACCTGAAAAAAAACTTTAAGATAAAGTACTAATAACCTTTTTGCTTTAATTGCGATTTTATATGTAAGTTAAGGGACATAGGGAATTCCTAACAGAGAGGGCACTTAATGTCGTAGCTATATTTTGGTTGAGACATTCTAGTCACTTAATGTCGCTAATACATGTGCTGACGAGGAAAATATATAGTAATATTATTTCAAAATGGGAAATTCCTACAATAAATTCGTAGATATTAATTACCAATATGATGAGTAATATATTGTCGTAATCCATTGATAGAAGCTTTGGCTACAATACATATTTGGCAACGAAGAATTTGCCGTCATAAATATAAATTCAAAAAGCAACAATTTCTATTGCACGACGATTTATTGCATAGCGATTCTCTTTGTTGTTGTTTTAAGGGATTTTATCACTTGTGCCCCTCCGAGATATCGCAATATCAGTTATACCCCTATCTTTTTGGTAATATCAGTTGTGCCCCTAAATTCTTGTTATTTTGTCACTTGTGCCCCTCGGGTTAGTTACCATCCATCTACAGTGCAAACGGACGTTAACTTTGAGGACATAGGCGGAATTAATTAAAAAAAAAGGTTAAGAGGTCATTTTCTTCCTCTTCCTTTCTTCTTCCTCTTCCTCCTCTTCCTCATCCTCTTCTTCTTCCTCTTCCTCCTCCGCTCCTCCTCCTCCTCGCCCCTGCCCCGCGCCACCTCCTCCCAGCCCCGCCCCCTTCCAGCCCCGCCCCCGCCACTGCCCCTGCCCCCGCCCCCTCCCAGCCCGCCACACTTTTTATGAATCAATTAGTCAAAAATTTATCAAAATTTAAGAAAAAACTCAACTCCAGTTCCAGCTTCAGCCACAGGTGGAGGACGGGCGGAAGGGGTCGGAGGAGGCGCGGGGGCTGGGACAGCGGCGGGGGCGGCGGGCTGGGAGGGGGCGGGGCTGGGAGGGACCGGCTCAGGGGAGGGCGCACAGGAACGAAGAGGGGAGGGGCAGGGGAAGGGGTGGGGCGGCGGGCTGGGAGGGGGAGGGGCTGGGAGGAGGCGGTGCGGGGCTGGGAGGAGGCGGGGGAAGGGGCAGCGGCGGGGGCGGGGCTGGGAGGGGGCGGGCGGCAGGCTGGAAGGGGGCGGCGGGCTGGGAGGGGGCGGGGCTGGGAGGAGGCGGCGCGGGGCTGGGAGGAGGTGGGGGCAGGGGCAGCGGCGGGGGCGGGGCTGGGTAGAGGCGGCGCGGGGCTGGGAGGAGGCGGGGGCAGGGGCAGCGGCGGGGGCGGGGCTGGGAGGGGGCGGGCGGTAGGCTGGAAGGGGGCGGCGGGCTGGGAGGGGGCGGGGCTGGGAGGAGGCGGCGCGGGGCTGGGAGGAGGCGGGGGTAGGGGCAGCGGCAGGGGCGGGGCTGGAAGGGGGCGGGGCTGGGAGGAGGTGGCGCGGGGCAGGGGCGAGGAGGAGGAGCTGGAGGAGGAGGAAGAGGAAGAAGAAGAGGATGGGGAAGAGGATGAAAAATGACCTCTTAACCTTTTTTTTAATTAATTCTGCCTATGTCCTCAAAGTTAACGTCCGTTTGCACTGTAGATGGACGGTAACTAACCCGAGGGGCACAAGTGACAAAATAATAAGAAGTTAGGGGCACAACTGATATTACCCAAAAGATATGGGTATAACTGATATTGCGATATCTCGGAGGGGCACAAGTGATAAAATCCCTAAATAATATGCGTTGCCGTGATGATGCGCATAGGCAAATTGATAAGACTGATTAGTCTAAAATTTTCAATCTCGTTGTCATCTCCATTTTTGAAAATGAGGGAGATTAATGTATTGTTTAAGTGTCTGAAGTTTCCCTTTTTGAAATCAGAAGAATGAAGGTTGGCGAACAAATTCATAAAATCTGGTTTGAGGATTTGCCAGCAATGCTTCATGCATTCAATGGTAAGCCCATCAGGCCCAGGAGCCTTGTTGCTTTTGAAGCTATGTATTGTGGCTTCAACATCGGATACAGTGAAAGGTTTTGTGAAAATGGATGGGTCATCAAGTTGGCAAACCAATTTAGCATGAATAGCACACACCAAGTTGCTGGGAGTGGGGTCTCTAATAAGATGGTTATAGAAGTCAATGATAACTTTGGTTAACTCATTTTGGTCAAAGATCAAAATTCCCTCCTTGTTTCTTAGAGCAGAGATGTGGTTTCTAGAAGTTTTGGCAGAGGCCATAATTCTGAAGAACTTCATGTTTCCATTTGCCTCCTTTAGGTATTTTATTTTTGCTCTTTGTTCCCAGATAAAGCGTTCATCAATCTTCAAGTTTTCCAATGTAGTGTAGAGATATTTTAGCTTATTTGCTAATTGGAGATCGTCCAACCCCAACAGTCTTTCAGCTTTGTCAATCTCATCCTCCGTCTTTTTTATCTCAAGGTTTATATCAGGAATGAGGATCCGTCTCCGTAATTTAATTTCAATTTTTAAACGCTTCTATTTGGAAGCCCAGATATGGTACGGGTTATCAGAAGTGAGTTCCTTATTCCAAGAATCTCTCACCAAGGGCAGAAAGGAGTTTTTCCTAAGCCAAAAATTTTCGACTCGGAAGATTGGGGCACCTTCCTTATAGGAGCCCCCTAGGTAGAGCAAAGGATTGTGATCCGAGAAAGTCTTAGGGAGTCTTCGCACCTGATAACGAGGGAAAGCATTTTGAGCGGCCTCATTACACAAGATACGATCAATGATAGATCAAGAACAACAATCAGTAGAGCCTGACCAGGTGAAGCTTGTTCCCCTCGCCTTGATATCCCTTAAGCCAGAAAAGTTAATCCAACTATCGAATTTTTTGTCATGCGCTTTTAGAGGTTTTTTTTGAGATTCGATCACTTCTTACTCTAACCAGGTTGAAATCACCCACTATCCAAGTTGGTATGTCATCGAGACTTAATGAAGTAAGCATGTTCAGGAAATCCATTTTTAGATTTTCACGCGATGGGCCATACACATTTATTACACGACAATGACAATTAAGATCAGGCAATTGGAAAATGAAAGTGGTGAAAAAATCAGAATTTTCTGATCTAAGTAGGGTAGCCCTCGAATGATCCCAACCGGTTAAGATACCAAACGATTTGGGGTTTGGATTTGCAGACCAACTAAAATTTGACCTATGAGGTAGGAGTGTCATCTGTGGTATGATATTACTCCTTGTTTCTTACATGCAAATGAAATGAACATTCTGAGACAGCATCAGGTTTTTTAGCCTATCCCATTTTCTAGAGCCTTCAAGGCCCCTCATATTCCATGTAAGAATGTTAAAATTCAACATAATCAATAAGATTTTTAATCTAACAGAACAACAATCTTTGATCAATAATTTATTTTTCTTGATCAGTCCAGAGTGAATATTTATCTTCCTTAAGATTTGATGAGTCACCCCAATCTTGATTCAGTAATTTGTTAATAAAACTTCTTTTCATGGTTGAATCAGAGAAGCCAAATTCAAATAGATTCAACAAATTTTTAGTTCTAAGCACCGAATCAGGTGAGCAGAAATTCGTAGAATCTTATACGTGTGAAATAGAGGTGTCGTTGGAAATACCTTTGCCCTTGGCATCATGAACATAAGGGGTTGGCGTCACTTTTTTCTTCCAATTTGGATCCAGATCGACAATCAGATTCAGAGGTTCGGGGGACTGAGCAATTGCATCCGGCTCTGAATTTGGAAGATTTTTGATGTGCTCTTACAACGAAGGGTCGATTATTTGGCCCTTGCTTTGTAGCCAAGATAAGGCTTGCTCGAGGTTTGAACGATCCGGTTGAACCTCCTTTTGGGGACCTGGCTTTGAGGTGGGTCTCCTGTGAGTAGGAAACGGCACCACATTGAGATTGATTTGTTTCCAGGCCTCAGGAGGGTAGTTAACCGATTTCTCCCTCTTCAGTTCAGTAATCGGCAGAGACTTGGCCAAATTTCTATGCCAAATGTGGGGTTTTCCCTACAGCTCATCTCCAATCTTGTAAGAAATCTTATGATTTACCAAGGTAGATGTTTCTACCAAAGGAGAATCATAATGTATGAATCTGATCTTTTGGCAAACCGAAGGTGACATGAATAAGACTTCAAAGATACCATCCACCGTGATGACTCCTACAGCTCTTGGAATATTATTGATATCCGGAATATCAACTAAAAGTTTGATTACAGAAGCATCCTCACAATCATTTGCTAAATCAGGGCATTCGAAATCCAAAAGTTTACCAAATTGTTTCACCAGATTTGATAAAATATATGGGTATTGATGATGAAGGGGTAGCCCCACCACTGCCACCCAGTATGCCGACACCTCCTCGACCCTCTTAGTACCGAAAGAGGGAGACCATTTGTAGAACCAGAGCCAAGAACCATCCTTGCACTGAAGAGAGGAATGGACCAATGTTTTGAAAATATCCTGTGAGTCAACCTCTACAATGAGCTGTAGAGCCGAAATGCACCAAATCTTGCGAAATGAAGCAGAAGACACCTCCGTAGATAGGATATCCCTTGCTGATTTCAGGGATTTAAACGGACAAGAGCATTCAACGATTAAGCGATTTCGAAGCTTCGATCTCAACCTTTTCCCTTCCTCACAAATTTCAGCCTTCCAAAAAGGGAGGATAGTCTTACCATGAATCTCCTATTGGGTCTTTTGCGCTCTGTGAAATCGGTGAGCCGCATCCCCGCTATTTAACTCGTGCTTGGGAAAGGGAGTGGTTGTTACAGGCTTTCTCTCGTTTTTGATTGGATCTTCGGTCCCGCTACGCGAGTCCATCGGAGAAGGGGAAGAGCGGAATCGTTTTTGTGGTCGGGATGAAGCCATTTAAAAGGATTTTTGGTGGGATGAGCGATGTGGATTTTTTGTGGAGCAGGAGATAGCTTTGTGACCCTCTCGAAGGCACGAGAAGCACCTAACAGTGCCTTTACAGAAACGGGCGATATGGCCCCATTCCAAGCAACGAAAGCAATTCGACGTTTGATGGAGCCCCGAGGGCCGCGATTCAACTGCAGACGGGTATCCCGAGGAAAAAGGCTTCATCAAAGAACGATTGGGATTCGATTTTGGGCGCCAAGTCCCAGTTGGGATTTGTCTTACAAGCCTCTCACTATGGAGATCATAATTTGGGCGCCAAAACCAAGTTGGGGTTTGACGAAAATGCCTCTCACTGGAATGTCCAATTAATGCCTTGTCAGAATAAGGAAAACCTGTTGAGCTTTGAAGGTTTTGTCCGCCCGTTTTTTGAGAGAAAGCCACTGACATCTTTAGCTGGCTGAGAGGTCGCAGACGATTTGCGAGATTTTTTGGCTTGAACCATACGCCAACCCGCTTCTATCGTCAGAGGTGTAGGATTTGTTCTAGATATCGAATTTCGAGACTTTTTTGGCGTGAACCACACGCCAACCCGAATCTTTCTCCATTGGGGACGGCTTTGAAAAAGTATTTCCTGGTGATTTATTGATCATGGCAGATTTCGAGACGACCCCCTCGTCCAATCTCATGGCACCGTGAGTGCCCAAATTGATCTTAAGCATATTTTCTTTTTTTCCCGTTGGAAAGCTTGAAGCCCTAATGGGATAAGGATCAAGTGACCCGAACTTAATTGAGAACTCACTATCGAGGGGCCTGAAATCGGATGAGCTTTTGATTCCTTCACCGCCTAACGGCTCCTTTGAGGAGTAAAGGTCAAAAGAGATTAAATTCAAAAATTTTCCTTTTGTTTTCTTTCTTTTGGCTCTTAGTGGGTCAAGGATTTTTGCAGACCCTACGTGACTATCGGTTTTCAAAATGGAGAAGTCAAGTTTCCAAGTTGGTTTTTTTCGAACTTTTGTGAAAAAAATCAAACCCAACTCTATCTCCCTGAAAATCACAAATTGGCACGGACGAAAGAAGAGGGATTTGGAATTTGACTTTTGGCTCCTCAGAACTGGGGAAGGGACGACGAGTAGTGACCAAAAGTGGTGACGCAATCGTGCAGGCGAGGATCTTTTTATTCACATTTAATAGGCGTAGCAGTTTTCTACACCCTCATCCGAATTTTGGTGAAGGATTAGAGAATCTTCGACTAAAGGACAGGAGCTGAGATTTTTTTGGCCATGTTGGAGCGACGGCACATACTTGTTGTCCTTCTCCAATGGATCTTGAGAAGACCCCCGGGGACGAATCTTAGGGTCGTCAAAGCGTGTTTTTAACGCGGCTCTTTGCAGAGGAGGGTTTTGATGTCCTCCCAAGTTAGAGGTTTTGTTGGGCAGCAGGTAGTACTCTCTATTTGGCCATGTACTCTCTATTTTTGGCCATGTACTCTCTATTTTTTTGGCCATGTACTCTCTATTTTTGATAGGGATGAGTTTCTTCTTTGTTCTTCTATGGATCGGAGACGAGGGGACCAGTAAACATTCGTCCCGAGTTTTGGAGACTAACCCTCGCTTCTCAGACGCCTTTGAGGCTTTTCTTTTCTTGAAGCCCCGACAACCCATGGAGGAAGCAACCAACGCCTCGGAAAGACGAAGCGGGAGAGGCAGATGGTTTACTCCAAAGATGGATGAAGTGACTGAAGGAAACTGGCTATGCCGCCAAGAGCTGGTGTAGGAAAAGGATGGACTATTTCGCCGCCGGGAAAGAGGCAAGGGGCAGAAGAAACCGACGATCAGTGTTGCTTACCGTCGAGGGTGCAGAGCTGCTTATTGATCATGTTCAAGAGATATGTACACGTTCAATATGCTTGATCTTGTGCCAATCTTCGCCCTCTCATCTTCCATCTTGTGATTTATGGAGCCTCTCAAGCAACTGCAGGGGTCCACCCTACAATTGAATTACTTTGAGGGATCGGTTGGGGGGTTAGCCTCTCTTTGGGGTTAATCCAAAACCCATATTTCCACCTCTCATGTGGGGCCATTCTATCTCTCTTTTTATACATTAACTAAATTATTTTTCTTTCATCCATTTCATCAAAAAATAATATATTATAGCATCATATCGTCTAAAAATTACAAAATACCAAACTTTTATTCACTTTCAAACTTCGATACAATCACATCACAACAACTACACACTTTTTCAAACTTCAATACAATCATATCACAAGAAACCATCTCAATCCTAGCTCTCTGTCCAAATACCAAAATACAAAAAGGACTTATCCTTCCCTACATAAACGTCATACTGCTGATGTGCCACAAGTGCTTTGGAAGCACTTCCAATCTCCAACATCTTATAATATGCAACTCTCTAAGTAGAGGTAGGCTTTGTTCATCCACCTCCCATCTCTTGATATGCAGATACTCTAGATGTAAGACATGTAACTGAGGGAACCACCCTGAGTGGAAAACCATCTCATCCTCCTCCTCCTCAAATGAATGAGATACGAGTAAGTTCCAGCCGATGCAAGTACTTCAATTTTCCCAGCAATTCTATGATATTGTGGTTGATGTCAGAACGGGCCAAACCTACATGCTTGAGGTTTTGCGGAAATCCTCAAGAAGCTGTGATGCCACAACCAAGAAGTGATGAACCAATAAGGTATGGAGATCTGGATGGTTGTTCTCCATACCTTATTAAAAGGGCTCTCAACTTACAATTTCCCCTTGCTGCCAATCATTTCGGTTCATAATTAAAAGGGTTCTCAACTTATTAGATCCCAGAGGAAGATGGATGCTACTTCCCAAAATCCTATCAGGAGTGAATGAGAGACGTCGGATCAATGTCACGGGGCATTCGTTAGGAGCACTCCTCCAAGTGTCTAAGAATCGAATCTTTTCAGCTTCTGAAACAGCCAACTCAAGAAGCAAGTCGTGGACACGGTTATATCTTTCTACTCCCTGAAAAAAACTATACCTATTATTTTGAACAACTTGGATCAAGCAACGCTGGACAAGTTCTTTAAAAGCATCTTCAATGGACTCTCCAGCTTCCTCCTCAATGAATCCTTCTGCCATCCAAATCCGTTGCAGGTGGCCGACATAGGCCTCGCAGTCCTTTGGGATGGATGCAAGGTACAAGAAGCACCATTTCAGATGGGTAGGAAGATCGATGTAACTCAACGCTAATATCCCCATACATCGCCCCCTCTTTTCTATCTGATACCAGTCTATCTTCTCAGCCACCTCTCTCCACTCTGTCGGAGTCTTTTCTTTTCTGGAGAGAAGACCACCCACCACGATTATAGCAAGAGGAAGCTCAGCACACTGCTTCACAATCCATTCTCGAAGACTTGCAAGCTCTTCGGTGCAGCACTGCTCAGGGTCTTCTTCATATGGGAAGACCTTCTTGGTGAAGAGGAGTCGACTCTCTACTTCGCCAAGAGTGGGTAACTCGTACGGTGACAGCCTCGGGTTTGCTGATTTTGCTACTTCAATGTTACATATGGTGATGATTATCCGGCTTCCGTTGTTCGGGTCCGGCAAGATGGTCTCCAACATATCCCATAATTCAGATGCCCATACATCATCAAGGACAATCAAGTATCTTTTCAATCGGATGAATCCGCAGAGTTCCTTTATTAGGGTGCCTTGGTTCATCTTCCCAACATCTCCCGAGGAAATCCTCATTGTATCCTCAGCGATGCTCTTTAGAAGATCAAGGATATCGTACTTTTGGGATACAATCACCCAAGCAGTGCAATCAAAGCTTGAATTCGATCCAAGTAGGTTATTCCTTTAGAATAGAGAAAGTTATCTTGCACCCAAATATGGTTTTACTGCTTCTTTATTTGATTTATTAGTAATCCAAACTCCAAATGAAATTGAATATGTTTAGACAACAGCGATATCATCAAAAATTAAAAAAACACAGTGAATGAACTTTTTTTCAAATCCAATCCTACGAATACATAAAATCATATATATATATATGTATATATTAAATTGAGAAAATCAAGCTTGTGTGTGTATATATACATATAGTATATTGAATTAAAATTTTAACAACAATTAGTTGAAATTTTCACTACAAGAAAATGCAGTTTTTGCGACCACACATGTTGTGGTAACGTAGTACCCTCATGGTGCCAATGTAGTCGCAAGACCCCTTTGCGACCACCGGTAGTAGCAAAATATGTGGTCGGGCCAAGACGGTCGCAAATTAACGGCGACCACAGTGTAGTCGTAAGATGGTAGCAAGCTGTAGTCGTACATAGTCGCTATTTAGTCACAGTGTAGCGTCAAAATTTTGTTTGACTCTAATTAAAGAAGCACCATATTACGACTAAATGGCCACCATAGCTATGTATTTGCACGACTACGTACAAAGTATTTTGCCACCATTGCTTTTACGAAAACGACCATGTTACTACTATTATACTGCTACAGGAGTAGTGAGGTAGTCGCAATATAGTAGCGGATGTTATTTGCCCACTCTTATCAGTACCATGTTGCTACCACATTGGTAGCAAAATAGTAGCCGAATAGTCGCAAACTCTGCTATACTGGAAAAAAAAATAACATGTAGCCAACAGTAGATGATTCCCCTGTAGTATAATATAATCAACCAAGCTTCTTGAGATCCTCCAATCAATATTATAATATAATCAACTTTTTAAAAAGCTAAAAGATACAAGTTCTTGACAATCTAAAGATCAAGCTAAAAAGCTAAAAGATCAAGACACATAACTATTAGTTGAAGACAATAGAAAGTTAGATACAAGTTCATGACAATCTAAAGCTACAAGTTCAGCAAATATAAAGATACAAGTTCAAGTGCATAAAAATTACAAGTTCATGACATACATTTTAACACTAAAGTTCTTAACATTACAATATTTTGTCATAAAAACTTTCTTTTCCTCCATTCCGAAAAAACGCCTTCCTTTGTCTTTCCCTTTGCCTTTTCCTTTGCCTTTTCCATCCCCTTGTTCTTCTTGTCATTGTCTTTTTTTTGTGGCACTTTTCTAATTTATGTAGGTTCCGAGATTACAACCCCCTTGCTAAGCGAGACTCTATATGCGCTGGCGTCGTCTTCGTCTTCGTCTGGATCCTCCTCTCCATCCTCCTCTTCGTTCTCATCCTCCACCCCTTGACCTTTTGGAATTGTAGTCCTATTAGTTATAAGAATAAAAATAATTCATTCATTGCAAAAATATTTAGAAAGATGAATCAATGTATGTACTAAAACATAAATTAGACTATAGGACATACCTTAAATAATTTACATCCTCCTTCAAAGAGACCATTCCAGAAGATAAATTTTGCAATCCAGATGACATGGTACCAACTGTGGATACCAGTGAATTCACAGCTTGTGATAGTTGTCTAAACTCATCCTCAGATACCGCTGGAGCGTTATACATTGAGGTCTTCCCCAAATAAGTGGATGCTCCAGTAGACTCAGAAGATGATGAGAACTTGGGTGGCAAACCATTCAAAGTCTGCCTTCTATTAGGTCCCACTTCACGCTCTCTAAGGACTTCTTGCCATAAGCTGGCAACAAAGTCCACCTCCCCTTCAGGTTCTGGGACACCGACCCTTTTTGCATACAACTCCTTGTAACGATCCTACAAGAGAATTCTTTAAGTTATGTACCAAACAACTATACTTTTAAAGTAGTAGTAGTATGCATACCATCACCGCCTTCGCCTCAGGAGTAGACCAATCACCTCCACTTGTATGCGTAGCAGTCAACCATTTTTCCAATGATAGGGGACGATTGTCAGCAACAGTCTATTATTGTCCATATGTTAATCATCGGTAAAAGTTGAAACTTAAAAAAGTATAAAAACTTGTACATACCATTTCAATCCTCAGAGTAGCAAAACTTTTTGATCCACTAGTGGATCTGATTGATTGCTTCCCCCTATTTGCCTTCCCCGCTTCAGAACATTTTTGAAAAGTCTCTTGAGTAAAGAGATCGCAATAACGTCTCCACCTTTCTGGAGTACACCATGATGGACCGCGTGCTTTTGCCCTCTCCCAATCTTCCACATCATCAGTTTTTTTAATTGCAGCTTTTCTTGCCCTGTAAACATTGTCTTTGACACGATCTGTTGCTAATTTCACCAGGGCTTGCTGATACATTTCCTTTGTGTGGCCCGAGGGTAAAGCAAACAAATTCTACAATTAAAATTTTGGTTACTAGTAATCAATTTTAAAATTAAAGAATGAAATGTTTCCTTCTAAATAGTACTTACGTAGACACCATTCAAAATTCTCTCTTGTTCATCGGGAGTCATGCAACTCCATCTGTAGTCTGAACAATCTTGCATGGAGCGGAAGGCCTTACTAAGCGCCTGAGCCACTACATGCTGATGATCAAGAGTATACCTAAATATTCATAACAATTTTATAAATTTATAGATAAAGCATAACTATGAATAAGGTTCTACCTAAAAATTCAATAAAATAATAAGTATGTGTTGGAAATACCCGTCACGTAAAAACTGTAAGACCCTGCGTGGATCTGGAGGTGGAGGAGGCGGGGTCGGCTGAGAGGGTAGACACTGTGTAGGGCCCTCAGACTCATGAGGACTATGTTGCTGGCTGGAGGACTGTGGTGTGGGCTGACGAGTACGTGTCACACTAGGAGGTGTCCCTATTTGAGGAATATAATGAACATATTGTGGAGGGACTTGTAATCCATTCTCTTGCATGTAAGCGACAAGCTTCGCAACTTCATCATTACGTTCACCTATAGACAAAATTTTATTAATTGAAAAAAACATATAACAATGTATAAAGATATGAAATTATACCACTGAGGTCTGAGGTACGACGATCATCCTGGTGTGAACCCCTAGGATCTCGACCACGTGTGATAGTCATTTCCTATATACATACACAACATCATTACTCAAATCATTTCAACATATTAAATTTGTTGAATCACCAAAAGAAGAACATTGATAAAAGCATTACGTTTAAGGAATTATTGCAATATTTTGTGGTGTCTCGTACTCTGGAATAAGCAAATTTGTTGATGCACAATCCACAGTTACATGTTCACTGTCATCGATATAAACGCGTGACATCTTCTTCAATACTGTGAGACGATCATCTCTTTTTATTTTTCTCCCAACATTCGGTATATAACATATCTGCTCAGCTTGTGTGGCTAAGGATAAAAGGTTCAAATCTTCGTATATACTTTCGAGGGATGACATCTACAATATTGTGTACGTGGTCAACAACCACGCTATGTTGTGGATCATACCAGTTACACGAAAATAAAAAGAGTTTATTAGGGGATGGCATATTATATTCAAGTTCAAGCACCTCATTGAGAACCCTATATTAATTCAGGTTGTTCTCGCCGTAACAAGATCCCTTAACCATCACGTCAGAGTTGTACGTAGTTAAGCTATTGGTCGTGTCAAGGCAATGAAATCTGGACCCATTTCCTATAAAACACTCGTATGACATGATCATATAATTTGGTCCGAGTGCAAAATTATTTAAAATCTCATAACTGTGATCTGTTGGATCAATAAGCTTTACTCTTTCCTTAAACCATGTAGGGAATGTCCTTCTAAATTCTTCAACCACGTCGTCATCAGTAAAAAGAGGATTTTCCATCATTAGTTTATCACTATACTCCCTGCAAAAATAAATTAATGATTAAGCATTTAACTACGAATGTTGTGATTTAAAGACAATGTAATGGTTACATACTCTGCAAAAGGTGTCACTTCGTCTGTATTATCTAGAACGTAAAGCTCAGCAGCTTCCTTCTCCTGAGAACTCATCATGCGTGGCTTCCTTTTTTTCAAAGGTCGACCACAAGTACGGAAGCAAGAGAGACTAATTAAAAAATCATCGTTGCCATTGTACTCATTTCACATTGGACGATTGTGCACAGTTTCCAAATCGTCAGACAAATATCTTGAACAAAAGTTTGCAACCTCTTCTGAAATGTATTGTGCGCTTATCGATCCTTCAACCTTGTTCTTATTTCGAACATTTCTCTTTAAGAAAAACATATACCTATATGTAGGTTAACATACATTATGAGATTGCATAAAATTAATACTTTAACTTGATAATTTCAAGGTAAAATTTACCTCTCAAATGGATACATCCAGCAGTATTTAACAGGTCCACCAACTTTAGCTTCATAGGGAAGGTGTGTCATTAAGTGTTACATTGAGTCAAAAAAAGATGGAGGAAATATCTTCTCAAGGTTACACAACATAATAACTACACTCTCTTCAAGGCTTTCCATATCCTTAGTTAACAACATGGCCGAGCATATGCATTTGAAAAGGTGACTCAAATCACTTAGAACATCGTGAACTCCCTTCGGTAATAATCCTCTAAAAGCAAGAGCTAATAATTGCTCTATAAATACGTGACAATCATGACTTTTCATTCCCTTAAAAATATTTTTCTTCATATCAACAAGTTTGGATATGTTCGACGAAAATCCATCTGGCATTTTTAATTTACTAGCCCATTGACAGACATCTTTCACTTGATCTCTACTTAAGCAGTATTTTGCCTTAGGCATATAAATATGCCCATCTTCTGATTCAATTAGGCCTAACTTAGGACGAGCGCAAAGTTTCGTAAGATCTCTGTGAGCGTTCTCTGTAACTTTTGTCTTACCAGTGACATTCATTACCGTGTAGAATACATTGTCAAATACATTCTTTTCTATGTACATAACATCTAAATTGTGCCGGATAAATAAATTTGGTCAGTATGGTAATTCCCAAAAGATACTAACTTTCGTCCAGTTATGGTTATCCCCAAATCTTGGAAGAGGTAAAACACAATCATCTGAACCCTTTAACTCAATTAGCCTTCTAAATATCTTATGTCCGGATAGCCTGACAGGTGGATCTGAATCTTCAATTGTATTTCTTCTGAATGTCATCTTTTGTTTCATATATAGATGGTCCTTCAGTAAGAATTGTCGATGGCAGTCAAAGAAGCATGCTTTTCGACCATGCTCAAGTTGAAATGCTTTCGGATTTTCCATGCAATACGGACAGCTTCTTTTCCCATATGTACTCCATCCCGATAGCATTCCATATGCTGGAAAGTCACTAATTGTCCTCAGTAAACCTACTCTCATCTGAAATTTACTGCGAGTAATAGCGTCATATGTCTCCTGTCCTTTCTCCCATAGTTCCTTGAGTTCGTCAACTAATGGTCTGAGATAAACATCCAAATATTTTCCAGGATGGCTTGGACTAGGCACAAGTAAAGAAAGAAACATATATTGCTTCTTGTTGCACAACCATGGTGGCAAGTTGTACGGAGTGATGATAACTGACCAACACGAGTAATCTTTCCCTCTACCATGTGGATTAAATCCATCAATGGACAAACCAATCACCACATTCCTCTTATCCATAGCAAAAGTGGAAGATGACTCCATTAAAGCCCTCCAACAAGCTGAGTCAGAAGGATGTTCCATAAAGTCACCACGGATATGATCAGCATGCCAAGTCATGTCTTTAGCAGTTTCTTTGCAATAATAGAGTCATCGTAAACGTGGTTCTATAGGAAAGTATCGGAGCACCTTCTGTGGAACATTTGTCTTCATATTTGGTTTATATCTAGGTTCACCACATTCTGGACATTTAGTCTCATTTGATAATTTTTCTCCATAATAGATGATATGATGGTTAGGGCATGCATCAATTAACTTTTCTGATAAGCCATGTGTACTCATCATGGTTTTAGTTTTATAATAGGTACCAGGTAGGACATTATCTTCCGGAAGCATTCTCTTTATAACCTTAACCATGGGATTGAAACTAGCATCAGTCATATTATACTCAGCTTTAACTGTCAGCAACTCGGTAACGGCAGAAAGGAGAGAAAATGATTTACAACCAGGCCATAATCCCTCCTCAGCCTTTTATAACAATTCAATAAAATCTTTGGATTCTCCATTGAATTCATAATCACAACCCTCTGAAGAAGGGTTAAAGTCTAGACCTGTTGCGTCCATAACCATCTCAACAAAAGGATTGTCCGACATCTGAGTCCTCTCCCGGTAAGTTGCTCGGACCTCTCCATGAGCATACCAACAGTGGTAATCATTGACAAAACCATTCTTGCACAAGTGTTCTGCCACAACGTCTCTAAATTATTTCTTCATCAATCCACATTTCATACACATGCATATAATCTTTCCATCTAAGTCAACTATTCTGTCTCCTTGGGCATAAGCGAAATTGAGAAAGTCTTCTACACCAATTAAAAATGGCATGCAAATGGAGCCATTCGCTACGCGGTTATACATCCAATCCCTTGTCGAACTCATTGCTCTACCTACAACGAGATCATAATACTTATTTAGACACAGTTTGATATGATGAAAACTTATCGTCTAATGAAAAAAAAGCAACACCAACATACATATCTCCATTCACCAACATACAAACTCAAGGATAAGAAAGACATGTACTTATGTTAAAAATGTAAAAATGCATTTGTACCATCATGGATCCGATCTACCCTTATTCCTAGTATAACTAGTGAGGTGTTACATCATACCACAGCCAAAGTGTTATGATGGGAGTCTCTGTGGACTATGTAACAAGTGCAAAATCTGACACTGGCTTTGGATAATCGCCGTGACCTATTCATACATAGCTTATTAGATATTCGAGTAATGATTTGGGATCAACACAATAATCTACCTCATCAATCGTTAGATGCCGGTTAGTTGATTGGGTAGATGATGTCAGGGTCTCCAACTTGCAACCAAGCTTCCATCGCTAACACAGAACAAGTGTTGACCCTACAATGATCGCATCCCTCACCTTGGAGGATAGGTTCTGCTGGCTGGCCGGTGACACCATCGTGCTTAATTTGGAGCTCAGTTCTTTAATCTGAGACACCAACTCATTCATTCTCTCATTCACAGCGGAAATTTGCTCTGAGAAATAACTAGTGACACCTTGTAAGATGGACAGAGGTTATGAACAGAAACATACGGTGCTGATAGTAAAACTGCTTGTCTAGTGCATGGTTGTGCATTCAGATGGCTGACAGTGAAATCACCTGTTCAACTGTGGACATCTCTGATTTTTTGCCGCTGGGAACTGCAGGGGAGACAGCAACCCTTGCAAGATGCGGGAAGCTCTTGTCCCCCTCTTGTACAGAAGATGAGTTCAATGAACCACTGTAGGAGAAAGGCACTATAGCAATGGTGAGAATTAAAAGTGTGCGGTATATGTCGTCATACAGTGAGAACTGCTGCATGGCTTCAACTCAACTATTGATTGGTGACTCCCAACAGAAAAAGATGCAACCTTCTAGATACCAGTGAACATGGTAATTTCTAATCTTAAACCTAGAGTTTCCTCCCACGTGTAGGTAGATAGTTTACACCAAACCATTTATGAAAATGCTAGAAATTCCTAGCTCTCATATTAATGTTAGGTAGGTCTAGTTTGGTATCATGGCATTTCCTTGTTTTTTCACTAACTCACAAACTGTTGATTTGAATCACTACCCGTCTGCTAAATATGATACATTACAAAGCTTGATTTTGTGACCTCTTCGGATGGTTGTGGGTGAAGCATGTCGTCTCAAATTGGTACCTTGTTCTATGAGGGATCCATTTGTACTGTAGGTGCTATCTAAAACCCTCGGTTTATGGTTGTTTTTGGTATCCTTTAAGGAAATAGGTCATTCTCTCAGGAAAAGGCTTGGTCTAGATACTAGCCACATATAGTATAACATTGTACCCTCGCTAACCAAGCTACTTCACCTAGATAAGGATGAAGTATACATAGTCTTGAGGTAGCAATTGCATTTATCCTTGTATGTTATGTTTCAACCATGGACTTTTGAATGTCAGGCTTACCATTCAATCACCATACCATTTAAGTGACTTCGGACCTCCCTTTACTCCTTCAAAGGAATCGACCCGATTTACTGTAGACAAAAACTCCGTCATGTATGATTCAACAAGGCTCAAGGTTCAAGGTTCAAGCAACACGAGCGTATATCCTCTATCATAACACCAGAGGTTGCTTGAGGGTTATCCTTGAACAACCAACCTCTGTCATAACAACATAGTTTGCTTGATGGTTTTCTTCGAACAACCAACCTATGTAGTTAAAGAAGACGATCCGCTTTACCATGGCTAGAGAGTTTACTATGTACAAGTAAAGAATAGGTGATCCACATCTTCGTCATTCGCATAGAGACATCAATGGTTGAAATATGCAACTAGCATGCCTCACCTTTGGCCAACTTTATATCATCTCCAAATGGTCTGAACTACTGCTGAGGGCATCTCTGACTTGATTCATGCAGGATTCCCTTCGCCAACTTTGGCCATGTCTCTCTAATCAGAGATGTCCACCAAATCAAATGCAACATGATCATCATTTACCATCCCATATTACAAAGATTCATTTCCTTAAATCCATTATCTTATCCACAACGATCAAGAAGCCCATCTATTTGCTTGTTTGTTTTATTAGACGATCAAACATCTAAGAAGTATATGCCACGAATATAAATATCATGCAACTTAGAACGACCAACAAGATTCATGTCCAGGAAGTATATGCCAAGTATACAGATACGAATCATCAAATTTCTAAGAAGTTAACGGCAAGCATTCAAATATACATTTCGGATTCAGAACGAAACAACCGACAAAAAAACTAAATGCATACCCAATTGCCAAAATATATTATCCATTTACTTGTAAGTATATACCAAGTGTGCAAATATTGATGTCATGTTCAGAACAAAACAATAAAGAATATCAAATGTATACCTAAATGTAAGCATCGAATTCTTACAATGGTGGGGGCGGAGGTGAGGGAATCGGGATTGCGGCAACCAGAGGCACAGCTCCTTGCTAGGCTGGAGAGGGCGGCTCAAGGCACGAAGGAGGAGGGAGTGCTGATGGCTCTATGCAGGGGGTGGAGGAGGCTCTATGCAAGGGGGTGGTGGAGGTTCTATGCAAGGTGGCGGGGGTTGAGGATGGCTTGGTGGAGAGGAGGTGGTGGATGGTGGTGGAGATGGGGAGGAGGTCAATGGTGGCTGGGAAGGAGGAAGTCGTGAGAGGAGGCGGCGGTGAGGAGATAGTGGAGACGGGGAGGAGGCGGCGGTGAGGAGGAAGTGGAGACGGGGAGGAGGCGGTGGTGGTTCTGAAGGAGGAGGCGGTCGAGATGGCGGTGGCGAGGCGGTTATGGAGATGCGGAGGAGTCGGCGGTGGCTGGGGGGAGGAGGTGGTGTAGACGGAGCGGCGACGAGGAGGTGATGCAGATGGAGAGGCCGACGGTGGCTGGGAGGAGGAGATGGTGGAGAGGGGGCAGCGACGACAGTGGAGAGGGGGCAGATGGGGTTGAGAGCGGGCAAAGGGAGGGGGTTTGGGAGGGGTTGAAACCAAAAGTTAGGGTTTCGAATGGCGGGGCCCCGCGTAAAGTTTTTAAAATTTTCCCACTACGTTGCGACCACAATTCAGCCGCAAATTCGTTGCAACATTTAGGGACTACGATTTGACGGTCGAGTAGTCGTAAAATAGTTGCAGTAAGAAGTGCGACTATATCCCCACTACGTGTGGTCGCAAGCTCTTAGTCGCGAAAACTGCATTTTCTTGTAGTGTTTGAAAAATAATGTTGTTGTACGGATCATTGCTAATGATATTGTGACAGATGTTATTTTCATCACTAATTTCAAGGTATAAAAAATAAATTTTGTAATGAATAATATCGTCGTTACATATTTAACAATGGTTGTAACATATTTTGAAGAAAAAATGCCATTATAACTTATTTTTGTTGTAGTTCTGGTAGAATTATTTAGATGCAAGTATGTTCTACTATTATTTGAGATGATGAGTTCATAGTGTCACATGAATACGTCATCTCTGCACCTGCACGCAACTCAAAACTTGATAATAAATCTTCCCTAACTTTTTTTAATAAAAGTTCGTTCTTCAAAAATAAAAATAGCTGATATGAACAGTTGTGCTAGGGAACAAAAAGAAGTCTTAACCCAAATAAAAGGGTGTAGCGGACATCCTCAAAGCAACAACGGGGTTTAAGCACAAAACAATGGGGAGTTGTCCTCAAAACAAAAGAAAATAATATCATCCTACATACATCAAGTTTAGTTGGATTGATGATACAAGGTTTTCAAGAACATTTGTTTTATTGCATAGGCAGAGAGGTATTCTCTCTAGAATGTAAATTGGACAAACAATTGTTGGGTGCCCTAAGTTTGTTCATCGTTGTTTTCCAAGACTCTTTTTTGTTTCAGGCAAACAACCAAAGCTTAGAGTATTCCTTCACGGATGCCCCCCCATTAAAAGAATCGAACCAAAAAAGGAGTCATCCCCGAGTTTAAACAAGATCTCTTGCAGACCCTTGGAGCGAAGTTTGATAGCTCTCCAGACCATTGAGTACTTCATGTTTGTGTTTATAACACGAGCTATTTGTTTTCCTCTGAAATATACATATCTCATAATCTCATTTGCCAAAAGCTTTTTACCTTCCATGATGTTTAGGTATTTTTTTGCCAACATAAAATCATCGAGATTGTGAAAATTTAGGAATATCCCACCCATTGTTACTCTTTGGACGGTGAAAAACGAAACCGCGAGAGCCGCTAAATAGTGGTCTGACAAATCAGACTCACTGTCGCTGGTGCGACTACTCAAGCCTTCTCGTTCGTCAACAATTAACCCACACAATCAATAAGGCAATCAATAGCAAGGATTAAAATTTATTATACCCTACTAAAAATGTACAATGGCAAGCAAGTAGGGGTCGAACACAGGAAACAAAGGTGCAGAGTATGGACAAAAGTCAAAACCTAGGTCTAATAAACTACTTAGCCAATCTAATTTTTTGTGGGTTTTTAATTTTTCATTTATTTATTTATTTATTTATTTTATTTTATAAATTTTGTATTTTGATTTTCATTTTTCTGATTTTATATTTTCTTTTTATATTTTAAATATATATTTTATTTCTTTTTTTTAATATTGGAATATATAAACTATATGATAAAAGAGGTGACAAAATATTTATAAAAATATGCAAAAAATAGTCAAAAATTCAGAAATGAAATCTTTTTTGTCTTTTTAGAATTTTTTTACTGTTTTTGTGATTTTTGGGTATTTTTCAGAATGTTTTTGGTATTTTTAAATAGCAAAATAAAGGAAAACAGGGAATTAGCTACTGGCTGGGGGTAAAATGGGAATTAAAAATATCAAACAGCCACCAAAATTTTTCAAACTAATTTAAAATAAAGATAATAAAATGTAGAACCTACAGGAGTTGAGTTTGTATTTTTTAGAGTTTTCTATAATTTTCGAGATTTTTTTGAAGTTTTAGGTATTTTCAAATTTTTAAGGTTTTTCTTTTGCAATTTCTATTGATTTTTGGACTGACACTAAAATAGGTTAAAATAGACAGTAGGGATTTTTTTGGAATTTTTTTAGGTATTTAATATTTTTTTGGCACTTTCTAAGCTAGACAGTAGGCAAAAAGCAAGTTTTTGATTTTTAATAAATATGAAAATGCAATAAAATCAAAAACTAAAAATATAGAGTGCAAGTGCAAGTTAACAGGAGCTTAATGTTAATTTTTATGAAATTTTTTGGCACTTAAATGATGCGTGAAATAAATAGATCAAACACACAAAAATCCTAAGCCTGGCAGGGGTATACATGCAATTATAAAAACATCCAGGGGCTTAGGTGCAAATTTCACCAAAATACACGCACAAAGCACGTGTTCTGTGGTTCACAGGGGCATATTTGCAAATACTAAAAACCGGTAGGGCAAACATGCAATTATCCCAGAAATATATTTAAATAACTACGCACAGGGGTATAACTACAAATACATGAAAGTTTAGGATCGAAAATGCAAAATACCAAAAGGCACGCGCCCCAGTCACGTAAGGTGACATGGTTGAGGACTAAAGTGCATAATAAAATAAGTTCGGGGGCCAAAGTGCAATTATTACAAATACTTTTAAACTGCAGATGAAAGTTTTAGGGTTAAAACGTAAATACAAAAACGCTTGGGTTTAAAAGTGCAAAATACCCAAGATCCTGATCGTGTGGCCGAGAGAGCTTCACTTGACACGTGGCGTACATCGGACGGCCCGTACCCCTTCGCCCTGGCGGCTGGGATTAGATCGTGGACGGCTGATCGGACGGCGGGGGCACTTGGCGATCTGACGGCTCGTGTGTGCCTGGAAGGGGGCTCCTGATCCAACGGTGGGGAGAGGTTCACGAAGAACACTCCCCCGGCGAGCTTTGGCTGGCAAATACGGCCGACACACGGCCTCTCGGCCCTAGGATCAAAGGCAAAGCGATCCTGGGGCCCGTCCGCGTCTGAAGGAAGTCTCAGACGAGCATGAGACGGCTTGGAGTGGTCGGACGGCGGAGGTGGCCTGGGCAGCTGCTCCTGGGGTCTTCGAGGGTCGATGGAGCCTTCTCCTTGGCTCTGACCTACATAGTTAGTCGCATAAAATCCAGGCGAAGCTGCGGGTGTCCTCTGATGGTGCGAAAGAGGCGAAAGGTGGCTCGGACGATGGGCTCCGGCGAACGGCGGAGAGGGGAGCTCTGATGGCTCGATCTGGGCGAGATCGAGGTGGATGGAGGGGTGGAGCGGAGCGACGGAGTGAAGGGGAAGAAGATGGAGGTGACAGGTGGTCGGATTGATGCGTGGAACGACCGGAAACGGCGGGCGGAGCTCAACTCCGCCGTTGGTTCGATTGACGAATTCACGGCGAATACCCAAATCAAATGCGAAAACTGCTGTAGACCTGACCTAACCTAAGCTAAGGCTACAAGAAAATGGAAATAGAAGGGGGTGAGGCTCACCAGAGGCGTTGGGATAGACTTCGCGGCGGAGCTCCGGTGAGGGACTGGATCTCTTCGATTCAACACCAAATAGTGTGAACCCAGGCTCGAATCGACTCCTGTTGTCACCAGGAACACGATGGGCTAGGGGTTTACGGGTAACTTTGGGCGGAAGAAGGATCAAGAATCGAAGGGAAGTCGGGGGGTCGGTTTTTAATGGTGGTCGACAAGCGAGAAGAACGAGGCTATTGGCATTGATGCAGCGATGCACTCTCCAAGGCAAACACTGGGCGTGCAAGGTGGTTCAACGAGGAACAAAAGTCATTGAGGTACATCCCTAGAAGGTGAAAGCTAAGGCCTCGAAAAAAGGGTGAAAACAAGTCAAAACCAACTTCTGACAAGGTTCAGACCTCGGTCAGAGAGTTGACCGAGGTCAACCAGCAGAGCCCTCTGGTTGTTCCACGTGGACCAACCAGAAAATTCCGTGGCAAAAATCCTGTAAAATAAATTAAAAATAGCAAATGAATTAATTAAATTTTGATTATAAATAAAAATTTTTTATTATTTTCTAACTTATTTTATGGTGATTTTTAATTATTTTTATGAGGTATATTTTTGCAAAGTTGCCTATTATGCCCTTTATAGGTATATTGCCTATGTACTTTATTCTTTTATTTTTATTTTGTGTATTTTGATTTGATTATTTTTGTTTCTTATTTTATAAAATTATAAAATATTTTATATACACAAATATATTTTTATTTTATTTTTCTGAATTATTTTATGTACTTAATAAAATAAAAGTATATGATGTACATGTATAAGTATAGGTAGTTTACCTATGCATAATATATACATATATTTTTATTTTGTATTCAATTTAGATTTTTCTTCTGATTTTAATGTACATAATTATTATAAGTAATATTTACATAATTATAAAAATATAAAAATACAAAAATAATGAATAAATAATAAAGTGAATATTTTAATCTGCATAATTGTACAATGAGGGTCCAAAACTCAACTTTCAAACCGTAGCTCCGCCAAATGCGAAACCACCACCATTAAACAGATTATTTTGAATTATATACAATTAAAGGTGAGTTTGATGCATTTGCATTTTTCATTTGTGAGATACGGGTATGGGAAGTTGGGATTCTGATTTTATTCAGACCATAACTTTTTATCTCTACATTATTTTTCAGTGAAATCAATTTTGTATTTTTATTTATTTAATTATCTACAACTTTCATGTACAAAGTTTCTTTATTTGATGTATAAAAAGTGGAACCAAAAATAGGTCCCAAAATAAATAAGGAATGAAGGAATATTCATTGTATTTGGCCCTTATCTCCCCCTACTTTATTCCTTGTCCGACCTAGTCATCGAGATACCTAGGTCTCGGGGTTTTGAGTCATAAAATATTTACAATATTTTATTTTTTTTCTTTTCTTTTATTTATTCTATAATTTTGGATTTAATTACATTATTTTATACACTTTTTACACGCATATGCAGGAATGCTAAATTGCTCTATTTAATGCTATTTTCAGGCATTTGCTAGGGTTTTTGCGGCCAAAAATGATAGAATAAAGATGATGAAATGTGGATTCATCATCCCCCTATACTTTACCTTTGCTAGTCCCTAGCAAACACTTATGCTATAAGTGCAAGAAGGAAAAGAAAGAAAAGAAAACGAAGAACTTGGATTTAGTTTAATTATCAAACTTGTCTTCACAAAATCAAAGTTTGGAGCTTAAGTCGGACCTTTGGAATTTTAGTGCGGGCGGGAACCTTAATGAGAGCCGAATTTGAAATCCAACAGTCCCTGAGAATCCCAAAACTCTGCTCAAGTCTCCTCAATTGCCAGGTCAGAAATATCTCAATTCATACGCAAACCCTTACGACTATGAGTCTGACTCGTACAGTGTAAGTGATGGTGGCTCTCCCCAACTGAAATGGCAAAGAAACTGACTTCTCCAGTACGACAACCCAATGATTCCCCAATTGAATAACTCCATCCTCGAGGAGCGGGGTATTCCCTTCTAAGTTCAAGTGGCAACCAGCTCAAGAGGAGGGGGTGAAGAGAAGAATGGACGGTAGCCAGTGTAGCTACCTATCCTGGGATGCAAGACCAGTGTAGTCAAGTCATCCTGCTGCAGGCTCACATGATATGACTTTGGAACTCAAGCTTGCTTATTGGCTTTACAACATTTGTACATACTTTGCAAGCTTTTTATTTTTGTACATGCCTGAACACTTTTTTTTCTTTCGAATACTATTCACAGCAGCATTTACATAAGGAGTTTTTCCTCTTGAGCCAGTAGACTATCCCTCTTTTGAAGCTTTGTTGCAACCCAAACTCTCCTGTCTTTAGACTTCTCATCCACTGGACGGGTTGGGGTGCACTTCCCTCCTAGAGGAGGACAAATGTTTCCACTTGTGTGCATCGCATACCGGCAAATCCAATCCCCTCACCACTCCAACTGAGTTGAGCCATGTGAAAGGTGCAGATGTCCAAGTTAGGTCATTATCAACAAGAGTCGTGCGTGTGCGCCGAAATACTCTACTTAGGCAGTCAAACCAAGTCCCGGGATCCTCAAAGAATTAAGTCAACTAGACTTGAAGTACCTCAAACCCAGTTCATATAATGGTTCCTGTTATTAGGTAGATTTTAAGGTCCAATCAAGCTCCAATCTCCGGATTTTACTTAGACTTGTTCAACTATCAAACTCAATCCGAAAAATGGCAAATGCTATGCAATGCCATGCAGAAAATATTTTTGTGATGCAATTTTTTCAAAATTTTGAACTTTTTATGGATTTTTGAACAGATGATGATGATGCGTATGCAATTTTTTGTATTTTTCAAAAAGATTTTTCAAATGTTTTTGGATTTTAATTTTGTAAATGTTTTTGGGATTTTTGAAAACAAAAAGTTTTTGGCTGAAATCTAGGTTAAAATATTTACACGGGGAGTGCTTTTTATATTTACAAGAGGTGGATTTTAAGAATTTATGAGGGTAAGTGATCAATTTTTATACATATAGATATATATATAGTGGATTTTGGTGAGATGTAAGTATTCCTCAAACTTATTTGACACAAGATTTTTCACACAATTTTTGAAAACTATAGTCCAAAATAAGTTTTTACAAACATTTTACAAACATGTTCACACAATTGAAAAATCATTTTGCAAAGGCTTTCAAAACAATATATATAGGTTTTTCTAAACATTTTTGCAACCATTTTTCAAACCATTTGCAAATCATTTTTCAAACATTTTATTTCACACAAAGAAAAGAAATTTTACAAACCACTCATTTTTACAAAGGTTGAAAACATGTAACAAAATATTTTCAAAAATAGTTTTCAATAAATGTTCACAAAGATTTTCAAACTATTTTTCAAACATTTTGCAAAAAACATTTTCACCTGATTTATTAATCAGTAAATACAAAAAGAATTTGAGGAATGGTAACATCTTTTTATTAAAGGTTTTTAATGAATTTTAAAGAATTTTTAGCCATATTATTAGGAAAATATGAAAGTACGAGTTATGGCTAAAGTATATACGTAGTATATACGCCCCCCCCCTATACTTAGCTTGAGCTATGTCCTCATAGATCAGAGAGAAAAGAGAATACATAACTCGTATTGAGTATAGGAAAACCTAAAGAATGAACGAACAAGGAAATGAATGAATCAATGAGAAGTTGACCGTCCCCCCTATACTTAGGATCAAATAATCCTAAGTATAGCAGACTGTACACAAAGCAGGGAGGGTCAAGGGTGGGAATGAACAGATCATACTCATATTATCTCCCCCTATACTTAGGGTAAGATATCCCTAAGTATAGATAAGAAGAGGAGACAATGGAGAAGATCGGAAAGAATGAAGACTCAGGGTGCACACCCCCCCTATACTTAGGACAAAGTGCATCCTAAGTATAGAAGATTGTCAACAAAGGGCGACACCTTTTTGATAGAAAAAGAAGATAGAAAAGGAAAAGAAGAAAAGAAGAAAAGAGATGAAATTGGGTATGAACAACTCGGGATGTGCATCCCCCCTATACTTAGGATAGAGTACATCCTAAGTGTAGCAATGATGAAAGGGATGGCATCAATTCGGTAGAAGAGGATAGACGAAATTGAAAAGAAGAAAGGAAGAAAAGGAGAAAAGAAGAAAATTTATTCAAAAATATTTTGTTGTGCTTGGCCTTCCTCTGCCTCTTTGGAGATATTCAGCTCATCCTCATAGATTACTTGAATCGAGTCAACGACAGCCATGAATGTATCATGTTCAAGGTATGGCTTCAGAAGCTGTCCATTGACCACAAATGGTTGTGCATCAGCTGACAGATTGGATATCAATACACTTCCGTTATCACGCACCTGCCTAACCATAAACGGCCCAGTCCATTTACTCTTCAATTTACCTGGAAAGATCTTCAATTTCGCATCAAACAACCACACCTTCTGACCTGGATCAAAGGACTTGCGGCGGATATGCTTGTCATGCCATGTTTTGACCTTCTCCTTGTACATCAGGATGTTGTCATATGCATAATCTCTGAATTCCAGTAATCTGTTCAGATCCAGTTTTCTGTTCTTTCCTGCTTGCTTGGAGTCCAAATTACAGATGTTAATGGCCCATAAGGACTTGTGAATTAGTTCGACGGGCAAATGACATGGCTTGCCATACACAAGGCGGTAGGGAGACATTCCCAAGGGTGACTTGTACGCTGTTCTATAAGACCAACGAACAGAATCAAGCAGCTGAGACCAGTTCTTGCGATCCGGATGCACAAGCTTCTGTAAAATCGTCTTGATCTCCCTGTTTGAACATTCAGCTAAGCCATTGGACTGTGGGTGGTAGGGTGAAGCAACACGATGTTCAATGCAGAATTCTTGAGTCAACTTCTTCACCTCTCTGTTTATGAAATGACTACCCCCGTCAGATATGAGAATCTTGGGAATCCCGAACTGTGCTATGATGTAATCTCTCAAGAATCGACAGACAGTCCTACTATCAGCGGTTCGGGTGGGAATAACCTCCACCCATCGACTTACATAATCGACAGCAAGCATAATATATTCATAACCCTGACTGTTGGGAAACGGGCCCATGAAGTCGATGCCCCATGCGTCAAAGACGTCTGAGATCTGAATGTATTTCAGAGGCATCGTGTCTCTCATTCCTATGGTTCCGCCCATCTTCTGGCAGTCAGTGCAGCATTTGACATACTCATCTGCATCTTTGAATAATGAAGGCCACCAGAGGCCACTTTGAAGAACTTTTGATGCCGTTTGTTTGCCTGAATGGTGTCCTCCAGAATCTTGATCATGACATAAAGTGAGGACACTTGGAACTTCCTTCTGAGGAATACACCTTCTCCAGATACAATCTACTCCCTCACGAAACAAATACGGGTCTTCCCACTGGTAGAAATGGATTTTAGACAAGGCTGTCTATTTTCAACTTAGGCCAGTCCTGTGGGATTTTCTTGGTCACCAGATAATTCACAATGTCTGCATACCAAGGAAGCGAGGTGACAGACAGAATTGCCTCGTCTGGAAAGGCTTCTGTGATCGGCTGCAGGTTCAGCTCAGGAGATTCCGGCTCAGGAAGCCTTGACAAATGATCGGCCACCACATTCTTTACCCCAGGTTTATCTTTGATTTCCAAGTCAAATTCCTAGAGGAGAAGGATCCACCAAATGAGACGTGGTTTGGCGTCCTTCTTCTGCTGTAAGTACCGAATGGCCGAATGATCAGTGTAAATGACTACTTTAGACCCAAGGAGGTAGGATCTAAACTTTTCCAAGGCAAAGACTACCGCTAGCAGCTCCTTTTCAGTGACATTGTAGTTTCTCTGGGCTTCATCGAGCATTCGGCTAGCGTAGTAAATCGCAAATGGTACATTATCTTTCATTTATCCCAGTAAAACTCCGATTGCATAATCTGACGCGTCGGTCATGATCTTGAAAGGCTGAGTCCAAATCGGTGGCTGTAAGACAGGGGCCTGCGTGATGAGTTCTTTCAACTGATTAAAGGCAAGGAGCACACGGTCATCTACAATGAATTCATTATCCTTGCCAAGCAACTCTGTCAATGGTCTGGCCAGTTTACTGAAATCTTTCATGAACCATCGGTAAAAACCGACATGGCCCAAGAATGACCGGACTTGCTTGATGTTTGTAGGTGGCTCAAGTTTGGAAATCACATTCACCTTGGCTGGGTCAACCTCCATACCACGTTTAGAGACCACGCGACCCAGCACAATTCCTTCGGTCACCATGAAGTTGCTCTTCTCCCACGAGAGCACCGGATTGACTTCACAGCTCCTCCGTAGGACTCGATCTAAATAATCCAGACATTGGTCAAATGAATCCCCGTAGACCGAAAAATCGTCCATAAAGACTTTGAGAAAGTTGCCCACCATATCGGCAAAAACTGCAAACATACACCTCTGAAATGTGGCTGGGGCGTTGCAAAGCCTGAACGGCATCCGTCTGAAGGCATATGTGCCAAAAGGACAGGTGAACGTGGTCTTCTCTTGATCTTTAGGAGCAATAGCAACTTGATTATACCCAGAGTAGCCATCCAAGAAGCAGAAATACTCCTTCGCGGCCAATCTCTCCAAGATCTGGTCGATGAAGGGTAGAGGAAAATGATCCTTCTTGGTAGCGAGATTAAGTCTTCTGTAGTCCACGCATACTCGCCAAGAAGTGGGTACTCTGGTTGCGATCTCCTCTCTGTTGTCATTCTTCACAATGGTGATCCCTGATTTCTTGGGCACAACATGCATAGGGCTCACCCATTAGTTGTCGGAGATGGGATAGATAAATCCCGCATCACAACATTTCTGTATCTCTTTCATAACGACCTCCCACATATTAGGATTTAATCTTCTCTGCAGTTCTCGAGAGGGTCTGCAATCTTCTTCCATAAAGATGCAGTGCGAGCAGAGTGACAGATTGATCCCAAGGATATCAGAAGTTCGCCAGCCTATTGCCTTGTGGTTACGTTCAAGAACCTCCATCAGACGAGATTCTTGGTCTTCGGTCAGATGTGCATTGATGATGACCGGGTACATGTTCGGTTCTCCCGCAAGGAAGGCATACTTCATGTTGGAGGGTAAGGGTTTTAGCTCATGCGGAGTCTGAGCTGCTTCAGAAGAGACCTCAGCTATCAGTGTTGATGGTGATTCTTTCAACTGTTCGGTGTCCACCATAATCTGTTCTGCTTCTTCTCTCAGATCTTGACAAAATGCCTTGATAATTTCCTTCTCATTAAAATATTCTTCAGACATCAGCTCTTGGTTTTGAAGGCACATCACCCCCACGGCGATCTCTTACAGCACATCAGCAAGTTCCTCATCCTGATTGATAAGGGGAAATTCGACTGCGGTCTCCACTTCCTCCTCGGGGCAGAGGAGTTAATGGATTTCATTGTCATCTAAAAAAAAGTTGGTATCTTGAATTCCTGCTAGAAAGTCGCAGTCGTCAGCGTACTCAATCACCCTTGCACACGATGTAGATGTCTGTTCGGCGGGTGTTCCCTCAGACAGGGTCTCTACTCTGATTGTTTCGTTGCCAGCTCCAAAATTGATTTCTCCCATACCATAATTCACTACTACGTTTGATGTCCGCAGAAATGGTCTTCCAAGTATGATCGGAGTAAGGAGCAATGGAGAGGGGACGTCCATGTCTAAGACCACAAAATCGGCCGGGAATGACTTCCCCTGAACCGTAACGATCACGTCCTCCAACAGGCCCCTAGGCCGCTTGACTGACTTGTCTGCAAACTGCAGAATCATCTTTGTAGGCTTGAGCGGTCCTAGCCTGAATTCCGTGAGTAGCGAAGCTGGCATCAAGTTCACAGACGATCCGCTGTCGAGAAGTGTTCGTTCGAACTCCTGATTGAACATCTGGCAACGTACAAGAGGTGCTCCCATATCTGGCTTTTTATCCGGGAGGTTGCTGATAGCGTTAACGGTGGCCATTGTGAGGATATGCTTTTCGGACTTGCCACCCTTGCTTCTGGAATTGTGGGGGTGCAGCATGCGCTTGGTCGTGCATGCTTCTTTTAATCCTTTCTTCACGGCTGGCATGTATTCAAGAGCTTTCATCAATGGTATATTCAGCACCAAATTCTGGATGATTTCTATGATGGCAGGATCAGACAAAGCATTTTTCAAATTTTTCATTTTTTGTGTTTTTTCATTGCTTCAGGAAAAGGAATATTTACAAAATCTTCACCAATTTCATTCAAAATAGTGTCCATATTATTGTGTACAGGTAGATGGCAAAAAGGAATGGATTCATCTACAATTTGTGGATCAAAAATGATAAGTTCGGCTTCTGGTGCTGGCGTTGGACTCGCTGCAGGTGCGGTGCTCCTCCTGTCAGGAACTGTCTGTGAGTCAGGTGTAGGCGTCTCCAATGCTGGCCGATCTCCACCGAGGTTGCTGCTATCTTTTTGTGTTTTGCTATTTTCTTCATTTTTCTGTGATTTTCTGAATGCTGGTGCTGCTCCCAAAATGCTGCTTGCCCCTAGTGTTGGCTGGACTGACGATTCCCCGTCAGATGCAAGATGCTTTTCCTTTGCCGTCGCCGATGGCTGGAGTATCCTACCGCTCCTGAGAGTAACAGCATTAGATAAAAAAACAATTTAATTCACCTGATTCGGGTTGGACACAGCCGGCTACCTGCTCCTTGCGTCGGAAGTTGTTTGGGTTGGCTTCGACCTGGGCTGGTATGGCGATCTTGGCTGCCGTCAGGTCGTCGATCTTCTGGTTCATCTCAGCCATATTCTTCATTAACTGCTCTAAACAGGCCAGGGCCAGATTAACCGGTACAATCTCAGAGGAGTCCCCCTGCTGGGGTCTAGAATGTTGATATTGCGGCTGAGATTGCGACTGATAACCTTGAGAGAATTGGTGAGGAGGAGGGTTGGAGGAATATTGTGCATTCTGTTGATTGTATTGAGCAGCCGGCTGCTGATGATATCCCTGTACGCGATATCCGGACTGCTGAGGACCGTGCTGGTAATTTTGCCTCCAGGTGTTTCCGTGAGAAGGAGGTTGGTATTGGTAGGAGGGCTGGAAGGGTCTCCCACCCTACGACTGCTGATGATAGGGCATGTTGCCCATGTTCTGACCCTGAGAGTGTCCCTGAGGACGGGTCAGTTGCGCTTCATTGTTCCATACGCCATTGATCTCCTGTATCAGTGGCGGGGGTGGAGAGAACTGCTCGGAGTATGCTGGCTGGGGCTCCGGTTGATATACAACCATCTGTGTCTGGGGCTACGGGGGCTGCTCCGGAACCTGCACGTAGTACACGTGCTGGATAGGCTGGGGCTGCGGTGGAGTCGACTGAGGGTTTTGCTGCATTGTAGGCTCCTTCTTCTCAGCATTCGGCTTGGCAGAAGTAGACACAGTGTTGCACATGTTTGCATTTAATGCACGAACGAGCTTCTCCAGTTGTTGGTAGATCTGGTCGAGATTTTCCAGACCCTGGGTCCTCTTCTCAATGACTGCCAATTTTTCGATGTACTGTGACCTCTTCTCAATGATATCCACCTTGGACAAGTGGCTCCCAATGATGCTCAGGTTGGAGCTCTCATCCTTGTCCTCGGTGTGAGAAGCCATGTTCACTGGCTTGCTGATGGCGGTTGGTGGCTTCATGTATACTCTGGACGAGGATTGGGCTGCTTCTCCTTAAGTCATTTCTTCGAAGACGTTCCATACCACATCCTCGTCCTTATTGAAATGCGAACCGCCGCAAGCTGTATCTACAAGCTTTTGGCTCTCAAATGATAGCCCCCCAAAAAAGTGTTGTACGAGACTGGTCTTTGGAATGTCATGGTGGGGGCACTTCTCCTGAAGATCCTTGAATCTCTCCCACGCTTCATGGATGGTCTCGTGGGGTTGATGACAGAAACTGGAGATCCGGGCATGCATCTGATTCAATCGCCCGAGAGGGTATAATTTATGGAGAAACGCAGACTTCAGCTCCTCCCAGGTTGTGACGACCTTCCCAAGATGGTCAATCCAATATAGGGCCTTGTCTTGAAGGCTGAAGGGAAATGCGATCATCTTGACTACCCCCAAAGGAATCCCAGGGTAGTGAGCAGTGGCACAGATGCGGCCAAACTTCTTGAGAAAAATATACAATTCCTCAGTGGTGTTCCCGTGAAATGTGGGAAGTAGCGACACATATTGCGGCTTCAGCTCAAAGTGGGCATGCATGCGTGGAACCTGAATCCACTCAGTGATGCGTCCCGCTCCTGGGTTGTATGTTTCCTTGAGTGTAGGCTTCGGCTGCGGTGGATCTACTTCTACTGCTTCAAATTCGGGTCCTCCCACTGAAAACTCATCTCTGACTTCATGGAAATTAGGATCATAGTTCGGATCATCCTCCTGTCGGCCGTCTTTTACGTCGGCCCTCCTCCTCAGATCGTTCAGCATATCTTGGAAGGCGGTCTGGACCAGGGCTTGATTAGTCAATTGCTGTTGAATGGCTTGGATGGAAGCCAGCAACTGATTGTTAACCTCATTCTGCATGGTGTATTGCCCTTCCCCCGGATTGACTTCATGTTCGTGTTGGGGCTGTGGTCCTTTTCCTCTTCCTCCTGCCATCTCGGATTCTGCTTGGTTCGCTGGCTCGGGCTCTAAGTCTGCACATGGTAGAATGCCCCGATCAGTCTGAATTGCAGCACCAGATAGAGAGATATGGTCTGTGTCAAGGTCAACACAGAATTTCGCTAAGGACGGCGATGTGTAAGGAGTGAAATCAATTGCCATCCAAAACGGACAGAATTCGGGACGAGAGTGATCCCGGTTTATTGAAGAAGATAAGGAGTCTGGAGATCGATTCACGGGATCTGAACCGGGTTCTCGGGAATCGCCCTGAATTATTGGAGAGGGAGAGCGAATGGAACTGATGTGGGTGCCGACGGAGTCTCGACTAAACTGCCCATTCGTCGCCATCTTGAGGATCAAGAGGAAGATCGATGTGGATGAAAGATACGGGGGTCAACAAGAAACAAATGGAGTGTAAAACAGTAGAAGGCTCTCAATGAGCAAGGGTCAACTAGAGGGAGGACAAAATTTGCTCAAAGGCGCGATATTTTTGATCTTGACCTAAATGCTACTAGCAATCAAACACAGGACATGGGGATTCACCAACTCAACGCGTGAAGCCGTGAAAGTTCGGCTTTTATCGTTGTACTTTTTATCTTGAATTCCTAAAGTTATCATTCAACAAGTCCTTAGAGCGCTACGCCTATAGGAGCGAGAGTACTGTCGAAAAAGTATTTCCGTACTTGTCCTCCTCCTGTGTAACCTGTAGCTTGCGCTTTTTAAGGTCCTTGTAACCCTTCCTGGATCCCTACTCGGCCAAAGAAAAGAGGGAGGAAGCCGATAGGCGAAACCGATACTTCGGATCTCGCTCGCAACGGAATCACCCGTGAACGTGCAAGATCCTACTCGGACACAGACGGTGAGACAGACACACCTGTGAAGGCGTGGCCTATGCTCGGTACTTCGGACAAGGTCGATGCTCACACAATAGTGAGTCACCAATGGCGACCAAGCCCTACTCTCCTACGTACGATAGTAGCGCCAATACTTCGGAAATCCAGGCGATACACAAGGCAGCCACAAGCTGGGTTTTGGGCTCTAATCCTTACGAAGCACTCAACTCACTTGGAAGGAGACCTTCCCATGCAACATGAATACAAGTGAGGGTGTTGCTCTCCCCAATCAATGAGTCCAATTTCCAATTTTATTCAGGTCAAAGTTTTCTTAGCAGTCCCTTTTTTTAATTTTTTTGGTGCTATCAATTCTTTTGAGTAAATTCAAACAAGCGCCTAATGATTTTTGTATTTTCTTGATCCTACTTTGTCCAAAAACAGAGGGAGAAAAGAGTCGGGAAAAGCCAATGCAAGTTGACACCAAGATGGAAATCTCACCTTTGTACCTAAATGATGGATGCAAAGTAAGAAGACTTACAACGAATCCCAGCTCTCTCCATGCGGGATGCAGAGCAGAAATTTATAAACCTAACTACATGCCGATATGCAATGCGGAAATCGTCTAAGATAGGCAATTGCTAGCGTGAAGAACCACAAGCTAACCACTAATCTTCAATGCTAAGGTCCGGTCTAGGCTCACCCCTCCTTCTCTCGACACATCGAGTTTAGGAGAAGTGCTTGGCGGGATGAGCTCGCGATGCGCGGATCAAAGAAAAGTGAATCAACTGTTTAATTAAACTAAGTCCAAGCGTGAGCTATAGGTACATGCAATTGTGGTTAAGGTGTTTGGACCTAATCTAATCGATCAAGCAATGCCTAGGTCTAAGGGATCAATCCACAAAAGAAATAGAAAAGAAATCAAAACCGAATAATGACAGTCGAGAAACGTGAAGAAAACCGCGGTGAGCCCCCGGGTGAACAAACACCCGGAAATTAGGCCCGAAGTGTCTGAGTGTTCAAGTCCTGTATTATTACAATTTAAATGACTCTCTCTCACAAAAATACAAAACCAACTATCTCTCTCTCAAGCTCGCCTGCTGGCTTGGGTAGAATAGCCGGCTCCTCCTCCCAAGGATGTGCTGGATCCCCTAGGCGATCCTCCTCGGGCAGCGGTCCCTCGCAAGAAAACTAGAGAGGTATCAGACAGTTCAAAATAAATTATGCATGAAAAACAAATAATAAAAAATGGCTAAGCAGATAAAAGACACAAATGTATTCTACAAGCCGATGCTCCCCGGCAACGACGCCATTTGAAAAATGAGACCGCGAGAGCCACTAAATAGTGGTCTGACAAATCAGACTCACTGTCGCTGGTGCGACTACTCAAGCCTTCCCGTTCGTCGACAATTAACCCACACAATCAATAAGGCAGTCAATAGCAAGGATTAAAATTTATTATACCCTACTAAAAATGTACAATGGCAAGCAAGTAGGGGTCGAACACAGGAAACAAAGGTGCAGAGTACGGACAGAAGTCAAAACCTAGGTCTAATAAACAACTTAGCCAATCTAATTTTTTGTGGGTTTTTTATTTTATATTTTTTATTTATTTTTTATTTTATAAATTTTGTATTTTGATTTTTAATTTTCTGATTTTATATTTTCTTTTTATATTTTAAATATATATTTTTTTTCCTTTTTTTAATATTGGAATATATAAACTATCTGATAAAAGAGGTGACAAAATATTTATAAAAATATGTAAAAAATAGTCAAAATTCAGAAATAAAATCTTTTTGGTCTTTTTAGATTTTTTTTACTGTTTTTGTGATTTTTGGGTATTTTTCAGAATGTTTTTGGTATTTTTGAATAGCAAAATAAAGGAAAACAGGGAATTAGCTATTGGCTGGGGGTAAAATGGGAATTAAAAATATCAAACAGCCACCAAAATTTTTCAAACTAATTTTAAAATAAAGATAATAAAATGTAGAACCTACAAGAGTTGAGTTTGTATTTTTTAGAGTTTTCTATAATTTTCTAGATTTTTTTAAGTTTTTAGGTATTTTCAAATTTTTAAGGTTTTTCTTTTGCAATTTTTAGTGATTTTTGGATTGACACTAAAATAGGTTAAAATAGACAGGAGGGAATCTTTTTGGAATTTTCGAGGTATTTTAATATTTTTTTGGCATTTTCTAAGCTAGACAATAGGCAAAAAGCAAGTTTTTTATTTTTAATAAATATGAAAATGCAATAAAATCAAAAACTAAAAATATAACGTGCAAGTGAAAGTTAATAGAAGCTTAAATTAATTTTTATGGAATTTTTGGCATTTAAATGATGCGTGAAATAAATAGATCAAACACACAAAAATCCTAAGCCTAGCAGGGGTATACATGCAATTATAAAAACATCCAGGGGCTTAGGTGCAAATTTCACCAAAATACACACGCGAAGCACGTGTTCTGTCGTTCACAGGGGCATATTTGTAAATACTAAAAACTGGCAGGGCAAACATGCAATTATCCCGGAAATATATTTAAATAACTACGCACAGGGGTATAACTGTAAATACATAAAAGTTTAGGATAGAAAATGCAAAATACCCAAAAGACACGTGCCCCAGTCACGTGAGGTGATGTGGCCGAGGACTAAAGTGCAAATAAAATAAGTTCAGGGGCTTAAGTGCAATTATTACAAATACTTTTAAACTACAGATGAAAGTTTTAGGGTTAAAACGTAAATACAAAAATGCTTGGGTTTAAAGTGCAAAATACCCAACATCCTAATCGTGCGGCCGAGGGAGCTTCACTTGACACGTGGCGTACATCGGACGGCCCGTACCCTTTCTACCTGGGCGGCTGGGATTAGATCGTGGACAGCTGATTGGACGGCGGGGGGCACTTAGCGATCTGACGGCTCCTGTGTGCCTGGAAGGGGCTCCTGATCCAACGGTGGGGAGAGGTTCACGAAGAACACTCCCCCCAGCGAGCTTTGGCTGGCGAATACGACCGACACACGGCCTCTCCGGCCCTAGGATCAAGGGCAACACGATCCTGGGGCCCGTCCACGTCTGAAGGAGGTCTCAGGCGAGCCTAAGACAGCTTGGAGTGGTCGGACGGCGGAGGTGGCCTGGGCTGCTGCTCCTGGGGTCTTCGAGGGTCGATGGAGCCTTCTCCTTGGCTCTGACCTGCATAGTTAGTCGCACAAAATCCAGGCGAAGCTGCGGGTGTCCTCTGATGGTGCGAAAGAGGCGAAAGGTGGCTCAGACAATGGGCTCCGACGAACGGCAGAGAGGGGAGCTCTGATGGCTCGATCTGGGCGAGATCGAGGTGGATGGAGGAGTGGAGCGGAGCGACGGAGTGAAGGGGAAGAAGATGGAGGTGACAAGTGGTCGGATTGATGCGTGGAACGACCGGAAACGGCGGGCGGAGCTCAACTCCGCCGTTGGTTCGATTGACGAATTCACGGCGAATACCCAAATCAAATGCGAAACTGCTGTAGACCTGACCTAACCTAAGCTAAGGCTACAAGAAAATGGAAAGAGAATGGGGTGAGGCTCACCAGAGGCGTCGGGATGGACTTCGTGGCGGAGCTCCGGCGAGGGGCTGGATCTCTTCGATTCAACACCAAATAGTGTGAACCTAGGCTCGAATCGACTCCTGTTGTCACCAGGAACACGATGGGCTAGGGGTTTACGGGTAACTTTGGCGGAAGAAGGATCAAGAATCGAAGGGAAGTCGGGGGGTCGGTTTTGAATGGTGGTTGACATGCGAGAAGAACGAGGCTATTGGCATTGATGCAGCGATGCACTCTCCAAGGCAAACACTGAGCGTGCAAGGTGGTTCTACGAGGAACAAAAGTCATTGAGGGTACATCCCCAGAAGGTGAAAGCTAAGGCCTCGAAAAAAGGGTGAAAACAAGTCAAAACCAACTTTTGACAAGGTTCAGACCTCGGTCAGAGAGTTGACCGAGGTCAACCAGCAGAGCCCTCTGGTTGGTCCACGTCACTACAGGAATTGCCCCATTTAGGGACGATAACTAGCGACGGTCTTGGAGTGACCGTCCCTACTGCCTCTTTTTAGGGACGGTCATCCAACCACCGTCCCCAATAACCATATAATAAGAGACTGTATGTGGCTATCGTCCCTTTTGTACTAACTCAAAGGGGACGGTCACTAATGACCGTCCCCTCTGCCTCTAGAAGGTCTTTGGGGACGGTTCTAACCGTCCCCATAAGTCTTCTGTTGGCGTCGCCTCTGACGAATGGTGCAAAGTGGTTGGCCGGAGGGGACGGTTCTAATGACCGTCCCCTCTTCCTTTGGGGACGGGTCTGACCGTCCCTATATGTCTTCTGTTGGCGTCGCCTCTGACGATTGGTGCAAAGTGGCCGAACAGAGGGGACGGTTATTGTAACCGTCCCCTTTGCCTAAAGGGCTTTGGGGACGGTTCTGACCGTCCCTATATGTCTTCTGTTGGCGTCGCCTCTGACGATTGGTGCAAAGTGGCCGAACAGAGGGGACGGTTATTGTAACCGTCCCCTTTGTCTGTTGAAGGGCTTTGGGGACGGTTCTGACCGTCCCTATATGTCTTCTGTTGGCGTCGCCTCTGACGATTGGTGCAAAGTGGCCGACCAGAGGGGACGGTTAGTGTAACCGTCCCCTTTGCCTGTTGAAGGGCTTTGGGGACGGTTCTGACCGTCCCTATATGTCTTCTGTTGGCGTCGCCTCTGACGATTGGTGCAAAGTGGCCGAACAGAGGGGACGGTTATTGTAACCGTCCCCTCTGTGTGGCCAAAAGCGACGGTTCTTAGTGAACCGTCGCCGATCGTCACCATAGGGGACGGTTATTACGACCGTCCCCATTGGTCAGATCGAAAAAAACCCCTTCGACCTGCGTTTTCATCCCCATTCTTTCATTCCCACCCGCCGCCACAAGTCGCCCTCTCCGCCCCAAGGTCGCCTCCGGCTCCTCCTTCCGTTCCAACCTCGTTTATCTTCATTTCCGGTAAGTATAAACACTCCTTTGCTTTTATTCTTGTGTATTTTACTTGATAATCTTGTTAGAGGTGTTTTTCTCCATTTGATTTAGTTGTTTTGATTATGTGCTTAGGGATTGTACTTAGGGATTATGCTTAGGGATAATGCTTAGAGATTATGCTTAGGGATAATGCTTAGGGATTATGTATACAATAGAGATTATGCTTAGGGATTATGTTGAGGGATTATGCTAAGGGATTATGTATACAATAGGGATTATGCTTAGGGATTATGCTTAGGGATTATGCTTAGGGATTATGTATACAATAGGGATTATGCTTAGGGATTATGCTTAGATTGTGTATACAATAGGTTAGGGATTATGTATATAATAGATTAGGGATTATGTATACAATAGGTTCTCCCTAGGTTGTGTATACAATAGGTTAGGTATTATGAATTTGGGTATAGCATAGATTTATCTCTTAGCCTTTGTGCCACAGCGAGCCCCGCAAAGCGCTTTCTCCTAAGCTCAAGTGTGTTGAGCACAGAGGAGGGGTGAGCCAAGACCGGACGTTTTGAGGCTATAGATGAATGAGAGAATTGTGGTGCTTCATTATGGTTTAGGGTAGAAAACTTGTTTTCTATAATAACACAATGTTGGATTTTATTCTGATTGTGCAGTAAAATGGATAAATCATGGATGGATAAGAGATACGATGATTTTCAACAATATAAGAGAGGAGTGATTGCGTTCTTGGATTGGGCATTTCAAATAGAGAGAGTTCATAAAAAATTTGGTGGTCTAAAGATTTATTGTCCATGTGTGAGATGCAAGAACATTAAATGCGATGTTAGAGAGGCAGTGTATAATCATCTCATCCTCAACGGATTTTGGTTACATTACTCCATTTGGACAGAACATGGAGAGGGTTCAGATGTGCGAATGGATGAGGATATGGGCACCTTTGCAGGAGTGACTACCCAATCCTTGAATAATGTTGATCACGAGTTATTTGAACTAATAGACGATTTAAGAAGACCTGAGGCACAAGACATTGGTTCAGATGATAGGTTCTCGAGCAGTTGGCCAGATGCAGAAGATATATTGGCTCCTGGGGTGGAAATGACACGTTTGCAGTTTTTGTTAGAGCTGTTTAAGATGAAAGTAAGGAACGGATCAACTACAGCTATGATGACAGATGTGTTGGGTTTAATACGAAAGTTATTAAATAATCCTCAGAATTATCCTAAGGATTGGAAAGAGGCGAAGCAACGATTCCGATCGCTTGGTCTGAAATACGAGAAGATAGATGCTTGTGTTAATGACTGCATGCTTTTCCGAGGAGAAAATTCGGATCTAGTTCTTTGTCCATATTGTAATGCTTCCCGGTATAAAGAAGAAAAAAATGATTTAAAGAGAAAGAAGAAGTCGGTGAAAATTTTACGGTACTTCCCATTAATTCCAAGACTAAAACGTCTCTTCATGTCTGAAAAAACTGCAAAGTGGATGACGTGGCATTCTCGTTCAAATAAACGAGATGCTAATGGAGCTATGAGACATCCATCCGATGCAGAAGAATGGATAAAATTTGATCAGAGATATCCGCAGTTCTCTAATGATGAGAGAAATGTTCGTTTGGGATTAGCCTCAGATGGTTTTAATCCGTTTGGTAATATGAGTCTGAGTTACAGCATTTGGCCCGTGATTCTGATTGTTTACAATCTACCACCATGGATGTCAATGAGTTCATCATTTATGATGATGACGCTACTAATTCCCGGTCCTAAAGGTCCTGGCAACGCAATAGATGTGTACCTAGAACCGTTAATGGATGAACTGAAAGTCTTATGGACTACTGGAATACCAACAAATGGCGATTTTCAATGCATTCATGCAGGCACATCAAGGTGGAGCGTCGACTAGCCACCCAACAGTTGATGATAATGCCGCTGTGAGGCTAGGCGACGACGATGACGGCGAAGAAGAAGATGATGCTGATGACGACGAGGACGACGACGATGACGAGGATGAGGACGACGACTAGGATAGCTTACTTAGTTTGTAGGATACTTTAGTATATTGTATAACTATTTTGAACAATTATTGTAGGATACTGTATTAGTTTCAATGTATGTGTTGTTGGACGAGTTGTTTATGAATGTGGATTGCACTTTTTTTTGTCTGGTGATTGTAGTTTATATTATGTATACAGATTTTTTGTAACAGGGGAAAATGAGGATCAAATAGGGGGCAGTGGCAATTTTTTTTGTTAGCAGATTAACAAAGGGGACGGTCATTGTGACCGTCCCCTTAGGATTTACCGTCTTCAGTTTTTATCATTTGGGACGGTCAAGACCGTCTCCCCTGACAGACTTTAAGGGACGGTCATGACCGTCCCCAATAAAAACACTGTAAGGGACGGTCACGACCGTCCCCTTTGTCTGACTTCTAGGGACGGTCTTGACCGTCCCCTATGTGCGAGTATTGGGGACGGTTACTAATACCGTCGCGTATACCAAATGCGACGGGACCTTTAGAGACGGTCTTATGATCGTCCCCTCTTATCAATGGGGACGGTCAACTTATCGTTAGCGACGGATGTTGACCGTCGCCTGTTCTCATCTTTCTTGTAGTGCGTGGACCAACCAGAAAATTCCGTGGCAAAAATCCTTGTAAAATAAATTAAAAATAGCAAATGAATTAATTAAATTTTGATTATTAAATAAAAAATGTTTATTATTTTATGAAATATTTTATGGTGGTTTTTAATTATTTTTATGAGGTATATTTTTACAAGTTGCCTATTATGCCCTTTATAGGTATATTGCCTGTGTACTTTATTCTTTTATTTTTATTTTGTGTAATTTGATTTGATTATTTTTGTTTCTTATTTTATAAAATTATAAAATACTTTTATATACACAAATATATTTTTATTTTTTTGAATATTTTATGTACTTAATAAAATAAAAGTATATGATGTACAAGTATAAGTATAGGTAGTTTACCTATGTATAATATATACATATATTTTTATTTTGTATTCGATTTAGATTTTTATTCTGATTTTAATGTACATAATTATTATAAGTAATATTTAAATAATTATAAAAATATAAAAATACAAAAATAATGAATAAATAATAAAGTGAATATTTTAATCTGTATAATTGTACAATGTGGGTCCAAAACTTAACTTTCAAACCGTAGCTCCGCCAAATGCGAAACCACCGCCATTAAATAGCTTATTTTGAATTATATACAATTAAAGGTGAGTTTGATGCATTTGGAGTTTCATTTGTGAGATACGGATCTGGGAAGTTGGGATTCTGGAATTTTATCCAGACCATAACTTTCTATCTGTACATTATTTTTCAGTGAAATCAATTTTGTATTTTTCTTTATTTAATTATCTACAACTTTCATGTACAAAGTTTCTTTATTTGATGTATAATAAGTGGAACCATAAATAGGTCCAAAAATAAATAAGGAATGAAGGAATATTCATTGTATTTGGGCTCTTATCTCCCCCTGCTTTATTCCTTGTCGACCTAGTCATCGAGATGCCTAGGTCTCGAGGTTTCGGGTCATAAAATATTTATAATATTTTATTCTTTTTCTTTTCTTTTATTTATTCTATAATTTGGCTTTAATTACAGTATTTTATACACTTTTTACACACATATGCAGGAATGCTAAATTGCTCTATTTAATGCTATTTTCAGGCATTTGCTAGGGTTTTTAGGCCAAAATGATAGAATAAAGATGATGAAATGTGGATTCATCAGACGATAAATTTTATCCCATGCCACCAAGTGTTTCAATTTACCCTCAATGTTTCTATTCCAAAGAAAATCATGCTTGACCGTGTCAATCTTGCATATAACATACTTAGGAAGATTCAACTTTGAGACCAAGTGAAAGGCTACGGGGCAATTCTCGATTTTAGGAGGGTGTATCTTTAGCCGATAAGGATAGCATACGAGCTTTACAACCATCAAGTTTTTTCATAAAATTTTGAATAAGAGGTTTCCAGTCGAGCGGTTCCAATTTTTTTAAGGTTATGGGGAAGCCTCGATAGGTAATCAGAAAAGATCCTTCTTGTCAATCAAAAGTATTTCGCAGAAGATTGGCTTTAGAATGGTCCAAATTTAGTCTGAAGGCAGCTCTGAAGAACCTACGATGAGAGATGGATGATGGTGACGAGCGGTATAATAGGACGGCAAAAAGTTTATTTCTAGGTCAAGTATATCTCCGTATCTTTCTCCTTACTTATAGAAGGATGCCCTTTCCTAGGGACGGAGTGCAAGGAGGGATACTCTAGAAGGAGGAAAAGGATACAAATACTTGGAAAAATTGATCAATATTGTTGAGTTCCCTCGCCTTCCTCTGCACTTAGCATGGATCAACGAATGTGCATGGCAATTGGCCATGAAGTAATTGGCCATTATGATGCCAAGCAAATGACCAACAGATGAGCAATTGGCCATTGGCCATTACGATGCCATGCAAATGACCAACAGATGAGCAATTGTCCATTGGCCATTATGATGCCATGATCAACGAAAGTGCATGGCAATTGTCCATGAAGTAATTGGCTATCATGGTGCCATGCAAATAGCCAACGGACATGCACTAGTAATTGGCTATTTAATCCATGCAAACGGACGTGCATTCCAGGCCTATAAAATGGTCCTACGTGCATTCTATGAAGTACATCCAAGTCGAACAATAGCCAGCGAGGTGTGCGTGAGAAGAGAGTGGGTTGTGTTCCCCTTCCCTTGTTCTTCTCCCTCGTGTATTGTTCCAATGTTGTGGTTGCTTGGTAGGGTGTTTTATGCAACAGCCTAGGGCTCTTCACTTCGGCGTCGAAACTCACAAAGGTGTTGCTTTCATCCTTGTACCCTATTCTTTAGTTGTAAAGAAAAGAGCTGCTCCAAGAAAGGGATCATCTCCTTTGGTGCATTTGTTCTTCTTCGGCGTATTATCTATCTTTATTGTCATTCACAATTATCAACCTCCTACGCATCGATCCGGCACATCAATTGGATATCAAAGTTTCAAAGAGCCGTGATATCCAATCCTCAACAATCTAGTATCAGAGCTAGGTGATTTAGCCGAAAATAGGTGGTCTTAAGTTCAGCACAAAGCGTGAACTCAGTCGGTGTGTTGACCACACTAAATCCGGACTAAAGTCAACAATTAACCCACACTAAGATCAATAAATTAGAAATAATGTGGAGTCAAAATTTATTTTTAACTCTACATAAAAGATGTATAGATGCAAGTACGTAGAGAGTTCGAACACAGGGAGCAAGCAGGGTAATTCACGCAAATGTAAGCACAAGTGTGTGTGTGTAAAGTGTCTACACTAAGCAAGCGAGCAACTACAATTTTTGTGGGTTTTTAATTTTTAATTTTTTTTATTTTAATTTTTTAGTTTTGTATTTTGATTTTTAATTTTCTGATTTTTATAATTTTATATTTTATATTTTTCTTTTTCTTTTTCAATATTGGAAAGTAAAGACAATATAATAGAAGGCAAGCTAAAATATTTATAAAACTAATTAAAAATTACCAACAATTCAGAAACAAATTGTTTTTAGTCTTTTTAGGGTTTTTTACTGTTTTTGTGATTTTTGGAAAATTTTCAAGGTGTTTTTGGTATTTTTAAATACTGAAATAAAGCAAAACAGTGCAAATAAGGCTGGCTGTGGATAAAATGAGATTTAAAAATGGCAACCAGTAGCTCAAAATTTTCACACTATTTTTCAAATAAAAAGGACAAAATAAGGAACAAACAGAAACTGAGTTTTTGATTTTTGGAGTTTTCTACTATTTTATATATTTTTTTGAAGTTTTTGAGTGTTTTTAAATTTTTAGTGTTTTTCTTTTGAACTTTTTAATGATTTTTGGACTGACACTAAAATAGGATAAAATAGACACTAGATGATTTTTTTGGAATTTTTGGAGGTGTTTTAATATTTTTTTGGTATTTTCTAAACTAGACAGTGCATAAATAGTGAGTTTTTGATTTTTAATAAATGTGCAAATAGAATGAAATCAAAAACTAAATGGATGGCGTTAAAGCACAGGTGCACAGGAGCCTAAGTCTATTTTTGTGGAATTTTTGGGCTTAAGATGATATTTCAAATAAATACAACAAGCATCCAAGCATTAAACAGTTCTGGCAGGGGTATATGTGCAACATCCAAAACATCCAGGGGCATACATGCAATTTTCCACAAAAATATACACTTTATATTCAATTTTTAGCACCAAAATGCAATTACAATAGCCGCCTGGTCTTCTCTGAGATTTTCCCACCAGGGCGCGTGACTTGCACGCGCCTGGGAAGGACCAAAATGCAATATAACAAAAGCCTGGGGGTCTACTTGCAAAATATTCAAAAAGTTTGCACTTAATACGATAGTTTTGGGACTAAAACGAGATAAGCAAACAACCGAGGGTTCCTCTGCAAAATGCCCACCCCCTCACGTGTACAGGTCACGTGAGGTGACGTGGCGGAGGGCCTAAGTGCAAATAACGAAAGTCTAGGGGCCTCTTTGCAAATATTACAAAATATTTAAACTACAGACGAAAGTTTAAAAACTAAATACTAAATACAAAAATGGCGAGGGTTGAGATGCAAAATACCCTCGCCCGAGCGCTCTGATGAAGACGCGTGGCACGCATCCAACGGCTGGGGGACGATGGCGGATCCAACGGCGGGAAGCGGTCCACTTATCCACGTGGCGCACGATGAGCGGCCGATGACGGTTCGTGGATGCACGGCGGAGATTAGAACGCTCGAAGACGATCTGACGGCTGCGGCGTGGTGCGATCCAACGGCTACTGCTTGATCTGGAGCTGCGGCTCGATCGGACGGTGGGGACGCGAGGAGGAAGAACCGGGAAGAAGGCCGGCGAAGGCGAACTTTCCGGGCTTCGATCTCGCTTCTCCGGCGATGAAATGGCTCCAAAATGGAGCTGCAGACTCCTGGGCGGTCCCTCTATCGGCTGGTGGCGTCAAAAAGCCTCGGCGTCGGCCGAGGTGCTCAGGCGGAGGTGGCGGAGCTGGGGGGTCCAGCCACGCTCCGGCGAGCGTCAAAACTCGCCTCCAGGCGTCGTTACTCGTTCTTTGACCTGCAAAAATAGTCAAAGGGTCCAGGGCAAACTGCCTGGACCCTTGGATGGTCGGGGGGAGGCGTGGTTCGCGAGATGGATGCACGGCCGGAGGTGCGCTCCGGCCAAGGTGCTTGATCGGTCGATTTGGGTGACGAAACTTCAAGATTTTTTTGGGTTTTTGAAGCCTAAGCCAACAGGAATAAAATGCAATAAAGAAATGGCGGGGTGGAAGCCCTCGATGGCCGGAGCCAGAGGATGAAGGTTACCTCGACGCCGGCGGTTGGCGGAGGTGCTGGAGCTTCCCTCGACTTCGCGCGCCTTGGCTGAAGGGCTGGCGGTGGAGCTGTCACCTCCACGGAGCTCAGGAGCACGAGAGAGACGCTGAAGGGTGGACCAAGGGGACTCGATTTGAATTCAAAGTAGGGGAGTTGGTTTTATGCGGTTTGACCCAAGGTGACAGGGGTCCAAAGATCAAGGCATATCTGGCGAATCTTGGGTCCGATGACCAAGGTTAAGCATGGACGAGCTAGAGGGATGTTAGGTGAAAATGTTTGCAGAAGGAATCGACACGAAAACATGCAAGAATCATCTCGAAAAAAATGGCGAAGATGGGTCAAAGATAGGTCTGTCAGAGGCTACAGGGTGGTAGGTCACCTAGTTGACCGAGGTCAACTAGGGTTTGCACCTGGTTGGTCCACGTGGACCAACCAGGAAAAACCCTGGAGCAAAGTCTTATTAAATCAATTTAAAATAATAAATGGTCGAATTAAATAAAAGTTATAAAATAAGAAATGCTTAAAATTTTATATAGTATTTTATTCTGATTTTTATTTATTTTTATGACTTATATTTTTACAAGTTACCTTTTTAACCCTGTATAGGTATAATACCTATGTATTTTGATATTTTATTTTTATTTTGGTATTTTATCTTTTTATTATTTTTATTTATGATTTTGTAAAATTATAACATACTTTTATATACATAAGTATATTTTTATTTTATTTTTCTGAGATGTTTTGTATATTTAATAAAATGTAAGTATAGTTTATACAAGTATGTGTATAAGTATAATACCTATGTTTTGAATTTACAAGTATTTTATTTTTATTTTTATTTAGGTTTTTATTCTAATTTTAATGTACATAATTATTATAAGTATTATTTACAATATTATAAAAATATAAAAATATAAAAATAATGAATAAATAATAAATTGAATATTTTAATAGGTACAAGGGTACAATGTGGGTCCAAAAGTCAACTTTCAAACCGTAGCTCCGCCAAATGCGAAACCACCGCCATTGGATAGATTATTTTATTCTATATACAATTAAAGGTGAGTACACTGCATTTGGAGTTGTCGTTTGTGAGATACGGGTCTGGGAAGTTGGGATTTTGGATTCTTATTCAGACCATATCTTTTTGTTTGTACATGACTTTTCTGTGAAATCAATTTTGTCTTTTTCTTTATTAATTTATCTACAACTTTTGTGTACAAAGTTTCTTTATTTGATGTATAAAAAGTGGAACCAAAATTAGGTCCCAAAATGAATAAAGAATGAGTAGAAAGTATAGGTGCTTTATCTGTGCTTCTGACCTTATCTCCCCCTACTTTATTCCTTGTCGACCTATCCATCAAGATGCCTAGGTCTCGGGGGTTTTGGGTCATAAAATATTTGCAATATTTTATTCTTTTTCTTTTCTTTATTTATTCTATAATTTTGGCCTTAATTACAGTAATTTACACACTGTTGAGATGCACATGCATGAATGCTAAGATGCTTGATTTAAGGCTATTTACAGGCATTTGGTAGGGTTTTTGGTGCCAAAATGATAGAATAAAGATGATGAAAAGTGGATTCATCATCCCCCTATACTTTACCTTTGCTAGTCCCTAGCAAACACTTATGCAATAAGTGCCAAAAGAAAAAGAAAGAAAAGAAAAAGAAGAAATATGGATTAAGTTTAATTATCGAACTTGTCTTCGCAAAATCAAAGTTTGGAGCTTAAGGCGGACCTTCGGAATTTTAGTGCTGTCGGAACCTTAATGAGAACCAAGTTTGAAATCCAACAGTCCTTGAGAATCCCAAAACTCTGTCCAAGTCTCCTCAATAGCCAGGTCAGAAATACTTCAACTCATACGTAAACTCTTACGACTATGAGTCTGACTCGTACAGTGTAAGTGATATGTAGCTCCCCACCTCAGAAGTAGCAAAGAAACAACCTCCCTCAACCTGGTAACTCTAATGCCTCGGTCTAGCAACTCTTTCCTCGAGAAGCGGGGTATTCCCTTCTAAGTTCAAGTGCAACCGGCTCAAGAAGAGGGGGAAGAAGTATAGACTTTTGGAAGCTCAGCCAGTGTAGCCAAGTCTCCCGCTGCAAGCTTCATGAGATGTGACATGGATACCATAAGCTTTTGCTTTATTGAACTATATACACTCCGGTGGGGTTATTAAATTTTCAATCCGACCCACCACTTTTTTGGAGTTCTTTTTGCATTTTTTTTTTCAATTGCATCTGTACAACATATCTACATGGTGCAGCATATATACAAGAAATTTTCCTCTTGAGCCAGTAGACTATCCCTCTTTTGAAGCTTTATTGCAACCCACTGCTTCTGTCTTTAGCCTTCATCACCACTAGACCAAGTTGAGGTGCACTTCCTTCACTATAAGAAGAAGAGAGGTTCCGCCTAGAAGTACTACCCTCATATGCTACCCCAAGCCAAAGGAAACTGCCTCCTCACCACCTCATCCGTGGAGAGCTATGTGAAAGGTGCATGTGTCCAAGTTAGGTCATTATCAACAAGAGTCGTGCGTGTGCTCCGAAATACTCTACTTAGGCAGTCAAGAATCCATTGAACCAAGTCCCGTGATCCTCAAAGAATTAAGTCAACTAGACCTGAAGTACCTCAAACCCAGTTCCTATAAGGTTCCTGTTATTAGGTAGATTTTAAGGTCCAATCAAGCTCCAATCTCCAGATTTTACTTAGACTTGTTCAACTATCAAACTCAATCTGAAAAATGCTCATGCCATGCAATGCTATGCAGAAAATATTTTTGTGATGCAAATTTTTCAAGATTTTGAATTTTTTATGGATTTTTGAAAAGATGACACATGCGTATGCAAATGCATTTTTTTTGTATTTTTCAAAAAGATTTTTCAGATGTTTTTGGGTTTTAGTTTTGCAAATGTTTTTGGGATTTTTGAAAACAAAAAGTTTTGGCCGAAAATTAGGTGAAAACTATGTACACGGGAGTGCTTCTTATATATACAAGAAGTGGATTTTAAGAATTTACAAGGGTAAGTGGTCAGTTTTATACATATATATAGTGGATTTTAGTGTGATGTAAATATTCCTCAAACTTATTTGACACAAGCTTTTCACACCATTTTTGAAAACTATAGTCCAAAATAGTTTTTACAAACATTTTACAAACATGTACACACATTTGAAAATCATTTTGCAAAGGTTTTCAAAACAGTATATATGGGTTTTTCAAATATTTTTGCAACCATTTTTCAAACCATTTGCAAAGCATTTTTCAAACATTTTATTTCACACAAAGAAAATAAATTTTACAAACCACACATTTTTACACAGGTTGAAAACATGTAACAAAACATTTTCAAAATAGTTTTCAATAGATGTTCACAAAGATTTTCAAACTATTTTTCAAACATTTTGCAAAAAACATTTTCACCTGATTTATTAATCAGTATATACAAAAAGAATTTGAAGAATAACCACATCTTTTTATTAAGGATTTTTAATGAGTTATTAGCCATATTTATTAGGAAAATACGAAAGTACGAGTTATGGCTAAAGTATATACACAGTATATACGACCCCCCTATACTTAGCTTGAGCTATGTCCTCATAGATCGGAGAGAAAAGAGAAGACATAACTCGTACTAAGTATAGGCAAGTCTAAAGAATAAAGGAATAATGAATGAATCAACGAATGAGAAGTTGACCGTCCCCCCTATACTTAGGATCAGATAAGCCTAAGTATAGCAGACTGTACACAAAGCAGGGAGGGTCAAGGGTGGGAATGAACAGATCGTACTCAGGTTGTCTCCCCCCTATACTTAGGGGTAAGATATCCCTAAGTATAGACAAGAAGAGGAGACAATGGAGAGGATCGAAAAGAATAGAAAAACTCGGGGTGCACATCCCCCTATACTTAGGACAAAGTACGTCCTAAGTATGGAAAACTGTTTACAAGGGCGGCACCTTTTTGATAGATAAAGAAGATAGAAAAGGAAAAGAAGAAAAGAAGAAAATAAGAAAATAAGTCAACGGACAACAGAGTGATATGAACAGATGGGGATCTGTACAGCGGAAGATAGAATTTGATCACCATGTATGAGATGTAAATGATGAGAATCAAAGGACACATCTCATACCAGAAGAATGGGGGCAACGTCAATGGTCGGCGGTTCATGATCAAGATAGAGGTTTCAAGCGTTGACCATTGACGCGGAAGGTAGGAAGAAGATGACGGTTCGGATATGTCGATGCTGCCATTGTCATGTACCTTCCTGACCACATACGGTCCTTTCCACTTGCTCTGCAATTTCCCTGGGAATAATTTCAGCCTGGAATCAAACAACCATACTCTCTGATCTGGCTCAAACTGTTATGGCTGAATATGCGAATCGTGCCATGTCTTCACTTTCTCTTTGTACTGTAGGCTGTTGGAGAAGGCTGTATCTCTCAATTCCTGCAGGGCTGCCAATTCTGCTCTTCTTTGGTCTCCTATACTCTCGGGATCTAGAAGCAACTCAGTAACTGCCCAAAAAGATTTGTGCTTGATTTCCACTGGCAAATGGCACGGCTTGCCATAGACGAGACGAAAGGGAGATGTTCCCAATGGATTCTTGAAAGACGTCCGATAAGCCCACAAGACCGAGTCCAAAAGCTGTGACCAATCCTTTCGGTCTGGGCGGACAACTTTCTGCAAGATAGTCTTTATCTCTCTATTCGATACTTCGGCAAGACCATTAGTCTGAGGGTGATAAGGAGTGGCAACCCGATGATCAATGCCGAACTCGTCTGCAAGGGCCCTGACTTTGTCATGATGAAGTGAGACCCCCCGTCTGAAATCAAGACTCTAGGTACCCCGAACCGTGAAATGATATTTCTCCTCAAAAATTTGCAAACGGTTTTAGCATCTGCGGCTCGGGCGGGATGGCCTCAACCCATCGACTGACATAATCCACAGCGAGCAAAATATGCTCGAATCCCTGACTCTTAGGAAATGGGCCCATGAAATCAATTCCCCATGCATCAAAAACCTCACAGAAGTGAATGGGTTGCATGGGCATCATGTCTCTCTGTCCGCAGGTTCCCATTTTCTGACAGTCAGTACATCTCTTCACGAACTCATCAGAATCCTTGAAGAGAGTAGGCCACCATAGGCCGGATTGAAGCACCTTCTGTGCTGTCCTTTTTCCAGAATGATGTCCTCCTGCCTCAAGCTTGTGGCAATATGTGAGGACGTTTTGCTGCTCTTCTTGAGGAATGCACCTCCTCCAGATACTATCCCCTCCTTCATGATAAAGGACGGGATCCTCCCAATGATAAAACTTGGCCTTAGCTAGGAAGGTCTCAAGTTTCTGCCTGGGCCAACCCTGAGGGACTGTCTTGGCAACAAGATAGTTTACAAAGTCAGCATACCATGGGAGCGAGGTGACAGCCAAGATCGCCTCATCTGAAATGTCTCTGTGATAGGTGCGCTGGGCTCAGATTCCTCAAGATTCTCCAACCTGGAGAGATGATCCGCCACCACATTCTTGACTCCAGGCTTATCCTTAATCTCAATATCAAATTCCTGGAGTAGAAGGATCCATCTGGTGAGACGTGCTTTGGCATCCTTCTTAGCCATTAAGTACCGGATGGCGGTATGATCAGTGTAAATGGTCACTCTAGATCCGAGAATATATGATCGATACTTATCAAGAGCGAAAACTACGGCCGGCATCTCTTTCTCAGTCACAGTGTAATTCCGCTGCGCGGCATCCAAAGTCCGGCTGGCGTAGTGAATGGCAAATGGTAAACCATCCCTCCTCTGTCCGAGCACTGCCCCAACGGCAAAATCTGAAGCATCCGTCATGATCTCGAATGGGAGAGACCAATCAGGTGGCTGAAGGACAGGAGCTGAAACAACCATATTCTTGAGAGTCTCAAAAGATTCAAGACACTTATCATTAACAATAAACTCGGTGTCTTTGGTGAGCAAGTCAGTGAGCGGTCGGGCAATTCGACTGAAATCCTGAATGAACCGTCGGTAGAAACCGACATGCCCAGAAAAGACCGTAACTGACGCAGATTGGACGGCGGATTGAGTTTTCTGATGATGTCCACCTTAGCCGGATCGACCTCCCATGCCCTGTTGGAGACGATATGACCAAGGACCGTCCCTTGAGTCATCATAAAATGACTCTTCTCCCAGGATAAGACAAGATTGACCTCAATGCAGCGCTTCAGCACACGGTCTAGGCAGTCAAGACAAGCGTCGAACCCGTCGCCATAGACCGAGAAGTCATCCATGAAGACCTCTAAACAGTCACCCACCATGTCCGAGAAGATGGACAACATGCACCTTTGGAATGTCGCCGGAGCGTTACATAGACCAAAGGGCATCCGTCTGAAAGCATAAGTCCCAAACGGACAGGTGAATGTCGTTTTCTCCTGGTCTTCGGGCGCAATGGCCACTTGATTGTATCCAGAGTACCCATCAAGAAAGCAGTAATGACTCTTCCCGGCTAACCGCTCGATAATCTGATCAATGAAGGGAAGCGGGAAGTGATCCTTCTTGGTGGCCTCATTCAATCGTCTGTAGTCCACACAGACCCTACCCCTCCAAGAAGTTGGTACTCTAGGTAGCGATCTCCTCTCCAGACTCATTGACAACTTGTGATACCCGTCTTCTTGGGTACCACATGTAAAGGACTTACCCATTTGGAGTCGGAGATGGGATAGATAAAATCGGCGCTCCACCACCTAGAAATTTCTTTCATGACTACGTCTCGAAGATTCGGGTTCAGCCGTCGTTGGAACTCACGCGACGGCTTAGCGTTATCCTCAAGATAGATGTGGTGAGAGCAGAGATTTGGGCTCAGCCCCTGGAGATCAGCTATACTCCACACCGATTGCCTTGCGGTTTCTTTCAAGAACCTCCATCAGACGAGATTCTTGTTCTCCAGTCAAATCTGCTGAGATAATGACTGGGTGCATTTCTGGCTCTCCAGCAAGGAATCTGTACTTCATTGACTGCGGCAGAGGTTTCCGTTCTGGACAACTGGGAGGTGGCAGATCTGGCTTCTGATATGTCTGTGTAAATGCTACCAGGTCTGCATGGGACAACTCTCGCTTTGCATGAATTGCTGACGAAGGGCGGCCTGATGGATCATCAATAAACTGCACTGGCTCGCACTCTGTCATGGCTGCTGGCTCTGAAGGAATCAGACAAGGCAAATAATCATCGAAGTCATCCCAGTCAATGTCTGAATCCGAGGGATCAGAAGACGATGAGCAAGAATGGAATTCCTCAGCACCACTCATCACGACACTGTCAGCCTCAGAAATATCTTCATCCAGGGTTGTGCCCTCCCGGCTCTCGACTGCCATGAGCTTGAGATACAGTGAATCTGTAGGCAAGGCGAGGGTCGGTGCTACGGGATCTTTCCAGTTGGATCATCATCAGTCATCTCAAAATCACAAACCTGGTGGATGTCTAGCTCCTTCTGTCCTCTGCTCGGCTTCGCTGCACTGCTCTGAGCATTCTGCCTCTCTGGCTCTGATCTCTTCGATCGTCTCTATTTGTATGGTTTCGCCCTCTACGCGAAAGCATACCTTCCCACTATCATGATCGGTCACCGCCTTGGCTGTGGCCAAGAATGGACGTCCGAGGATGATGGGGGCATCAGTTACCGACTCAGGGATCTCCATGTCCAACACGACGAAGTCCACGGGGAATTTCAGGCCCTGAATGGTAACGACCACGTCTTTCAGTAACCCCTTCGGCCTCTTAATCGACCTATCAGCAAACTGAAGGACGGTTCTGCTTCGAAGAAGAGGGCCAAACTCGAACTGCTTGAGTAAGGCTGCCGGAAGGAGGTTAATTGAAGAGCCGCTGTCCAATAGAGTACGATCAAACTGTTGCTCCTGAATCTCGCATCTGACATAGGGAGCTCCTGCGTCTGGTCGCTTGGCTGGCAATGTGTTCTGAATGGCGCAACAAGTGTTGTGAGTGAGCATATGGATTTGATCTCTGTGCCTCCGCTTTCTTCTGACAGTGGTTGTCTCTTTCAGATTCTTTTTGAAGAAAGGGATATGCTCAAACGCTTCTCGTAGAGTTAGCTGAATGTGAAATCTGTCAATCATCTGATTGCCGAACTCTACCTCCTGGTCCTTTTTAGGATTTTCTTTTTTATTCCCTTCGCCCGGCGGAGTGCCTCAGGAAAGGGGATGGTGGGTGCCTCCTCAGATGGAGGACTAGGAAACGGTCCCTGTGCCTGTGAAGATGGAGAATCCACACAAATATCATCATGCAACACATATGGATCTGCAATTTGAACGGGAACCTTTCCTTTATTCATATTTTTGTTCTTTTTGTTACCACAGTCCATAGATACAAAATGTGGTAACATCACAGTGGGAGGCTCAACAAAAGTAGAGGTGGTGGCCTCAGTACCACCACCGGGCACCTGCATCTGCGGCATCAGCACCGCTCTCTGGTTCTGCATCAAAAATGGTGGCATCAGCACCACCGTCTTCATCTGGAATCACGGCGGCATCAGCACCGTCGTCCTGAACTTCATCATGGGTGGTATCAGCACCACCGTCAACATCATCATGAGCGCATCAGCACCGCTTCTCTGCTCCTCTGGCGCTCCTGATCCTGCCTCTGGGTGTCGCTCAGAAGAGGCGCCGCCGGCTGGCATCCTACCGCTCCTAGTAGTAACAAAATCAGCATCATGATAGATATAAGATATGTCGCTCAAACAATCACTAGGAGAGGTATCCTCTGTAAACTCTACCTGCTCAGACTTCCTTTTCAAATTATTAGGATTAGGTTCGATCTGAGCGGGTATGGCGGCTTTGCTTTGATGAGATCCCGTACTTCCTGCCTCAACTCATCCATTTCTTGCCTGAAAGATGCTCGCTGTTCAGATAGCAAGCGGGCAAGATCATCAAGAGCTGGGTTCTCATAGGCTGGACCCTGAGAACCGGATGTCTGTCCCTGCTGGAAATGGGGCTGCTGATACTGTGGGGAAGGCTGGTGATAATACTGCTGAGGCGGCTGTCGCTGCTTCCACTGTTGTCCCTGATAGGAGGGACGAGGACCACTCTGATAATGCTGGGGCTGATTGTACTGGGGCTGCTGGTGCTGTTGCTGTGGCTGGCTGTTCTGCTGTCCTTGAGCAGGGGAATGCTGTTGGGATGAGGATCCACCATTACCCCAACGGAATCCGGGGTGATCCCTGCGAATTGCTGGCTGAGGTATCGGTCATACCAAATCCCGTTGACTTCCATCAACGGTTCTGCTCGAAGGGAGGTGGAGGAAGAACTGCCAGTGGCTGCTCCTGCTGATAAACCACCATCTGCGTGTCCGAAGATGGCGGTTGCTCTGAATGGTATTGCAGCAATGGTACCGGCTCCGCCTGGATATGGTTCACCTGGCGGTATGAGGTAGAGGCCTGGTTGGGATTGCTGCTGCTGGGAAGCAACTTGTGACCTGGGAGGCTGTTGTGAATGGGCCTGTGCCTCCTGAATACAGAGAATTTGAGTTTTCAGGTCACTCATTGTCTTGGTGAGAAGGTCCATCTGGGCTAGACCTTGGTTCTGCTTCTTTTCCAGGATCTCCATGCGGTCCAACTTTTCACTAATTATACCCATGTCGGCTGCTGCTGATTCGGCTTGGGCTGCGGCAACTGACACTGTGTTGGGACCGGCATCGATGCGGGCGATCCTCTGAAATGATCCCGCTCCCTGCGGGGGTTTCTGCTGAGTGTAGACTCGGGCTTGGGCCATCACAGTGGAGTTTTCTGCCATGCCTTCGTAGATGGCCCAGACGTCGTCTTCTCCCTTGGAGAAATAGGACCCACCGCACGAGGCGTTCACTAGCCCTTGCAGCTCCGGTGTCAGCCCACAGAAGAAACTTTGCACCAGGTGGGGCTTGTGGGGCTTGGAGATATCGTGATGTGGACACCGGTCTATGAGCTCTCTGAATCGATCCCATGCTTCATGGAACTGTTCATTTGGGATCATAACGAAATTGCTAATCATTGCTCGAGCTGCGTTTGTCCGGCCGAGAAGATAGTATTTCTTCAAATAAACGGACCGGAGATCTGCCCAAGTGTCGACGAATCGCCCTAGATGCTTGAGCCAATATGCGGCTCGATCAACCAATGAGAACGGGAAGGCGATCATCTTGATAGTGTCCTCGGTCAACAACCGGTCGTGGATAGTGCTGCATATCATTTCGAACTCTTGGAGATGGAGGTGCGGCTCTTCGGTCGGCAGCCCATGGAACTTGGGAAGAAGCTGGATCGTGTGGTGCCGAAGCTCGAAGTCTCCGTGGATTGGTGGGAGTCTGATCCACCGGTGAGTGAGGGACGAAGCTGGGTTGTGCAGTTCCCTCATGATGGTCTGTGGCGGTCGCTCACCGTCTGGATCGGCTCCTCCTGCATCAAGTCCTCCTCCTCCATCACCACCTTCTCCGCCAGCTCGGTTCTCTCTCATCTGAGCAATTTCCCTCATAAGGTCACCCATGAATGTGCCCTGGTCACGGATCTGTCTCTGCATAGTCCTAACAAGGAATTGTTGATGGCTGCCTGATCAAAAAGGAATGGAGGGTGCTCATGATCATCTGCATTCTCGCCTCTATCTGCCATGGCTGGATTTTCTGAAAAAGCAAAAGAGGCCATCTCAGGTGCTGTCGAATGAGCTGAACACTGTGATGCACTGAATTCTGACACTCTTGGACTGATGGAAGGAGAATAAGAAGGGTGGTCGAGGGGGAACAGGGTGGATGTAAACTCGGGCTCGGAGAGCGAACTCTCCGAGGTTTTCCTAGATGAATAAGGAGGAGTGCTAGATAGCGGTGCCGACAAGGTCGGCCTAAGAGACCTCCGTCCCATCATCTTGATTATTCGAGAGAAGTGGGGATGATGCAAGAGAAGAAGAAGATGATATGCAACAAAATTGTGCACAATTGTGCGGTGTTTTTGATCTTGACCTAAATAAATCTAGCAATCAAACACAAAGCAAGGGTAAGTTCACCAACTCAACACATGAAGCCGTGAAGGTTCGGCTTTTATCTTTTCAATTTTAGCTTGATTCAGGAATTTATCTTTTAACGAGTCCTTAGAACGCTACGCCTATAGGAGAGAGAGTACTGCCGGAAAAGTATCCCGTACTTGTCCTCCTCCTGTGTAACCTGTAGCTTGCACTTTTTGAGGTCCTTGTAACCCTTCCTGGATCCCTACTCAGCCAAAGAATAAGAGAGGAAGCCAATAGGCGAAACCGATACTTCGGATCTCGCTCGCAACGGAATCACCCGTGAGCGTGCAAGAACCTACTCGGACGCAGCCGGTGAGACAGACACCCCCGTGAAGGCGTGGCCTATGCTCGATACTTCGGACGAGGTCGATGCTCACACAATAGTGAGTCACCAATGGCGACCAAGCCCTACTCGACTACGTACGATAGAAGCGCCAATACTTCGGAAATCCAGGCGATACACAAGGCAGCCACAAGCTGGGTTTTTGGCTCTAATCCTTACGAAGCGCTCACCTCACTTGGAAGGAGACCTTCCCATGCAACCTGAATACAAGTGAGGGTATTACTCACCCCAAGCAATGAATCCAATTACCCTTTTTTATTTTGGTCAAGTTTTCTTAGCAGTCCCTTTTTTAATTTTTTTGGTGTTATCGCTTCTTTTGAGTAAATTCAAACAAGCGCCTAACGGTTTTTGTATTTTCGTTATCCTACTTTGTTCCAAAAACAGAGGGAGAAAAGAGTCGGAAAAGCCGTGCAAGTCGACACAAAGATGGAAATCTCACCTTTGTGCCTAAATGATGCGTGCAAAGTAAGAAGACTTACAGTGAATCCCAGCTCTCTCCATGCGGGATGCAAAGCAGAAATTTATAAACCTAAACTACATGCCGGTATGCACACGGAAATCGTCCTAGATCAGGCAACTGCTAGCGTGAAGAACCACAAGTTGATTATCAACTCCCAATCCGAGTGTCCGGTCTTGGCTTACCCCTCCTCTTCTCGACACACTCGAGTTCAGGAGTAGCGCTTGATGGGGTTCGCTCACGGCGCGTGGATCAAAAGTAGATAACCAACTGTTTAATTAGTCTAAGTCCAAGTACGCACTATAGGAGCATGCAAAAATAATTAGGTGTTTGGACCTATTCTAATCGAGTCAAGCAGGACCTAAAACTAAGAGCTCAATCCACAAAAGAAAGTGAAAAATGAAAACAAAACCGGAAAATGACAAGCGAGAAAAACTCGTCAAAAACCGCGGTGAGCCCCCAAGTGAACAAACACTTGGAAATTGGGCCCGGTAGTGTCCAAGTCCAAAGTACCTGTATTATTACAAATTATCAAAGTCACTCTCTCACAAAAAAAATGCAACTAATCTAAGCACTCTCTCTCACTCCTCCTGCTCTCTCCTGCCGGCTTGGCTAAAGAATAGCCGGCTCCGCTTCCCAAGGATGCTCCGGGTCACCTAGGCGATCCGCCTCGCTCCGCGGTCCCTCGCAAGAAGATAAGAAAGGATGGTCAGAATAGCTCAATCAATAAGTGTATCAAAGTGCAAGAGAGATCAGCTATGGTAGACAGCAATCACAAGCAAACAAAAATGTAAACTACTCGCTGTTGCTCCCCGGCAACGGAGCCATTTGATTTAGCCGAAAATAGGTGGTCTTAAGTTCAGCACAAAGCGTGAACTCAGTCGGTGTGTTGACCACACTAAATCCGGACTAAAGTCAACAATTAACCCACACTAAGATCAATAAATTAGAAATAATGTGGAGTCAAAATTTATTTTTAACTCTACATAAAAGATGTATAGATGCAAGTACGTAGAGAGTTCGAACACAGGGAGCAAGCAGGGTAATTCACGCAAATGTAAGCACAAGTGTGTGTGTAAAGTGTCTACACTAAGCAAGCGAGCAACTACAATTTTTGTGGGTTTTTAATTTTTAATTTTTTTTATTTTAATTTTTTAGTTTTGTATTTTGATTTTAATTTTCTGATTTTTATAATTTTATATTTTATATTTTTCTTTTTCTTTTTCAATATTGGAAAGTAAAGACAATATAATAGAAGGCAAGCTAAAATATTTATAAAACTAATTAAAAATTACCAACAATTCAGAAACAAATTGTTTTTAGTCTTTTTAGGGTTTTTTACTGTTTTTGTGATTTTTGGAAAATTTTCAAGGTGTTTTTGGTATTTTTAAATACTGAAATAAAGCAAAACAGTGCAAATAAGGCTGGCTGTGGATAAAATGAGATTTAAAAATGGCAACCAGTAGCTCAAAATTTTCACACTATTTTTCAAATAAAAAGGACAAAATAAGGAACAAACAGAAACTGAGTTTTTGATTTTTGGAGTTTTCTACTATTTTATATATTTTTTTGAAGTTTTTGAGTGTTTTTAAATTTTTAGTGTTTTTCTTTTGAACTTTTTAATGATTTTTGGACTGACACTAAAATAGGATAAAATAGACACTAGGTGATTTTTTTGGAATTTTTGGAGGTGTTTTAATATTTTTTTGGTATTTTCTAAACTAGACAGTGCATAAATAGTGAGTTTTTGATTTTTAATAAATGTGCAAATAGAATGAAATCAAAAACTAAATGGATGGCGTTAAAGCACAGGTGCACAGGAGCCTAAGTCTATTTTTGTGGAATTTTTGGGCTTAAGATGATATTTCAAATAAATACAACAAGCATCCAAGCATTAAACAGTTCTGGCAGGGGTATATGTGCAACATCCAAAACATCCAGGGGCATACATGCAATTTTCCACAAAAATATACACTTTATATTCAATTTTTAGCACCAAAATGCAATTACAATAGCCGCCTGGTCTTCTTTGAGATTTTCCCACCAGGGCGCGTGACTTGCACGCGCCTGGGAAGGACCAAAATGCAATATAACAAAAGCCTGGGGGTCTACTTGCAAAATATTCAAAAAGTTTGCACTTAATACGATAGTTTTGGGACTAAAACGAGATAAGCAAACAACCGAGGGTTCCTCTGCAAAATGCCCACCCCCTCACGTGTACAGGTCACGTGAGGTGACGTGGCGGAGGCCTAAGTGCAAATAACGAAAGTCTAGGGGCCTCTTTGCAAATATTACAAAATATTTAAACTACAGACGAAAGTTTAAAAACTAAATACTAAATACAAAATGGCGAGGGATGAGATGCAAAATACCCTCGCCCGAGCGCTCTGATGAAGACGCGTGGCACGCATCCAACGGCTGGGGGACGATGGCGGATCCAACGGCGGGAAGCGGTCCACTTATCCACGTGGCGCACGATGAGCGGCCGATGACGGTTCGTGGATGCACGGCGGAGATTAGAACGCTCGAAGACGATCTGACGGCTGCGGCGTGGTGCGATCCAACGGCTACTGCTTGATCTGGAGCTGCGGCTCGATCGGACGGTGGGGACGCGAGGAGGAAGAACCGGAAGAAGGCCGGCGAAGGCGAACATTCCCGGGCTTCGATCTCGCTTCTCCGGCGATGAAATGGCTCCAAAATGGAGCTGTAGACTCCTGGGCGGTCCCTCTATCGGCTGGTGGCATCAAAAAGCCTCGGCGTCGGCCGAGGTGCTCAGGCGGAGGTGGCGGAGCTGGGGGGTCCAGCCACGCTCCGGCGAGCGGCCAAAACTCGCCTCCAGGCGTCGTTACTCGTTCTTTGACCTGCAAAAATAGTCAAAGGTCCAGGGCAAACTGCCTGGACCCTTGGATGGTCGGGGGGAGGCGTGGTTCGCGAGATGGATGCACGCCGGAGGTGCGCTCCGGCCAAGGTGCTTGATCGGTCGATTTGGGTGACGAAACTTCAAGATTTTTTTGGGTTTTTGAAGCCTAAGCCAACAGGAATAAAATGCAATAAAGAAATGGCGGGGTGGAAGCCCTCGATGGCCGGAGCCAGAGGATGAAGGTTACCTCGACGCCCGGCGGTTGGCGGAGGTGCTGGAGCTTCCCTCGACTTCGCGCGCCTTGGCTGAAGGGCTGGCGGTGGAGCTGTCACCTCCACGGAGCTCAGGAGCACGAGAGAGACGCTGAAGGGTGGACCAAGGGGACTCGATTTGAATTCAAAGTAGGGGAGTTGGTTTTATGCGGTTTGACCCAAGGTGACAGGGGTCCAAGATCAAGGCATATCTGGCGAATCTTGGGTCCGATGACCAAGGTTAAGCATGGACGAGCTAGAGGGATGTTAGGTGAAAATGTTTGCAGAAGGAATCGACACGAAACATGCAAGAATCGTCTCGAAAAAAATGGCGAAGATGGGTCAAAGATAGGTCTGTCAGAGGCTACAGGGTGGTAGGTCACCTAGTTGACCGAGGGTCAACTAGGGTTTGCACCTGGTTGGTCCACGTGGACCAACCAGAAAAACCCTGGAGCAAAGTCTTATTAAATCAATTTAAAATAATAAATGGTCGAATTAAATAAAAGATTATAAAATAAGAAATGCTTAAAATTTTATATAGTAATTTATTCTGATTTTTATTTATTTTTATGACTTGATATTTTTACAATTACCTTTTTAACCCTGTATAGGTATAATACCTTTGTATTTTGATATTTTATTTTTATTTTGGTATTTTATCTTTTTATTATTTTATTTATGATTTTGTAAAAATTATAACATACTTTTATATACATAAGTATATTTTTATTTTATTTTTTCTGAGATGTTTTGTATATTAATAAATGTAAGTATAGTTTAACAGGTATGTGTATAAGTATAAATACCATATGTTTTGGAATTTACAAGTATTTTATTTTTATTTTTATTTAGGTTTTTATTCTAATTTTAATGTACATAATTATTATAAGTATCTATTTACAATATTATAAAAATATAAAAATATAAAAATAATGAATAAATAATAAATAGAATATTTTAATAGGTACAAGGGTACAATGTGGGTCCAAAAGTCAACTTTCAAAACCGTAGCTCTGGCCAAATGCGAAACACCGCCATTGGATAGATTATTTTATTCTATATACAATTAAAGGTGAGTACACTGCATTTGGAGTTGTCGTTTGTGAGATACGGGTCTGGGAAGTTGGGATTTTGGATTCTTATTCAGACCATATCTTTTTGTCTGTACATGACTTTTCTGTGAAATCAATTTTGTCTTTTTCTTTATTAATTTATCTACAACTTTTGTGTACAAAGTTTCTTTATTTGATGTATAAAAAGTGGAACCAAAATTAGGTCCCGAAATGAATAAAGAATGAGTAGAAAGTATAGGTGCTTTATCTGTGCTTCTGTCCTTATCTCCCCCTACTTTATTCCTTGTCGACCTATCCATCAAGATGCCTAGGTCTCGGGGGTTTTGGGTCATAAAATATTTGCAATATTTTATTCTTTTTCTTTTCTTTATTTATTCTATAATTTTGGCCTTAATTACAGTAATTTACACACTGTTGAGATGCACATGCATGAATGCTAAGATGCTTGATTTAAGGCTATTTACAGGCATTTGCTAGGGTTTTTGGTGCCAAAATGATAGAATAAAGATGATGAAAAGTGGATTCATCACTAGGTCCGACTACTGCGTGGTGGCTGATATAAGAAGAAGATGGATTCAAGCTCAAGCAATCAATTGATGACAATGGCCATGGTAAAGTTGAACTCCACCAGCTACTCCATCTAGAAGCCAAGGATGGAAGATCTCTTATTTGTAAGAGATCTGTACGACCCCATCGAAGGATATGAGAAGAAGCCAGAGGGCAAATCGGATGAAGAATGGGCCAAGCTTAATCGCAAGGCCATAGCGTTTATTCGCCAGTGGGTGGAGGACTCCGTCTTCCACCATGTCTCTACGGAGACAAGTGCAAGAAACTTGTGGACGAAGCTTACAGCCTTGTACGAGCCAAGGACGGCTCAGAACAAGGCATTTCTCATCCGAAAATTGGTGAATCTGAAGTACCAACAGGGATCCTCCGTCAACGAGCATCTGAGTCAGTTTCAAGATTGTGTAAACCGACTCTCCAGTTTGAAGATGGACATCGATGATGAGATGCAGGCGCTTATCCTCTTGAGCTCGATTCCTGACTCATGGGAAATGCTGGTGGTTTCCCTAAGTAATTCCACGTCAAGTGGAACGCTCTCCCTCAACACCGTAAAGGATAGCATGATGAACGAGGAGCTGAGAAGGAAGGAACACGGCGAGGATCATTCACAAGTCTTGGTGAATGAACGAGAGGGTCGCAACAAGAATCGTGGTGATGGTCCTCAAATGAGGACCAAGTCTCGAGGACGCTCGAAGTCAAGACCCCGCAAAGATATCACATGCTTCAACTGCGGGAAGGAAGGGCACATGAAGAGGTTCTGCAAAGAACCTAGAAGAGAAGATGCACGGAAAATCGGTGAGGCTAGCTCTTCAGCCATGGCTAGCCAAGAAGAAGCCATTATCATGTGGGATGTTGGATCAACCAATATCTCTCTTCAAGAATCCACATGGGTAGTGGATTCTAGTGCTTCCTTCCATATCACACCTAGGGAGGATCTTTTCTCTTCGTACACGCCTGGTGACTTTGGCGTGGTAAGGATGGGCAATGATCAAAGTTGCCCCATTGCTGGTCGTGGAACAGTGGTTCTAGAGATGCCAGACAACACCAAACTCAACCTGAAGGATGTGAGGCACGTCCCCGGAGTGCGCATGAACTTGTTGTCCACTGGAACACTTGATGATGAAGGGTATACCGGCAAATTCAACGGAGGTGAATGGAGACTCTCCAAGGTCTCTCTGATAGTTGCCCGAGGAAAGAAGGAAACATCATTGTACGTGACTCATGGTCGGTCATGTGGGAACATCTATGCAGCCAAAGGAGATGAGACAACTTTTGGCATCCGAGGCTGGGACACATGAGCGAGAAAGGTATGCAAATTCTCTCCAAGAAAAATGTCATTCCATCCACCGGATTCCTCTCGGAGGTTTGCAGCCATCGTATGGCTGGAAAACAAAGACGTACATCATTTCAGATTAGAACGTCAAGGAGAAGACACCCACTTGATCTTGTGCACACGGACTTGTGCTCCATAGGTGTAAAGACGCTTGGACATGCCTTGTACTTTGTAACCTTCATCGACGATCACTCGAGGAAGGTGTGGGCCTTTGCCTTGAAGACGAAAGACCAAGTACTAGACGTATTCAAAACATGGTACCTTGCTGTGGAGAGAGAGATCGGGAGGAGACTAAAAGTCATCCGATCTGATAATGATGGAGAATATCGAGGGCCGTTCGAGGGCTACTGCAGAAGCCATGGCATCCGCATGGAGAAGACGGTCCCAAAGACCCCACAGCAAAATGGAGTTGCGGAGAGGATGAACCGCAGCTTGTTGGAGAAAGTGTGAACCATGCTCTCTCAATCGAATCTTCCAAAGAGCTTCTGGGGAGAAGCACTATACACGGCCGTATATGTGATCAATCTCTCTACATCTCACCCCTTGGATGGAGACTATCCAGAATATGCTTGGAGAGGTAAACATGTCTCATTTGATCACCTAAAAGTTTTTGGGTGTGTTACATATGTTTATGTACCCAGTGATGAACGCACCAAGCTTGACTCGAAGACGAGCGTGTGCATCTTCGTAGGATACGGTCAGGCTGAGTATGGGTATAGGCTGTGGGATCCTACTTCAAAGAAAATTGTGAGAAGTCGAGATGTCAAGTTTGTAGAGGACCAAACAATCCATGACATCCTTAAGACACAACCACAGCCTGTCATGACTCATGATGATGAGTCCACCCTGTTTGAAAAAGCTCTCCATGAGGACGCTAGGGAGGAAAATGATGGCATAGAAGATGGCATTGAAGGGGGGATGCCACCCCTTGAAGAACTGGTGGTGGATATGGTTGAAGAAGCAGAACAACAGCCTCAGTTGAGAAGTTCAACAAGGGTCAGTAGGCCATCCAAGAGATACTCACCCAACCAGTATCTTCTGCTCACAGATGATGGTGAGCCTGAGTCTTTCGAAGAAGCAAATGGACATAGTGATAGAGAGCTCTGGTTGAAAGCAATGCAAGAGGAGATGGAAGCCATGAAAAAGAACGAAGTGTTCGACCTTGTTCCCCTGCCTGAAGGAGCTAGAGCCTTGAAGAACAGGTGGATTTTCAGACTCAAATGCGAAGCTAATGGCTCAAAAAGGTTCAAAGCACGTCTTGTGGTCAAAGGTTTCGAACAGAGGAAAGGTATCGATTTTGATGAAATTTTTTCCCTCGTGGTAAAAATGACTTCCATCAGGATGGTGTTGGCTCTAGTCGCATCTCTAGATCTTGAACTAGAGCAGATGGATGTGAAGACCGCTTTCCTCCATGGTGATGTTGAGGAAGAGTTGTACATGGTGCAGCCAGAGGGATTCCAATCCAAGAAGAAGACTCATTTTGTATGCAGATTAAACAAGTCATTATACGGAGTAAAGCAGGCACCCCGAAATTGGTACAGGAGTTTTGATTGCTTCATGTCAAACCAATGCTTCACAAGGAACACTGCTGACACATACGTGCATGTGCAAGGTAATGGGCATGAGAAACTTATTCTTCTTCTATATGTTGATGATATGCTTATAGTTGGCAAGGATAAGACCAAGATCAACAAGTTGAAAGAAGATCTAAGCAAGTCCTTTGCCATGAAGGACTTAGGCGCAGCCAGACAAATCATTGGTATGAGGATAACCCGTGATAGGGTGAATCGCAGGTTGTGGATCTCTCAACAGAAGTACGTGGAAAATGTACTTGAGAGATACAATATGAATGAGTGCAAACCAGTTGGCACCCCATATGCTGCTCATTTCAGGTTATCTAAGGATCACTCATCTAAGACTGAGGAAGAACGTCAAGGTATGGCCCATATACCTTATGCATCTGCTGTAGGATCACTGATGTATGCTATGATATGCACACGGACAGATATTGCACATGCCGTCAGAGTTGTAAGCAGGTACATGTCGAATCCAAGAAGGAAGCATTGAGAAGCCTTGAAATGGATTCTTAGGTATCTCAAAGGCACATCCAGTCAATGCATGTGTTACAGAGGAAGTAAAGCCTACACGATGGCATACACAGACTCAGATTGGACAGGTAATGTTGACGGTAGAAGGTCAACATCATGATACTTGATCACTCTCGCAAGAGGAGCCGTAGCTTGGCAATCCAAGCTACAAAAGAGTGTGGCGTTATCTACTACAGAGGTCGAATACATGACCGTGACAGAGGCTGGCAAAGAACTTCTGTGGTGTAAACAGTTGCTGCATGGTTTGGGATTCATACATGATAAATATGTATTATTATGTGATAACTTGAGTGCTATTTATCTTAGCAAGAATCCCACGTTTCACTCTAGGTCAAAGCTCATTGAGTTGCGGCACCAATGGATACGTGATGCATTGGAGAGAAAAGATTTGCAGCTGGACAAGGTGGACATAAATGACAATGGTGCAGATATGTTCATCAAAGCCCTACCACAGTTGAAGTTTCAAGAATGTAAGAAGATTGCTGGAATGAAGGCTCGTGAAGGGGGGAATTTGTTGAGTTCCCCCGCCTTCCTCTGCACTTAGCATGGATCAATGAATGTGCATGGCAATTGGCCATGAAGTAATTGGCCATTATGATGCCATGCAAATGACCTACGGATGAGCAATTGGCCATTGGCCATTATGATGCCATGCAAATGGCCAACTGCCATGACCAACGGAAGTGCATGGCAATTGTCCATGAAGTAATTGGCCATCATGATGCCATGCAAATAGCCAACGGACATGCGCTAGTAATTGGCTATTTAATCCATGCAAACAGACGTGCATTCCGAGCCTATAAAATGGTCCTACGTGCATTCTGTGAAGTACATCCAAGTCGAGCAATAGCCAGCGAGGTGTGCGTGAGAAGAGAGTGGGTTGTATTCCCCTTCCCTTATTCTTCTCCCTCGTGTATTGTTCCGGTGTTGTGGTTGCTTGGTAGGGTGTTTTGCGCAACAGCCTAGGGCTCTTCACTTCGGCGTCGAGAACTCACAAAGGTGTTGCTTTCATCCTTGTACCCTATTCTTTAGTTGTAAAGAAAATAGCTGTTCCAAGAAAGGGATCATCTCCTTTGGTGCTTTTGTTCTTCTTCGGTGTACTATCTATCTTTACTGTCATTCACAATTATCAACCTCCTACGCATCGATCCGACACATCAATTGGATATCAAAGTTTCAAAGAACCGTGATATCCAATCCGCAACAAATATCCAGTCTGATTTTCTGAACATCGACGGGATCCGACTGAACCACTTGAATACCGAGGGAAGTAAAATAGGAAAAATTGAATCGGATTCTTGCAATGGATCTTCCCGTTGGAGAATTGAAGTTCTTTTCTTCCCCTTCCAAAATGAACACCAAAACTCTGACCGTACAGATTGAAAGTAGTCATTTTTATTTTATAAACCTAATAAATTTCGTATTAATCCACTGGGTATAACTAGTTCATTTTTTAATCAAATTCAGTAAAACCTGAGAATTATGTCAGGAACATTTGGATCTTGATTTTTAGACACAGATTGGGATTAATACGAAAAAGTAGACCGTTCTAGATTTGTAGGAGCTGGCTTTTGGAAGAAGAAGAAGAACAGATAGCTGAGGGAGCAAAGATCAGAAGCAGAGTACCACAAGAACATGGGGGGTGTTCGTCACCTCCTTCCACTTGAAGCCAAATGGGCTCACCATCTGCCTTTGCATTTACTCCTCTTTAATAATGATCCATTTGAACGTACGGTTGGTAGGGTTTTATCCACACTAATTGATCTGACAGACATCGGATCCCTCTCTCTCTCCTCTCGATCGATCTCCCTGTGGCTGTGATATCATACCCACAGTCCATATTTTCTGACGAAGGCACACACCCCTTCAGATGTATCCAATCCGGAGGTTTGCGTTGTTCACACGTCCACTCTGGAATGGATCCCACTGTTCATCTCAACTTATTTGTTTTCGACATAGTGCATAATCCGAATGATTTGGTGTGTAAAAATCAAATTAAGCATTTTTAGCGCAACAACAAAATGGATTCCACGTAGACAGTGACATTGGATATGGTTATGTAATGCTTAAATATATACTAACTTACGTTGGAATTGACTAGAAAATGATATATTTTATGAAACTTTGAAATCTAGAACGAGTAGCATATTCATGGATGTTTCACTCGGACCTTTTTTTAATCACAGTAGATAGCCACTTATTTAACGACAAGAAACAAAAAAAACACGAGAACACTTATAGTTGTATTATACGACTCTCGTTGCTAATCACTTCAACAAAATTGACTTAAGTCAACGAAAACTTTTAAAATTGTATTTTTTTAATTATATATACTTTTATAACTTATTTCATTGTATTTGATTTAATTTTCAAGATAAATTTGAGTGTATTTATAATATTTATATTTTGCGTAAGCTATCTAATATATGCATATGTAACCTAATCTATATAGTATTCCTAATCCGACGTCTATTCGGTATTTATTTGTGCCCAACTTGAAAGATATGATAATATAGTTTTATATCCATCAATATATGTATTTCCGTAACTACATTCTTATTTAAAAATGGACAAGAATATGGTAACAACTAAATCCATATCAAAATGAGCACTCATCAAATTTACATGTTAACTTTTAAATAGTTTCTAGGCCATTTTTTTATGTAGATTTTAACAGGGTTTAAAAATCGGATCAGACCGGTTGGATCAAGAACCAGCCCCGACCCGGTCGGTTCAATCGATTTTATCTAATTAATTTAAAAAAATAAAATAAAAAATCGATTCCGGTCCCCGACCCGGTCGGTTCAATCGGTTTTATCTAATTAATTTAAAAAAATAAAATAAAAAATCGATTCCGATCGATGGTTGGATGGAGTTGTCCTAGATTGATCTAGTTTTGATGGTTTATTATATTTTCAAAAAATAAAGGTTTAAATAAAATAGTAGGATTTTTATCAAGTGTGTCCTTTTTAACTTCTGTAATTTCAGTTATGCCCATCTTTTTTTGGAATATAACTTGTGTCATTTCTTTCTTAGACTAATTTTCTAGAAGCAATTACAAATAAACTATTACAATATTATGTTCATATATAATGCTAGAAAACGTGACTACCCACTACAAGAAAAATTATTTGTGGTCACAAAATGTGACTATGGAAACTTGTGGCATGATAATTCTATGACCACTAGTTTCTCGTAGATACAATCCGTGGCCAAAGTCTTCATACAAGAGTTATGGACATGACAAGTTCCGTGGTCATTTGTAATGGTCATGGTATATTTGTGGTTAGAGAACTCTCACGACAAGACTAGTAGCTACGGCTATTGTGACGTATTGTAGCCAGAGCCCAATTTTGTGGCCACAAATCCCACATCCGTGAATATAATTCTATAACTACAACTTGTTTTCCTTGTAATGACCTTTTGTAGAGTTTTACTCGAAATAGACATTCATGTGATTCTACTGAAAATTTTGATATTTTAAACGATTATTTCATTGATATATAAATACATTTTTAGGGAAAGGGGTGAAATTCAAAGTTGATATAAAAATACATATTTACAAATAAGTATCCGATTTTATCGATTCAAAAAACCGGTTCGATCGATCGAACCAATAATTAAGCTCGATCTGGTTTTTTCCGAATCGATAGTAATGATGATGGCGTGCTGACATCTTCACCGGTCCGAGCCGGTTGGACCGAATCGGAGACTGATCAGTTCAATGTTCGATCCGATTTTTAAAATCTTGGTTTTTAGAAATAATTATACATGAATAAGGCATGGTGATTAGGGATGCAAACAATCACATATAGACATAGGTACTACCATATTTTTATTTGCTTTAAATATGAATACACATGTATTTTTCATATTGATGGATATGGAAATTGTCTTACAATGTCCTTCGAAACGAATACATATATGGGGGTAGGGAGCATGCATCCTGGGGTGTAGGAAACTCCCAGCACCCACCCTCATTTTTCGATTATTTTTTTATTTTTTTGAATTAAAGTTGGGGGGATTTACTTAATATGTTAAGGGGAATATGTGTTTCAAATTTCATGCAAAACAAACAATCCTAACACGTTCATCTAGACATGGTCAATTTCAGCAATTCTGAAACCGTTAAAATTTGGTAGTCTTGATGAAGATACTAGAAGTCTTGAATTAAGTTGAATTTGGAATGATAACATGGTGATACATAGTGATCTAAATCCCCCAAGATTTTATTTCAAAAAAATTAAAAAATAATGAAAAATTAGGCTGGGTGTAGGGAATTACCTGCAGCCGCCGAGATAAGCTCCTTTTTCCCTACATATATAAGCATACACGAATCAAATGTGGATAGCATACGCACAAGTACTCTATTGGACAGCTTAAATATGTGCGTTAAATGAGTTACACCTGATATAAATAAATAAACATATATATGCACAAGGTGCAAAATTATGTTAGAATAGGTTAAAATAAATTTACAATTACATTCATATATGAAGATGAATGTACAGATACATAAAAAAAATTATAAATATCAAAAGTGATATCTACATCGGTATTATTTTAAAAATATTATAAAATAAAATGGATACAATAGGAGATCGGATATTACTATAAAAATCTACCATCGAAAATAAAATAAGGAAAAATCCAGGTAGACGAGCCACTGCCATCGAACTCCGCTATTTTCTTCGTTTTTTACTCCAAAATCTGACTTTCTGAGATTGAAAGTATATATTTTAATACAACAATAAACCTATTAATTTTTGTATTGATCCGTTATAAATAACTCATTCGTTTTAAGAAATATGTGGATATTGATTTTCAGAGATGATTGGATTAGGACGAACTTGATGGGCCTGAAGAACGGATTACGTGGTTAACATCTGCATCGTTAGATTTCAAGTAATTTTACGCCATGACTCCCTAAAAACTTGTGTAATTGCACTGGAACCACTGTTAGAAGTGGATTTTTGAAAGAACCGAAGAGCTCGGGAAGGGATAAGATGAGGATAAGCAACGTATGGATACTATTCACCATATAGGAATCGAGACCTTCTCTCTCGCCCTCTCTCCGAAATCTGATCCCAACATGTTCTTCTTGATGTTTTCCGAATACCCACCAACCGTTCCCCGTGCTTGACAAATCCCATTAACACCATCACATCTCATCAAAATAGCTTCTCCACACTTACGCAATGATGGGTCTCATCGACGCCGTCGTATCCTATGTCGTCAACAAGGTCGGAGACCTCCTCTACAGCGAGATCGCTCTCCATGGCAACACGCGACGAGATCTGGAGTGGGTGCAGAGTGAGCTGCGGATGATGGATGCTGTCCTGGAGCACGTTGCCACCATGAAGATCGAGGATCCCCACATCACGAAATGGACCGAGGAGGTG
>JAZKJV010011251.1:0-262831 GCA_037367405.1 Ottelia alismoides
TAGCACAAATGTTTAGATTTGTTCATCGTATCAATCCTCTATACAAATAATCATAAGCCATGTTGGACGTTGACACCGTATTTTACTTGTTATTCTTATCAACCTAAAATTGTAGCAGCAACGGAAAATTTAAACATTCTCTAGTAGACAAGTGGGTTTATACCCCAGTTTTAATTAATATTTTCCTAAGTCAATTGAGGCTTACGCCTTGACGCCAAGATGCTTGCACTTCACCTCAATGACAGATAGATGCCTCTCTATGCATCACATTTTTTGAACCTTGGTCGTGGGCAATTGCACAATGAGTCATGTGTAGATCGACTGATGGTGCATATCAAAAGTTCCTAATAAAAAGCACCAACTCCTCAAAATAGGATGTCTTAAACTTCTATAACTGTAGGGAGTCACATTTTGATACCACTTGTACTTCAAAACTGAATCCGACAACTAGTTGAATTTGAAACAAAACCAATGGAATACCAACTGTTTAATTGCAAGCTATCAGTAATCCTCAACTTTTATATCCATGGTTAATGGTAATGACTAAGCCACGTGAATATAATTATTACCATAGACATTTGTGTTTAGCTACCTAGTATATTATCTTGTTATCGCTTGGAACCCAGTAACATCGATGCAAAGATTAAAAAAAGCTAGCTCAAAAATAGTATCCATTTATCATCAAGCACTACACAAATGACAAACCACAAGTCAGGCCCAACAGTTAGTTTTCCACCTTATACAAATGACATCCTAGTTAAGGATTCACTAAGGTATACAAATGACATCCTTAGTTAAGGATTCACTAAGATCGCATACACCCATAGAAGTTAAATGCCCTAGAGACATCATTTTAGACGATGTTTAGATCAGCAATGCTCAAGCTGGCTGAAATTTTCTATCAAATAATACGTAAAAATATATATTCCTATTTCAGTCAAAGTATGACAGTGCCAGATAAATAGTTATGTATCATCTTAAAGTTTCCTTTTCGTGGTCAAATATCACCATTTAGAAAGTGTCTAAATCTAATGAACCTATACTTCATTGTGCATATAAACAAAATACTTAAGAATAATAAAACTGGCAACAGGAATGATATGCATACTTTAACACATAAGGCTAGAGACAAATAGGCCAAGAATCCATGTCCAGTAATATGAGAGAGGGAGAGATCCTTCCTATTGTTCTTTCTCTATGGGAACATGATGTGGAAGACTTAGGAAAAATGCACAAGCATACACATCTTAGAAAAAAAATGCACCAGTTTAAACAAGAAGAACAAATGGCCTAATGAACTTGAAACTGGGATCTTTGGAAACCCCTTCTCAAAATGGAGCTGATGCCTAGGCAAGAGCATAATAACATCCCTAATATTCCGCCTCACAAATAATTGACGAAGCCGAAAATACAAACAAGAAGTGTCTTACATTAGCATCTGAGTTCACTTTGATATCAGTGGTGACACCACGGTTTTTATTTGGGTCTGAATCTCACCAAGAATGAATCTTTCTTCTTCGTTCCGGAAGATGTCAAAGCCTGCAACGCATCGTCAAATCTATTAGAACATAAATATTATTCCCCACAAGACTTCCAAACACATACAAAAAAATTACATAAATAACCAAACAAATATGGAAAAGTGTATGATGGCTGTAATTTTAACATTATTATATGACGATATTACCATTCACAGTTACATTTAAGAACTAAGATAAGACATTAAGACTTCAGCAAAAAAACACCAACAAATATACATGGCATTCACTCCATCAGTATTTATTGACTTATCAGAATTTTACTTAATTGAATAACAGTATTACCCAGGATGTGTTAGTCAATTTCCAGAAAATGGTGAAAGATTATCCAGATGGCTCAAGCAGCTGGTCAGATGGTAAATCTGATTTGTTTTTTTTTACGCGAAAAAAAAAACAAACGTTCCAAAGACGTATGTAAGCTGCATTCTTCACATTCATCGATCAGGAACAGCACAGACATCTCCATAAGTCCCAGCCAAAGTTTTCTACCAATTTTTCAAATAGTGTATCAAATGAAACACACATAAGAAGCCACACTAAACATGCCCGAGTTCCATTTTTCAAATCATCGACTAACACCTACGTTATAATAAATCTCAGAAATAACTTGGGCGGCATCTTCTCGGGGCACCATCATTGTTACTTAAAACAAAACTCAAAATAACATGTCGTAAAAACAACAAATACACAGGGAAATGTCAGATAAATGAAATTTTATCATGTTCAAAAGAATTCAGCACATATCGACACAAAATCAACCGGCATTCGGATGACCGACCAATATTCCATATTGCGAAGTCAAACGCCCTCGGAAGAGAGAAACCCTAACCCTATACCTAAAAACACACCTATCCACATAACAGCAACAGAAAACCCGAAAAAAAATCCAAAAATTCTTACGATTCCGCTGGCGGTGTAGGTGGTGATGGTAAACTTCTGGTCGTTCTGGAAGTCCCTGTAGAGAAGATCTGCGACAAAAAATCGGATCAAAAAAATAGCTCCCGTGAGCGCATGACGACAAAGCGAAATCAGATTGGGGCACTAGAGATCGAAATGGGATGTAGAGACCTCTGGTCTTCTTGCCGATGTCGGAGTAGAGACCGGGGGCCCATCGTCGTCTCCGCTGCTGCTTCTAACACTAGTGGTGGTGGAGAGTGGAGAAGGAGATGCCTATGGATGGGAGGAGCGGCGGCAGCGACAAGCAGAGTGAGGGCGGACGGTGTGTGCGACAGTGCGAGTGTTATATATTTATCAATGGGAGGGGAAAATGCAGCCATAACCCTCTACTTTTTGTATAGGTTTCCATTTGCTCCTTAAATGGTTGTATGCCAGATACATTTCAGAGGATACACTAACAAATACCCCCGCAAAAACACCTTTCCATTGTTTACTGGGAATTCAAAACATATTTAAGGAGATCATCAGCAAGTCACTAGGTAGAGGTAGGGATGAGCATTGGGCTGGGCCGGCTCGGTCCAGTCGACGCTCAGCCCCAAAAGCCCAGTACGGCCCAAGCCCAAACGAACATTGGGCCGGGTTTGGCTTAATTTTATGCCCGAAATTTTTTTGGACCGGGCTCGGGCTTGGCTTGGTCCAACCAGACCCGGCCCACGGGCCCGACCTGAAGAGGGCCCGAACCCTTTCCATATCCTACATGTATGGAAATTCTCACATGTCATGCACACTCTGTTCATGTATCCTATCTTCATACAATGTTTATAAATCAATGAAGTCATGTGTGGGACATATGAGTTGATGATCATTGTATTTTATTTCAGAATTAATTTTTCTTAATTAGTCCATGTCTTAGATTCTGGTGGTTATTCTTGAGTTTTTAGTGTTTATTTTTTCTATTATAATATTTTCTATTATTGAACCTTTACCCAATACGAGTATTATACCCATTTTTTTAACACGTAGTGCATGGTGAACCTGTTGTTATTAACTATGTAAACTTGGTTCACTCTTTCAGTTTCTGTAATGAGAGACGTTTATGGTATATAACATTGAGTGGACTTGTACAAAATGAGAAATCATATCCGATAAAATTAAGTTTTAATTGTTTCACCGGTATTATGGCATATGTTTTAAACATTTTTAGCTTGTCTAACTTGAATTGAGATTGACTTCAAACACAAACTCAAAGTTAATAATATATAATGGATTAAGATGGATCGGCCCGGCCCAAGCCCGGCCCATAGGAATTGGGCGGGACCTGGGCGTAGGCCGAACCAAAAAAAATTTGCAGGCCTAAGCCCGGCCCAAAGCCCGAAGTTTTTAAGTGGGCTTGGGCCTGGGCCCGGCCCAGCCCGACCCATGCTCATCCCTAGGTAGAGGCCACCTTCTAAGCGAAAAAGGAGCATCAATCCATTTTTGATTTCTTTCTCTCCAAATAGCCCAGATCGCAACAGCATCACCAACATAAGAACAATGGTAGAAATCACCAACAATTGTATGCCTAATCCACTACAAAATTTATGAAAAGGGGCAGTAAAAGGTGGTTGAGGCAGTGCTAGGCCTTCGAATACGAACAGTAAAACACCATATGAAAAGGTGCAAGCGAAGAAGATATGATCTTGGCATTCCAGACAACTCAAACAAAGGTAGCAGGAGTTCAACACACAAATCCCATGCTTTGCGTGACGATCAATGGTAGGCAACCTTTTCATTGTCACACGGTAAAGTATACAAGAGTGCTTTTGAGATTGCATGTTTGCACTAAACCATGACAATCCACGGAACCTCGATATCACAAGGACAAATGAGGTTGCATGCTTTCTCGAAGGAGAACCCCTTGGTGGAAGGGATCCATGCCAAACAAAAGTGGGGAGCCCGTGATTGTATAATCAATACCACATGTTTGCCTTTTACCACATTGAGAGACACCACAGAGGTTGGGGAAGACATCGATACAATTATCTATGATCAATGAGGATGAATTACCGATGAATCTATACACATACTAACACCTATTCACATTTTGTTCCAGAGTTATAATAAATTTTAACTCGCACTTTTTATATGTAATTGCTTGATTCTTGTTGTGGATTAATTATTGATCAAATCAGGATTTTCTTCGGTCACCTCGACGACTGTGCTCCCGCCTTGTGTGGAACACACAACCAATGAGTATTCTCGGTCCATCATCCTCGTATTGTATCTTTCATATCTTGAGCATTTTATCTCCAAATCGCATGATTTCAGTTTCGATTTGATGCCTGTTTCTTCCTCTATCTCATGACATGTTTTAATTTCTTTATTTTAATTGTTATTAAAGCTGCTAATATTTGATGATACGTAGTGTCTTTTTCTTTATAAATCGTTGTCATGAATAGATGCTTGAACTTATTTTTAGTGCTCAATTTGTCACTGAATTCGATCCTCATTTTATTGCTCAAATAATTTAAGTCTTAGGGTATATTTTTACATACATATCTGCACGCATATCGTTCATGTTGCATTCCATTTTAATTTGCATAAGATCAAATAAACAATGCTTGCATCATTCTACTGTGTTCTTACATCACTTTATTTGCATATATGCATTGCATATCACATCTGCATGAATACGTTTTTTGATGAATCATATGTATGAATAATTAAGCCCAAAAAATAATCACTCTTGAATTAAACAATAATCTTTGATAAATAGACGGATGGGATTGTGTTCATGTGTTCGACCTTGGTATACTTGTCAAGTAAATTAATTTCCACGTATTCGAAGGTATGATTTTTGCTGATCCAAATCTGGCTTCTATACTATGATAACACTATTGTTAAAGAGGCAGGTTTGCAGCTTATCAGAAGACGAGGGCGGCAGAAGTCGAGGTTGGTGGGTGTTGGGTGGGAAATGGGAAGAGGAGGGTAAGAGGAGTGACACTCAATGTAAATTTGATAAACAAAATGGGTATAATGTAAAAGCACATAACGGAATTCGGTTGGTTCTAACGGGTAAAATGGATGGAGGATAACCGTGGGATATGTAAGGTAAGAGCTAGCAAGTTTATAGGGTCGAGAGAGGAATTATGTTGTTTCAAAGATCGTAGTGGTAATTTGAAAAGTTTATAGATTATGGCCTCTTTAAAAAAGACCATTGATGGGTGTTGAACTTAAACTTGCATATGCTTAAACACAAAGAATAATGTTACCACCGCAATACCAAGGATAACGTTTACGTTTGATAGTAATAAGAATTTTTGCCATAGATAAGTATTATCCAAGGTTTAAATCAGACCGGACACGTCAGGCGGATCGGTTAGATTGGGAACCGCTCCGATCCGGTTGGTTCGACTGATTTTATGTAATTATTTAAAAAAAACAGAAAATTCAGTCCGATCGGTGGTTGGACCATGTTGACCCGGGTGGTTGGATAGGATTGACCCGGATTGACCCAGTTTCGATGGTTCGGTATATTTTCAAAAATAACGATTTAAATAATAAATAATAAGATTTTCATCACTTGTGACCTTATAAACTTCTGCAATTTTAGTTATGACTCTCTCTTTTTTGGAATATAAGCTTGCGCCACTACTTTCTTAAAGTAATTTTTTAGAAGCAGCTTTATAAATAAATTATTACAATATTATATCATATATAATGCTAGAAAATATGACTACTTTTTGTAGAGTTTTACTCGAAATAGTCAATCATGTTATTCTATTGAAAGATTTGACATTTTAAACAATTATTTTATTGATATCTAAATACATATTTACATATGTGTATCTGGTTTTATTGGTTCAAAAAATCGATTCGACCGGTGGAACCAGTAAATCAAGCATGATCTGATTTTTTCCGAGTCGATAAGAATGACGATGTCATGCCGACATCATTATCGATCCGACCAGTTTGGACCGACGGTCTGACCTGGTTAGACCAAACTGAAGACTGATCAGTTCAATGTCCAGTCCGATTTTTAAAACCTTGTTACTATCTCATAGGTAGACCTGACCAAAATGCAGGTCGGGCGGGTCATGGGTCGGGTTGAACGGAACTAGGTTAAAAAATCTCTGTCCAAAGCCCTCCATTGGTCGACCCATGGCCCATTTCATTCTTTTTCCACTGAATTTTTTAATAGTATTTAAAATGTATGAATGATTTTATTAATACTATTTATACTTTATATAGTTAATATAAGTAGTTTACCTATTAATTGACATGTAAACTATTAACTTTTATTTAAAAACCTGTGTCACATATGAAAAACTTGAAGTGTATCACATTAATACATGTATTATTCGGCTTATATTAATGTGTTTTTTAAGTTTTGCGGCCGAAGTAAGGCGGTCCACACCCGACCCATGAGCGGGCCGGATGGACTAAGTAGGCGGACCCCCAGGTCGTTGGTTAGGTCTACTCATAGGGTATAAATGGAATGACGCAAGGACACATGAGGGGTATCAATTGCAGTTGAAGGACAAATTGGACATTTTAGTATGGAAAAGTAATAGGTGATTGGTTAGTGAATAGTGAAGTGTCCCGCACCTTGTACATGATTGATACCCTAATATGCATATTTTGGTGGCCAACTTCAGGATGGATGTTTTTATTTATTTTTTTGGATCTTAATTAAGTAAAGGATCCCCGACAACTTCTTCGCATTATCACTTTATATTGGGCCTAACGTGGGGGAATGTCCTATAACATAGCAATTGAGGATTCCACAAGAGCCATATACTAAGACTCTGAATTTCAAACTCCTTAAGAAATAACCGCCAACTACCGACACCAAACCCATTGATCTGTTCCAATTATTCATTCCAATTTGTTGTTTTCGCAGTAAATTGCGAATGCATTCTTGTCAATATTATGAATTCTTAATTCATATTTTGTATGTTAAAATAGCAACTCCCAACAACGTCCATACAAACAAATCAACTGGGAAAATCTCTGCTTATATTTTTATAGGATATTTATCACTTATGCTCCTTTGAAATATTACAATATCAGTTGTACCTCTCTATTTTTTTGGATTATTAATTGTGCCCTGGACTTGTTCAACAACTATCATTTGTATCTCTCGAAACAGTTGCCATATATCAACATCTCAAACAAACGTCAACTTTTGAAACACTATGATTAATTAGAAATATTAGCTAGACTAGATACGTCTTTTTCAATAAAGTTTCTTCTCCTCTGCCTCCTGGGCGCGGATTGTCTGCTGTAGCCCGCACCAGCAGACTCTGCTGCGGCCATGGAGAGCCACTCGATCATGATCGAGCGATTCCCACGAATTCTCTTTGATTCGGTGTGTGTGGGGGACGGGATCAAAGGGAATTCGTGGGAACCGCTCGATCATGATCGAGCGGCTCCCCGCAGCAGAGTGCTGGTGGGGAGATGCAGCAGACGATCCGCGCTCTTCCTACGACCCCCTACTCCTCAATCACCTCTAGCCACTATCCTCATCCGCCTCTCCTCCTCCGATCTCCTCCTCCAGCCCCTTCCTCCACCGCCTGCATCCTCAAGCCCCCTCCTTGGACTTTTCCTCGACGATCCCTAGATCTAACCGCAACCCCTTCCTCTATTCTGCTAGCTATATGGGCGACCACAGCTACGAAGACATGGTGGAGAGCGGGTGCTGAAGACATGGTGGGAAAAAAGGAGTGATGAGAAGTTGGGTTTCTGGGTTTGACTTGTGTTGGATTTCAGATGGGTTTCAACGGCAAAGAAAGAAAACGAGGAGAAGAACAAGGAAGGATGAGGAGGCCGGAGGAGGGTTCCAGAAGGAGGAGATCAGAGAGGGAGGAGGCTGACGAGTGAAGCTGCATTCTAGAAGATAGTTCTGGATCAGCCGTTCTTGAGATAGACTCCAGAAAATTTTGGGACCAGATGGATACAATACCTGAACAAGAAGACGGCTGAAGCTAATTGGTCGGGATGCAATGCCCGGGCGGAGGAGGAGGTTGGGGCGGAGCTCCGCTGCTGCGTGGAAGAGGAGGGAAGGGTGGGTTTGTTTGGACAGATATACCCCTCTTAACCACATCATGCTATGAATAAACGATGGTTTGATTAATTCATTGACGGCTGGATTAACAGAAGGGCATGCATGATAATCGTGGAGAAGTTCAAAACACTACTGGTATCTAAAAAAGAGAGGAACATAACTGATATTGCAATATCTCAAAGTAACACGTAATAGAAACCTTTTTATATTGGTAAAGTTGCACTCATGATTCTCCACAGCACCATCAGCAATTCGTAACATCTCAATCCACCTTCTGCAAAGTCGTGTATACAACCGATTTGCAATGCATGAACTCGATATCCCACGAATCATCGACAACATGTTCAACTACCGAAAGAACATGCAAAAAATAGGTTATACACATTGTATTCAATGTAAAGTTCAGTTTGTGAGGGGACTGGGATTCAAAAAATCTGCACTATACCAACGACACGCCTGCAAATTCTTAGACATCTGCCTCCGGTTCGCTCGCGATAATCTATCGCCTCTTTGAATTATACAGTATAATGTTAGTTGAGGTATATTAACTGTAATGTAAATAATCAAAGAAGGGGTTAGGCCCCCATAAGGAAGTAATATGCCAATGCTACAGGCACTGCCACAATCATGCCAATGAAGATCCTGCAATAGAAAGAGATTGTCAGATCAGCAATCTCTTTTTTGGTTGGAATCCATGTAAATAAAAAGTGGGATGGATTAGTTACCCTGTGCTTAAAATTGCAGGATGAAGGTCGTATTCTTTAGCAAACACAAACGGCACGATTCCTTGAGGGAGTGCTGCCTGAGAACAACAAAACACATGAAAGTAGACCAAGTTTTTAATCAAACAATGTAAATTAATCAGTAGCTAGACTATTTACCTGTACAATCGCGATATCTAACAGGGTTCCACGCATACCGATCGCGAAGGAAGCGATCGCCATCATGGCAGGACCTGCGAGAAATCTGATCGCCATGCCCAAGGCTGCCATCTTCACTCCACAAGCTATAATCTCAGATTGAGATGCCATGAAGAGGCCTGCAGATTGGAAAAGCACCTGTATATGTCATCGAAGATACATATGTTGATTGCATATTTATGCTGAGGTCTAAAGTATGGCTCCGACAGAGTTAGCAGAGCTTAAGCTCAAGTTGGGTACGGGCCCAATTGGACCGTTGACAACGACTCAAAATGCTTACGCTCAAGTTGTCAAGTAGTAATCCCCACCACTTATAAACTGCACCCACACTTTGTGAGTTTTAGAAGTTGCACTATGTTTGGGGTTGGGGTGTTACATAAAGTTTGCACGAGCTACTATACCCAAACTGAACATGGCCATGCCAAGTCCCCCGTCCGAGATCAACGATAACGAGTTTTCGATGATCAGCGGAAGGTGAAGTCCCCACCTGCAGTACATCCAAGCCTGTCAATGCCGCGAAAAACTACCAATTTAGCTCTAAATATACATATTTATGCCAAATTATTTTGTTGGTCACAAGGAAAATTTGCTCAATATTTAGTCCCCACCTGAAGCTGATGAGAGCCCATGCAAGACCAAACAAACTCGCGTGCGTGTTCGGGTTCTTCATGAGCTTCTTCCAGACCATGATTATAACCAGTTTGGTGTTGCTTCCGTCCGGTACTCTACCCGTTTGCACACTGCCATCTTCTGGAGTCTGCGACTCTATGTGCGATTCTGTATGTCGATACAATTGCATCAGTTAAAACTAATCAGTAGATCAACACCAAGATCGTAAAGCTTCTCGATTGATCGATTCAAGCGAGATTGCTGCCAGTCACCAAGCATATGTAGAATGTTACTAAATTTATTAACTTCGAAATCACAAGTAAAGATACTACCTTGATTAGTAAACAACACCTTAGTTTCTAAATTAATGCAGAATGATATTGATATAAAGATTAGAAAAAAGCCATTCTAGACAATGGTGTTACTGAAAAAAAATTGATTAAATATAAGCGATAAGGTTGATCGAAAGAAAAAAATACTGCGAAATGCCCATATATATATAGAGAGAGAGAGGAAAAAATGGGGCTGCCCCCGCCCCATTTTTCAGCATTTTTTTTTATTTTTTTTGAAAAATAAAACCATGTATATTCATCCATATATCCTTCCTACATGCCATTCGAATTTCGTCAGAAACAGAGACTCCTACAGTCTCCATCTCGATGGTATCGATTTAAAAAAATCATGTTACCGTTAAAAAATTACTGTCCAGATGGAGGCCGTAGGAGTCTCTGTTTCTGACGAAATTCGAATGGTATATAGGAGGGATATAGGGATGAATGTAAATGGTGTTATTTTTCAAAAAAAATAAAAAAATTTGCCCAAATAAGGCGGGGGCAGCCATGTTGGCTTCCCCTAGGGGGCAGCCACATATGACCCATATATATATATATATATATATATATATATATATATATATATATATATATATATATATATATATAAAGAGAGAGAGGAAAGGGAGCCTACTTTGTAAAGTAGGTAACCTTACCTACTTCATATCCAATTTTTGCAATTTTATTTATTTTTTTTGAAAAATGCTTCCGTGGATTTTCATAATTATATCCCCTCTAATATGTCATTCAAATTTCATTAGAAACTGAGACTCCTACGACCTTCATCCGGAACATGTAAAATACAGCAAATATGTGACCGTTAAAAAATGACTGTCTGGATGGAGGCCGTAGAAGTCTCTGTTTCTGACGAAATTTGAATGACATATTAGAAGGATACAATTATGAAAATCCATGGTGGCATTTTTGAAAAAAAATTACAAAAAATGAAATGTGAAGTATGTAAATTACCGACTTCACAAAGTAGGCTCCCTTTCCTCGCACACGCACGCACGCATGCACGACAATTCAAGAGGATGCAAAAAACATACCTACACGTTCATCCTGAGAATTCCTGATTGACATCCTTGCAGCTCTGATCTCAAACAAGATCAGCAACAAAGTGTACCATATGATCGTCTGCAAAACAACGATCTGTCCGAGAAGCTTTGCAGCATCCTCCCCATACATTCCTCTGATGAGAGGGATACCCACGATCAACGTGTTCGGCAGTGTCGACAGAGAGATCCCTGTGATCACCCAGTCCAACCCAGTTTTGGATACACATCTACCAACCACTGCAAACACGAGAATTGCGATGGCTTTCTGGATTGTATCGGCAATCAGAAGCTTTACATTCATCGTGTACGGATCGATGGTCGAGATCGCATGGAAGGACAGCAAGGGGACCGAGAACTTGGCGACGAACTTGTTGATCCCAGCACATTGCTCAGGGGTGAACATCTTCCACCACTTGACGGAGAGGTAGGCGAGGAGCATGGCCACATAGAGTGGGACTGTGGCCACCAAGACATTGCGGATATCTCCAAGAGAAATCATGGCCTCGCGATTGGTACACGACAGGAAGCAATCTTGGATAGCAAGTAGTTCAGATCAAGGCAGTGGATGTCTCCTGGTGATGTAGCAGTCTGTTGTAAAGGAGGGAAGAGTGGATCTCGATTCTATCTTTCCTTCAAGTCCTGCAATGTCCAATCAAAATCTGAATAAGATGGTAAGTAATCTTTTTTGAGATGAGATGTTTCTGTGTATATGGTAAGTATCAGTCCACATTATATCTTTACTTATTGAAAATGTCACGTTGTTCCTACTATGGTATGAAAAAACTAGCCTAGGCATACACCTCGACATAAGGTGGTCCTATTTAGCATCAACCCGTATGCCTCAGTCCAATCCAGTGAGGCGTGCTTGATGCGTAGTCTCGAGGCGTTCCGCTTCGAGGCGGTCAAGGCATTTTGCGAGGCATTTTTGCTTTTTTGAAGTTTTTTATGATTTTAATGGTTTGCTTGATAGTTTGAAAAGCTTATAAATATATGATTGTTTAGGATAATTGTTATACAAGATAAATACTTAAATATGATGTTTCTTTTTGTGTCCATAACTTTATAGTTACTATTAATTGTTTCCAACTATTTTGCAAACTCTTAATCTTTCTCTCTTAACGAATGAATTCATAAATATCAAATCCAACAATACTCGTAAACTCAATCAACTTTTCAATATATCAAGCAAAATGAAATAGACTGGGGTTCACAATTCTTTCTCTCTCTCTCTCTCTATATATATATATATAATCATACATTTAATTACACCAATATTTCAAAAGTTTGCTTGAAATGGATAAGATCCATGATTTCTCGTGTGCCATATATTATACATTAGACAAAAAAACATAAAATTTTCCGACACATATTTAATTGTATTTTTAATTACAACAATATTTCAAAGATATATATGTATTTTTTTTAATTTTTTCACAATATTTATAGAAAATGAATTCCTCTTTGATTGGATGAAAACATATAGAAAGAGATATGGTGTTATTCTGTCTTCTAGTTACTTTAGTATTCTTATCTCATTATTTCATCTTATATTATAGTGGTAAGTATTATATGTTGGGAAAAAGCATACAATAACATTTACATATATAATTATAGTTTTATGCATATTTTTCTTTATAAACTGAGGCTTACACCTCGACTGCCTCGAAGCTACGCCTTGCCTCGATTACTAGGAAAACGCCTCATTTTACCTTTCTTTTTTCAAATCTTGGTTCCAACTACCTTTATTATTCGTCTAGTCCTCTTTGTATACTTTCAAAAAAATTTTAATAGCTTATACGTAAAGCTTCATTTTTCAAATAAAATCTGACTCCCTTTTCTGTTACCACAATTTTTATTGAATATAGGAAAATACTATATTTTTATTGTATTCTCTCCCCTTCGTATGCTTTCAACATCATCTGAAGCTCGAGTTTTTCGAATAAAAACCAGTAGTTAAAGTTGGTAATTGACTCGTTTTTTTGTCACCACTTTTTTTTAATAAAATCAGAAAAAAATGGTGTAGAGATTATTTATTCTTCATCTTCTAAAGCCGATTGTCAGGTATTCAATGAATCCTATAAAAAAACTCACGTACATATGACCAACTTGTGAGGATTCTCTCCCATTCATATGCTTCTAACATCCTCTAAACCTCAAAATTTTCAAATAGAACCAGTAGTTAAAGTTGCTAAATGACTCGTTTAATTGTTACCACCTTTTTTTTAATATGTAGCAGACTGCTAAATAAAACCATCAAAATTTGCTGTAAAAAAACGACTTGTTCTTTATATTCTAAACCAGATTGTCAGGTACTCATTCATGTATGAATAAATATTGATGACTAATCTACAGACAAATATAAACCAGACAATAAAAAGTAAAAATATGCATGAATGAAGAAGGCGGGAATAAAGAAGTAAACTGTGGAGAAAGCAATGGAGATGGTATTTACCTGCAGCGAAGAACAGTATTTCCTTCCCAAAACAGTCAAAAGCACAGAATATATGCAGTGGTAAATTTGCTTTGGAAATGGCAATTTATCACCAGAAACGAGCCAACACCTCCTCCCTTTGGCATAAGCCCTTTCTCGTTTGGTTACCGGATTACCTCGGGGTAACCCGATTTACCCCTCTCTTTTATTGGGTTGGAAATCCGTCACAAATTATAGTGACATCACATTACATTCTTTATTATACCCATCTCCAACTCTCGTAACCATTTCAAACCACTACTATTCAAATCGGGTTACCCCAACCCAGCAACCAAACACCCATCCCCCTACAGAAGTACAATGTGCTTCTTTGGATCTTCAACTCCCTTTAAATACAGCAAAGTTTTCCCAACAAAATTTATACAGTACGTCGTTTTGGGAGTTTCAGTATTACTGTCTATACTTTTGTAGATGAACTGTAAGACAACCAGTTTTAGTATTTCTCCGTTATCTTGTATTGACTTAGTCCGTGTTTCTGTTATTTAGAGAAAATACAAATCCTCTTGTTTTGCAATGTTTTGTATTTATTGAAATTTGTTAGAGAGGGGTACCCCAATCCTGATCAAATCCTGTTGTTGCCGTTTCAGATTTCGCCAGAATTATCTTCCAAGCACTACAAGGAAAATAAGTTGCGGCTACGGAATTACGCCCACGGATACGGTGTTTATGGCCACGGAATTGGGCTCTGGCCAGTAGCCGTTGCTACAAGTCTCGTCGCGAGAGTTCTCTAGTCACGAATATGTCGTGGCCACTACAAGTGACCACAGAACTTACCGTGGCCATAGCTCTTATATGAAGACTTTGGCCACGGATTGTGGCTACGAGAAACTAGTGGCCACGGAATTATCGTGGCCATAAGTTTCCATAGCCACATTCCGTGTCCACAACTCATTTTTCTTGTAGTGAAGTCCTAATAATTTTTTTCATATTTTTATAGATAATGGGTATGTGGTTTTATTTGATAAACGGTACTTTATCCCATCAAAAAGAGCTTTCCAAGGTTTATTATGAATTCATATCTTAGGTGAAGGGAAGCAAGTGACAAGAAAACCCATAAAACAATCATAATGCAAAAAATTGTGTCTTAAAATAAATTAATTATAAATACAAGAGAAATGATGGAAGGAAGATGAAATTAATTAGAGGAGAGAAGTAATTGGGAATATTTGTATATTTCTCTAATTTTTAACCGATTCAATATAATCATGTCTTGGCAACTAAGAGAGAGAAGTAATTGGAAATATAAATGAAATAAATTGATTCTTACTCATGTATAGGTATGAGTGCCTTAGGGGGGCGATTCATAGGTCTTTGGTTATTAGATTATTTGTATTATGATATATTATCTTGTATTTTTATGTGATTGGTCACTTTTTATGAATATACTTATTTATGGTTATTGTGTATTATATGATTATGTGTATTTTTTATGCATTCTAAAAAGTATAACTAAATTTAAATTTATTTTTAATTGTTATTTTATTATAATATGCAAATTTATGGTTTTTAATTAGTTTGATAAAAAAATTTCGTTCTTCTAATATTTTAATGTATTTTATTTTTAAAACAGGTGCAATAGTTTATAAAATCAAAGTAAAAAGTATTTTTATATTTTAAATCTTTTCTTATTATTTATGAAGTATTTTATTTTTAAACATGTTTTATATTAAATTATATTTAGGTTTTTAATGTACTTTTAGGTTCTAAAGAAGGTTAATGATGTTTGTATGTTTTTATTATAAAATATTAATCTACTACAATAAAATAATATTGAGAATTTAATCAGTATTTACCGATTTTATATTCTTTGATGGATTATATGTTTTTTAATTAGTTAAGATACTAAAAATCTAATATTTTGCAGGATTTTTTATATGCTAAAGTACTGAATATACTATAACATTTTTTGTATATTTAAGGTAACATATGTAATTACGAAAATTATTTAAGTGGATGTTAGATGATTAAGTGTTCTGTATTTTTAAAAATTATTAATATGCAATATAAATTCTTATATATATATGAAATTATCTTTTATTATTTTTTGTATATTTTTATATTATAAGTTTTTATATGTTTAGCTCCACAATAGGGAAAATACGACATGTGCTTTTCTTATTAATCTAATAATAACATGCCTTGTTGGGTTTTTGTAAAAAAGGACCTGTAAATATTTATAGGGATATGAAAAATAAATTCCCAATAATCAAATAATATATATTCTCTAGCTTCCCTCTATATTTTTCATAAAAGAAAATAAAGAAATGTAGAAAAATCAGGAAGAATGGGAGCGGTCAATACAAGCCCTTTACAAAAAGTTTGAACTGAAAAGTCGATGAGGATGAATTATTGCTAACATTTGAAATCAAAAGTGTGTAGGTGTAATTTTCCCTATAAACTTCGTTCTCTAACCATGCATTTAGTCACAGTCTTCTTCACCATCCATTATGTCTCTTTACCGTAGTTTTCCCTTATACAACAAGTATATACATCATTTATGTTATCATTAGGGGTGTAAACGAGCTGAACTTCAGCAAACCAATCCATGCTAGATTCGGCTCGTTTAGCATACTTTCAAGTTTGGGCTCGATTCAGCTCGATAAAATAAAAATTGTAATTAGGTTCGGTTCAGTTCGGGTAAGGTTTGTAAAGGTTCGGTTCGGGTCGTTAAAGATTCGTTTAAGAATAAATGTTGTGCATGTGTTTCTGTTCAAAGGGAAAAATCGCAGTTGCAGGGGAGGGTTTTGTGGGGTTTCAGGAATAGGGAATAGAGACTTAGGGAGTGGATGATTGGATGGGTTTGGAAAAATAAGTGATTGCCTTTACATTAATATAGAATGTATTTTTTCCTTATATATAAATATATATAATATGTATGTATATATACTTTTATGTATGTATGTGTGTCTATAATCGAACTTTTAACGAACCGAACCTGAGCGAACCTATGTTTTTGAGGTTCGGTTCGTTTATTTAATCGATCCCAAACTCATGTTCAGGTTCGGTTCGTTTATTTTCGAATCGAATCTGAATCGAACATTTAGCGAGCCGAATCTGAACGAATGTCGAACCTGAGAAATTTCTGACAACCCTACTTATCATGCATATTCCTTTTTCCATATGTTACCATTATACTTTTTTAAAAAGAGAAAAATATTTATTAGTCTTATTTTTTAAAATACGAAGAAAAGTAAGATAAAGAAAAAAATGAATGAATGTTATTCTAATTACTTATATATTCCTTTTCATTTCATTTATTTTCATTCCTTCTCATCACAACATTTTAAAGTTCAATATTCGCTTGGATAAGATTCAATTAAATAGAAGTTCGATTCAGATTCGATTTGAAAATAAACGAATCAAACGTAAACATATGCTTAGGGTCGTTTATATAAATGTAGATGAACTTGAAAACCCAAGAGTGTCTCTATAATGTGGTAGGCGAAGAAATCTATAAATAAGGACAATCCATAAAAAGTATGAGACATCCTCACCACACAACTTTTCAAGTAATAACTAAATTGGCTGAATATTGACAAACATGCCCCTGTCAAAGGGTTGTGGTGTAAAGATGGGAAGACTACGAGGGTTTCGATGTAAAAATCTCCAATAAAATTATCAAGATTGTGTATAATAATTTCTCCCTCATGGATTTTACGGACACCACAATGGCTCAAGTGGCCTTCGAGTTGTGGCTGGGTACAATATGGAATATGGAAGAGAGACTCCTATTCGTGGTTGTACCATGGTTGTGGACATTACGATGCATTGCAACAACCATCAATCATTGATGGTAAAATAATACTCGACAAAATGTAAGATTTACATGCTTACCTTAGGTTCATTCATCCTGAAAATGAACACTCAATTCTTTAAACAATCAGTCATACTAGCGATAATATTTGCTAGCTAATCCCTACATAAATCGATATATACTTGGATTTCTTTTTAGTGTGATCATTTAGTTCTCTCATGATAATCAAATCGTGTCCAGGTTTCAGCGGATATCCGTTCCATTTACTCTTTCATATCACATCGTAGTTTACTTTTTCACGATTTACACCACTTATGATGTTATCATATAAAATGGAGATGTGTTATCTTGACTTGCTAAATATGTGTTGTTCACTACTTTTTCTTTAAAAATATTTCGATTAGTAATTTTGTGAATCATCTTGAGATGTCATGCATGTGACGAGTAGATTCAATGATTAGTTTAGTGGTTGTAGACAAAAGCCTATCGATTCTGCTTACATGGAATTGTTGCTATGTTTTGCATAGGCAAATTTTTATTTTCATAGTCATTAAATGAATATCGTATAGACACATCTTGAATTTATATACAATAGTATTTTGTGATATAATATATTAGTAATTTCCGACAATGAAAAGAATAATAAAATTAACATTATATGTGAATTGCCCGCTTCAATTAGAGTTCTAGCTCCCTTTTCTCCTCTTTTTTTTCTACGGTTCTAACTCAACTCGACTTCGCCTATCATCCGCTATTATATAAAAGAGTTCAACTCGTCGGATTTGGCACTTGAGAACTCGCCGGAGCTTACCGCTAAATATAGCTTAGAATAATAGATTCCATTTCAAAGACATAGGGAACACAATTGGTCATTACATCTTCAAGCAATACTCCTTCTATTAACCTTCATATGTTTTAAAATAATTGCCACATTTCCCAGCATTAGTACCCCATCTCTTAGTTAATTTTCATCCTTGATTAAATTATCTATAAGTGACAATGTCGATATAACAATGGTGAAAAAAATAGATACAAAAGCCCCTCAAGTAATCCTCCCAAGCATTACTCCATTATATATACAATGTTTCACAACTATAAGCTAATTACTTTGATTTATTTATTTGACGATTTTTTAATCATATTATGCAATAGTATTTGGAAGTACCTCTTGCATTATACTTCATTCTTATAATTTAAATGCAAAAACTTAAATGAAATCATATTTAGTAACTAACTGTGTAAAGTGGGATATAATTTCATGATTGAGGCATATTATACAAGTATAAAGTAAACATTAACTATCCTCAAGTTAAGCTTTGAATCACATGTTAGTTCATAGCCTAACATATGTAATTTTATTAGTACTCTTTAATTATGACAATTAATCAAAATTTATAGCATTTCTTTCATTATACCCATCGTAACATATTTTTAAAAATATATAACAAAATCATTAACCTTCATATTTGAAATAAGAAAGGTATGCCGGAGATGAGAGATAAATACTTTTATGGTGCATTTAATTCAGGAATAAACATGAATATGGATGGTGAATAAGAAGAATAAGAGTCTATTCTCTATTCGGTTGGAAATATAATAATAAGGAGGATAATGTGGAATAAGGGGAGGTAAGGTGGAATAAAGATAGGAATAAGCATGGAATAAGGTGAAATAATGGGTTGTGGATTGAAATAGTCGTACTCTTGGGAACCCCACCTTACGGGGAATTGACCCCTTATTTCATCAGTGCTTATTCTCCAAAGGAGCAAGCTATTAGATTTTAGTAGTAATTGCTAGGGAAAAGAGAACTTGTATTTATTAAAATTATTTTAATATTGTATTATACAAGGCTTCAATAAAGATAGAGGATGATAAATGCTAATACATATTAAAGTTTTCCCACCACCGTCATCACTAAATTGATTTTTGAGCTTGTTTGCTTGATCGATCGTATAAAACTATTAATATTAAAATTTTGTATAGAATTATGCCGTAGTTTGTCGCCCATGTATTTGTTAATATATATAATGATAATAATCATAGTGAGGTTATATACGTCATTATATATGAATATGTAATGTTCTAATTATTTAATTTTATGCCTAATATCTTCTTTTTTTTTTTGATTAATCTTCTATACAAACTAAGAGATAAATCATTAATTGTTGCTTCACATATTTTTATCAGTTCTATTACGAATTTAGACAGCTCGTCGCGAAGCGAGGTATATAGCTCTAGGGTTCGTTCGGTTGCAGGGTTGGGCATGGTTGGGTTAGGTTGGGGTACCCCTATGAATAGTAAACTATGAGGAGGATTGGGAGAGTTTCGTGTCCGCATTAAGTCTGATATTGCAACATGGTAAAATACGAAAGCAACAAAACATGTTTTGGGATCAGAAAATGCCACGTGTTGTGTTCTAATTCATACTTCCAGCAAGTGCTAGAGAAGTGTATTAGTGAGCTATCTCTTCACAAGAATAGCCAATCCTACTTAACGTGGGAAAAAAACTTCATTGTTATTGTTGTTGTTGCTATCTTTTCAAAAGAACAAATTACATCTTCCCTCTTAAAATTTAAAAAGAAAATTCCAGAAATTTGACTTTTGAATTTTTAGTTGCTTTCAAATAAAAAATACACATATTCATCTCCAACTTGAGGAGGCACATTATCAATAGATTACTTTTAGACAGAATATATGTTCAAAGCCTTCTGAATGTAAAGAAATTTCCATTGGAGTGTTAGGGTGCGTTTAGTACGTGAGTTAGGGTGAGTTAAGCTGGTAGAGAGTAACCTATTTTTATGTGTTGGTGTTTGGATAGATAGTTAAGCGGGAGGTGGGTTTGTTGTGATATGATTGTATTGAAGTTTGGAAAAGTGAGTAGTTATTGTGGTGTGATTGTATTGAAATTTAGAAAAGTAGGTAGAAGTTGAGTAGTTTATTATTTTAGATGATATGATGATATAATATATTATTTTGTACGAAATAGATAAAAGAAAAATAATTTATTTAATATTTAAATAAAGAATAAATAGGGGTCCCACAATAGAGAGAAAATGAGGGTTTTGGGAGGTAAAACCCCAACCGAACATCATCTTGAGTGTGGCCATTATTGTCATGAAATTCATTCCAATTTCAAATTATTACATTTTCCTCTCCCTGATAAGGAAGGAGTTCCAGTGTTCCTGGCATAATTCCGAGGTTGTAAGCAAAATTCCAGGGTCTATTTGGTTACTAGGTTGGGGTGGATCGGGGTAATCTGATGTGAATAGTAGCTGTTTGAGATGGTTATAAGGGTTGGAAGAAGGAATGTGATGTGATGTGAATAGTAGCTATTTGAGATGGTTATAACCCGGTTATTAAACAGGCCCCACCCACCTGTTTGGTTACTGGGATGGGATGGGATGGCTTGAGGTATCCACTTGTGAATATATATTAACAAAATTAAATTTTAAACCACCCATGCACGCACAAACGACGTGTCACATATGGACCAACTCCAGACCATGGTCCATGTTAAAAAAACCCCAGCAATTCCACGAACCCCCAAACTTTATCCCCATTATGGGCCTTTGCCCACACCCATTCACTCCAAAGACACAGGCCCGTTCCCCCAAATATTTACCTCCTCCCAACAGATTTTAACCCCCTCCATAGACAGATTCCAGGATTCTGGAATAATTGAATTCACTTTTATGCGTAACTAGGGGTGTCTATCAAGTTTAACGAGTCGAGTTGGCCTCAACTCATATTCGAATTCGATAAAGAACCTAAGACTCGAACTCGGACTCGATAAGGGTCGAGCCCTGGATCACCAACTCGAACTCGTCGAATTCGAGCTGACTCACGAGCCTCTTATCGAGCCACGAGTTTCTGAGCTGGCTCACAAGCCTCAAAATGAGCAGGCTCATAAACCTCTTAACGAGTCATCGTTTCATTTTATACATTAAATTATGCAAATGTCATTTGCAACTTTGATTTTTTATACTTTTTTCTGTAGCTTTTTGGGCAAGCAAAATGTTAACCCCTATTTTATATCAAACTCAATATGGAAGTTTCGATATATATGTTTTCAACTTTTTATTAAGAGGGGAAACGAGTTATCGAGTTGAGTTTTCAAATTGAACAACATCCAACTCGGACTCGACTCGATAAGCTAACGAGCCATAAAACCCAACTCGAGCTCGAGCTCGTTAAGTTTTCGAGTCCAGCTTGTGAACCCTCAACGAGCCGAGCTCGAATTGAGCTCATCAAGCTCGAGCTTTCCTGACAACACTACGGGTAACTCTTCCATCTCGATCAACTTTAAAAAACGGAAGAGTATTTATCGACGATTTTAAAGTGTACATATTTTTAAAAAAATACTACAAATGGCTACACAAATACAAACACAAGCCAAAAAATTCCACACCCTTGTTTCCCGCCATTTCCCCGAAAAATAAATAAAAGAAAACAAATCCCTCCATCTCTTTCCCTCCATCTTCCCCAGCACTCCAACCTCATCCACCATTGGCACCATTGGCTCCAAATTCCACCCATCTTCTCCCGCACGCTTCCCATATTTCCCACCATACCCCCGCCGGACCCACCCAAACGCCCACTACCCCGTAGGCATTCCCGTCCTTTCATACTCCAATTTCGAATTCCCCGCCCTATAAATTCCCGTCTCCCCATCCCATCCTCCAACATCCAAGTCAAGCAAAACACAACACCTTTCCTCCCATCTCTCCATCTCCACAGCAATGCCTTCGATCCCAGAAGAGCCCCTCCTCGCTCCAAACCCGGAGCGGTTCTGCATGTTCCCCATCAAGTACCCGGAGATCTGGGAGATGTACAAGAAGGCGGAGGCCTCCTTCTGGACCGCCGAGGAGGTCGACCTCTCGCAGGACCTCCGCCACTGGGACGACACCCTCACCTCGGACGAGCGCCACTTCATCAGCCACGTCCTCGCGTTCTTCGCCGCCTCCGACGGCATCGTTCTCGAGAACCTCGCAGCGCGTTTCATGAAGGAGGTCCAGCTCGCCGAGGCCCGCGCCTTCTACGGCTTCCAGATCGCCATCGAGAACATCCACTCCGAGATGTACAGCCTCCTCCTCGATTCCTACATCAAGGACTCTGCTGAGAAGGTCCGCCTCTTCCGCGCCATCGAGACCATCCCCTGCATCAAGAAGAAGGCGGACTGGGCGCTGCGCTGGATCGAAGGCGCTGAGTCCTTTGCCGAACGCCTCGTAGCCTTCGCTTGCGTTGAGGGGATCTTCTTCTCCGGTAGCTTCTGCTCCATCTTCTGGCTCAAGAAGCGTGGGCTGATGCCCGGGCTTACCTTCTCGAATGAACTGATCTCGAGGGATGAGGGATTGCATTGTGACTTTGCTTGTTTGCTCTTTGGACTGCTTAACCAGAGACCCTCAGAGGAGAAGGTCCGGGGGATTGTTGCAGATGCTGTTGAAATCGAGAGGGAGTTTATTTGTGATGCGCTGCCTGTCGCACTGGTGGGGATGAATGCGGTGTTGATGAGCCAATATATTGAGTTTGTGGCAGATAGGCTGCTCGGGGCTCTTGGGTTTGGGAAGATCTACAACGTGACGAACCCGTTTGATTGGATGGAGTTGATATCGTTGCAGGGGAAGACCAACTTCTTCGAGAAGAGGGTAGGTGAGTACCAGAAGGCCTCGGTGATGTCAAGTATTAGCGGGGAAGGGGCGAATCATGTCTTTTCCTTGGATGAGGATTTTTGAAAAGTAGAGAGCTTGCGGTTGTTGTGGTTTTTCCTTTATATTTTTTTTAAGTTTTTTGTTTGGCTGGAATTTGCTCTGTGTGTGTTTGGGATGTAGGATTAACTGGTTTGTAGTTGGTACTAATAATAGTTATGTTTATTATGTAAGGGATTGGATTTGCCATCTAAAAGAGATTGGCAGCGTAATTTGTTGCCTGTCTCATAACTGTTTCTTTGCCATATGTCCTGATTTGAAATGTATGTAATGCAATGGTGTCACAATAACTTCGATTGTGATGGTGCTTTGGCTGGAGTTTCGTGATCATTCCTCAGATCATTTTGTGATGCAGGATCTAAACCAGTACTAGGTTCGTCCATGTAGACAACCTGCAGTATTGACGAAAAGCATTCCAGTTTGGAACAACATAGGTTATTGAGCTGTAAACTGTACAGAAAGAAAAACATTCCAGTGGGAGGAATTTTCCCACTCCTCCCAACCTCTTCTCTAAGTCCAAGACATCTAATCCCATCCTGCCTACCACTCTGACTTCACATAAATCCTCATCTTTTCAATCCACTTAAACCCCTCGTATGCCGCAAACATCACAATCACATATGGGCATTCCAACTCTTAAGTCTTGCCTCCAACCCCTCCGCTCTCTACCCACTGAATCCCCCTCCACCACCTTGTTTGCACAGGTCCTTCAGCCTACATGGTAAGCCTGAAATCGCATCATCGGAACAAGCAAGGAGTTGCACAGTGGAGCACAGGATGTCGCCTACAGAAGGCGAGGGGGTTCCACGGCTGCATCAATTATATGAAGGAATGAACAAGAGTTTACGATCCAAGATGTTGAGTTGTTCTTTAATGGGTAAATGAATTTTGGGATGAGGGACTATGTTACCCATCGTCTATATATTATATTCACCCATCATCGTTGAAAAATAATAGTGAAGAGAGCCCTAATCTTGTGTGAAGGAGACTAGGGATTGTGTGTGCCTCTGTGGTTTTTCCCTCATTGCATTGACACATTTCTGATCATTTTTGACCTCATTAATATCTTTAAGGACATGATGAGCATCTAGAGAGATAATAAAGCATTTGTATTTTGGACTCATCTTGGTGTATGCAACAAAGTCTTCCGCATGATAACGAGTAGAGGCTTGAACAATTCTAACAGCTTTTCTCACAACAATGGGGCAATCATCCATTAAAGGCTCAGAATTGTCAACGGAAATATCAGGAGTGAGATGACTACTTAAGAAGTCTTCATGTCCCAAATTATTTGAGAGATTGAAATCATGGATTTGTATAATTTCCTCTTCAGTCTCTACCACGGAGAAATCATGACTTTTTATCATTTCTTCTTCAGACTCATCACCTTATCCACTTCCTTTCGTCTGCTATAATGACCAAATCGACCTCTATCCTCGTTATATTCTTTTCTATCTTGCTCATTGCCATTCGTTACATGGATATTCTCATGTATATCATCAAGAAAGTAAATCCCCTTCTCATTTTCCTTAAGATATATATTGGCATACCCCCTTTGAGAAAAGTTTTTAAGAAAGTAGGGCTCATCTTCAAAGAAAGTGACATCCTTACTCACATGAAAGCGATGGGCCACGAGATCATAACATTTGTATCCGTTTTGTGTTCCAGAATAACCAAGAAAGATGCATTTCGTAGCCCGTGGATCTAACTTTCGCACACCCAGTCTAGAGTTATGAAGAAAGCAGACACATCCACAGACCCGAAGGTCCAAACTGAAAGGAGAGTTATTGGGATGAATAATAGAATATGGAGTTCTCTTTGCAATCACACTAGAAGGTGTCATGTTTATCACATAAGCTGCCTTTAAGACAACCTCTCCCCAAAATCGAAACGCTACCTTATTTTTTTTCCAAGATTTCAACAAAATGTCAATGAAATTTCGTCGAAATTGCATGTCATTTCGGCGAAACAACAAAAATAGAGGATATACCCTTCGCTTTCATCGAAATTTGCATATATTATTGAATTTTCACTTATTTATTCGTCGATGTGTTGAGTTGTTAGAGTACTTTATGTTATTTGAAGAAGATTATTTAATTAGTTCCTAAACTTCAGTTCCAAATCCAAACCGAATTAGTAAGCCACAAGATTCAAGAGTTAAATTCAAACTTTTAACTGAAGAGATTTATTTTTTGTTCTTTCTTTAATTTTTGATATATATATATTTGTATGTGTTTTGATTAGTAGTTACTATATGTGTCATCTCATTCTTATTGACAATGTGATTATCATGCCTTTTACTTTCAGTTAACATACAATCCTGACTTTAGGCAACACGTGTTGCCCTCTATCTCAACATGTGTGATGATTATGACAATAATATACTTCAGAACTTTTATTTACAATTCTGCTTTACAAATAAATGCGCATTTCTATTTTATTTATTAATTTAGGAATACTAAAAATAATAGTTTTAGGGAAAAGTCCAATTTAAGATTTCCGATGATTCCGCCGAAATTTCTCTTTATGGACATTGCTGAAATGAAACTGAAATCCAAAATATAAGGTTTGCTTTCTTGTGGCTTTTCTTTACTACAAGGAGTATGTACGGTTATGTGAGGGCTAGGTTGTTAGCAAAATTCAAAATCTTGTAATTGTAAGTATTTGCTTATTATCAGGTTCGATGTTGATTGTGCTTGTCAATATTTACTGTTTCTTGATGTTACTTGATTTGTTTGTGTCTTGTATAACATATATTTTATGATCACAAGATATACGATGTATCTATTAGATGTACATGTTACAAATATATGTCTTTGTGCGTGTATGTGTGTGCCTTATTTTCTTCCTAAAAGTACTTTTTTTATGTTGAAAGTATTTTGATTGGATTCAAGTTCTAAGCCATCATTTCAATCTTTAATTTCTTACATAAGATATCATTTTGCTATTAATCTTTGTTGTCCTATAATTTTCTATGTTATTTTTTCACGTGTTACTATTCTCTTCATATTCAAGAGGTGAACATAATAGCTTCTATCTTCAATTCCAAATCTGATTTTGATTTTGAACAGTAAACTATTTTTTTACCATTGGAGGGATTAGATGGAAATTTAATATAGCATATCATGTTAATCTTACTATTAGAAAAAATTGTGTTTCTATCTCATTTATTGAATTAAAGAATATTAAAAACCGTAATTTTAGAAAAAAATAAGTTTTCAAGTAATTTCTGACAATTTCATCAAAATTCCACCGAATTTCTCTATCCTGGCTTACCGAAACGAAATCGAAATCCGACATTTAACGCCTTGATATTGATAATTGCATCAATACTTTAACAAAAAGAAGAAATCATCTAATACCTTGATCCGATTTTATTCTGCCTAGAGTTTCATATAGTATATACTTGTTTTGCAGAAAAAGAACGTAAATGGAAAATATATAAAACTGGCTAGGCTTTATCATCCACCTTGGCAACTATAATTGAATAAATGCTATTTCAGCATCACATTTCTACTTAGAGTTACATTCAGGAGTTAAGTCAATACCTTAACCAAGGATCGAGAGATCTTTCATTGAAGCTCCACCAAGCAATGCAATTTACCATGCAATGAAGTTGAGCACTTTCTGTTTAACGAGAAGTGTAGAGTGAACTATTGCAGGCAATGCACCACGTCTTGCAAAATTTTGTGAATCTCTAGGTTTGATAAAAAAAATCATTGTTAGTTTCGTCCTGCGAAGATAAATTGTTTACATACATGCATCCATCAATCTTGACAATCGAACTCCAGATATTATGCTCCTCGGGTATAATCTTAGAGTTGCGGTATAAACAAGCCCCGCGGTTAGCTGCATCTTATTCTCATGACATATTCATGACGACACAAAGAGAATCTGATGTGAGCAAGTGGAGTTGGTATATTGCAGAACTATAAATCCATGTGTAGTCTGATTGTGCATGTTTCTATTTTCTGTTCATTGTCTGCTTATGCACTGTTGATCAAATCCGTTTCCAACAATGCCCACAATTGATCATATGGATATGTTTCTTGTGTAATGAGATGAATAGACAGACCTGCATAATGTCTTTGCAAAACTCTGTGCATAGCAAGATCGTCCAATAAGCTTTTAGCATCCTTTAAATATATCACATGTTTAGCGTCACTGATAGCAAGATCCACCTTCTGAGACCACACAATCCCATCAAGAAACATATATGGCATCCACCTTATTGCTGTCAGTCAAATCTTCGAAAATTGTAAATGGTTGCACATGGCCTGACCCGTAACACATTTGATTTCTTTGCATTTGGTAATCAGATCTAACCATCTCCTTTTGACCATCTGCAATGCTCAAATCATTCTATCCATCATCAGTGTACATATCCAGTTCAGGGATATATCCTTCCATCTTTGCCGCGAAAATTAGAGAATCCAACATGTCGTAGATGTCATTGCTCAATGGATGTTTTCTATCTCTAGCTACAAATATCGACACATGCTCTCCGATTGCAATCCATGAAGATCCAGGCTCCTTAACTACACCCTTTGATCTCATGAGCACACGCACATCAGCTACATCCCTCCAATCTCCTTTAGCAGCATAAAGATTCGAAAGACAAATAAGGGTGGCGGCACAATTGGACCGTAGCTCGAGAAGCCTATCGGCTACACGCTTCCCACAATCTACATTTCCACGGATCCTACAAGCCTGCAGAAGTATAGACCACACCACATCATCCGCCTTGAATTGCACTGGCATGTTTTCTACCATTTGTTCTGCTTCAGAAAGATGCCCTGCTCTACAGAGAAGATCCACCACGCAACCAAAGTGTTCCTTCTCTGGTTTTAACCCATATATCTCTCTCATTGAATAGAAGTAGCCGAGTCCAAGTTCAACCATTCCAGCATGGCTACAAGCATTGAGGACTCCAATGAACAACACACTGTCAGGACATATCCCAGATCTTTGCATCCTCTCAAATAGCTCGATAGCCCTGTCACTCTCACCATGATCTGCGTAACCATTGATCATAGCCGTCCAAGAAACAACGTTCTCTGTTGACTCTCCTTCGAATACCCTCCATGCATCTTCTACACAACCACACTTGGAATACATGTTTACCAAACTGCTACTGCCCATGGAGTCCACTTCCAAGCCCGAAACAATCACACTGGCATGCAACTGTCTCCCCTGCTGGAGCATTGCCATATGAGCACATACACTCAGCAAGCTAGAGTACACATACTCATTAGCATCGATTCCTGCAGTCCGCATTCCCATGAAATGATTGAATGCATCCTCCACAAGACCCTCGAGAGCATAGGCCGATATGATAGCACTCCATGATACAACATCTCTAACCACCATATCTTGAAACACCAAAGCTGCCGAATGGAGCTGCCCTACTCTAGAATACATTTTAATTACTGCATTCGCCACTGAAAAAGATTCCGATACCCCGGTTTCTATAGCCAGAGCATGCAATTGCTCGCCACACAATGCTAAGGAGAGACCAGCACTTGCAGAGATAACAGCTGCAAAAGTGAACTCGTTGGGCCTAGTGGAGTTCTCCCTGAGCATTTGGATGAACATTGCTATTGATTGCTCCTCACCTCCTGTACTCTGAGCTAATGCAGCAATGGCAGTGGTCCATGATACGACATCCGGTGATCGCGTCCGGTGGAACACGACAAGCCCAGTCTTTAACTTCCCACATTTGCTGTATAAAGCAGATAGTGAATTGGCCACAAAAGGAACTGAATCGAAACCACGCCTCACAGCCTGAGCATGGATCTCCATCCCACGAGACAACTCTCCCACATCGGCGCATGCCTTGAGAGTAGTCGCGAAGGTGTACGAGTCACGAGTGGCACGGGAATCCCCCATTTTCGCAAAGCATGCTATGGCTTCTCCACCTCTGCCAGCTTGAGCAAGTGCAGTTATAACAGTGGTCCACGAGACGACATTTCTCAGAGGCATTTCGTCGAACACCTGCAGGCTGAGTGCAAGAAGGCCCCCCTTGGCATACATATCGATCAATGCGCTCGCAACGAATACCGAGCGGTCAAGGCCGTGCTTAACGGCGCATCCGTGCACAGGGCGACCGAAACGGATCCTGAGGTGAACTGGACAACTCGAGGCACAAGCCTTGAGTACAACACTGAGGAGGAAGGAGTCCGGGACGACGGGAGGATCGGAGATACGGGAACGAGAGAAGAGGAGCAGCGCCTCGTGGGCGTTGTGGGAGGCGTCGTAGCCGGAGATGAGGGTGGTCCAGGAGACGACATCCCTGAGAGGCATTGCGTCGAACAGGTGGCGGGCGTCCACGAGATGGCCGGACTTGACGAGCGATCTGAGCGTGGCATTGTGATGGGCGGCGGAAGGGTTGGAGTGTGGTGTTGCGGCTGCGACGGAGAGGAGACGGAAGGGGATGGCAGTGACCGAGAGGAGGAGGTGCAGCTTCGGGGCTAGCATCCGGACCAAGGGTGAGCCCTGTAACATTTAAATAAGGTTTATTTCATATGAAATAAATAAATAGATATAGGTAGGGTTGGGTATTGAGTCACGGCTCGATGAGTTAGGATCGGACTCGGGTCGATAAGGACTCGTGAGCCTGGCTCATTAGACTGTTGAGTCGAGTTCGAACCAGAATTTTGTGCTCGATAGCTTAGCTAGCCGAGCCTTAGCCGAACCTCGCTCAGTTCAATAACTCAATAAGGGACTCGATAAGGAATATATATATATATATATATATATATATATATATATATATATATATAGAGGGCCCTTCCAATGAGGTGCACCTTTCCTTGGTGCTAGGAAAGCCACTCATAAAGACCGTATGATGAAGATCAAATGGATGAGATTAAAACCACCAAAAAAAAGCTAAGAGTGGTATTCGAAATAACTAATTAGCTAAGTTTTAGGAGGAGATTGAGCGCCTAACAAAATAAGGAAATAATTTAAAACGATTCGAATATTCAAAAATTTCTATGATTACTTCAAATTAGTATTAAAAAACTTTCCTAAAATAATTTTTAAACTTAGCGATAACGTACATCCTGTAAACTATCAATGTCGTTGTGTTAAATAAAATTACTGCAAATTACAAAAATATATACTATAATACAATACGGTGCAAAGGAATACAAAATAGATGCTGACATACATTAAAAATTGTTTTCTGAAATAAAATTGATTTCATTATAATGACAAATATCTTAAGAATATAATATATGTTTGTTGTATGACACAATATAATGAAAAATCAAAATATATTACATGTTGTAACAATTAGTCAATCTAGAATAGAGCATACATATTTGAAACTGCAATTGTCGGTATGTATATATAACATTACTATGATTTACATTATAACAGCACACAATACAATACATTGCAGAATAATACAAAAGAAAGTCATGTCATTTTGAAATTCTGTCCATATATATTGAAATGTTTAAAATTTATATAACATATAACTCTTTCAATTACTATATTACAAGGTATAATACAATACGTTCACACTAATGTTTTAATTTGTACAACCATATCGAAAAGGAAAAATTCCTTTAACAGAACTTTACACTATAAGTCAAAATTACCTTAAATGGACGACCCAAAAATTGTTAAGATGTATGTGTTTTTTTAAATTACTAATATGTACAAAAGTAAGGAATATTATACAAAACAACAACAAGGAATACAAAATTAACTCTTCCATATTTACAATAATTGTGGTTTGGATTACGTTGTCTAGCAGACAAATGAGATATAGCGTCATAATGTACTATACTCTACAGTATAACACATTATACAGAAAACACATATATTGAATTAAATGTTTGTAATATAGGAAAAATCTAAAATAACATGCTTTTTGAATAATGTTATTGTCGGTATGTTTAGATTAAATTGGCCAAATTTACTAAAGATTAACATAGAATACAATAAACTACAAAGGTATACAAAAAAACTCTGTTTTTAAGAGATTGTTGAAAATTGTAATGCAATAATAAGCATTTTTATGAAATATGTCTATCCCATTTACAATATGTCAATTTAAAAAACAATATATGCATACCAAAACTGAAACTTTTTCTACCAGTAGCAAAAATAAATATTTATAAGAAAATACTTAACACTGTAAATAAAAATAGAAAAAAATTGAAACCTCAACTGATGAGTGCGTTAGTTTACTATAATTGACATATATTTACAATTTAAAATATTAAAATACAATATATATCTTAAAAATCTTAATCAATGCTCAACCAACATGTATATTATGTCACGTATATTACAATACATACCAACAAAATAAAATAGTGATAAATTGGATAAATTATATTTGTTTATAAATTTTCATTCCTTAGTTTACAGATTACATTATCTATTAGACAAAAAAAAACAATTACCACATATTGAATTTTGATAAACGAGAACTTTTTGAATAGATTCAATTAGCATGACATACTACAAAATTTTTCTTTCTAAATTTAAATAAATTTTTTTAATAAATCTCTGTATACTATGTATTAACAACGATGTAAATAAGAATGATCCTCTAAAAATTTTAAAAAGATAGCATTGGAAAAGGATGAAGATTGACGAAAGAAATAAAACCTGGAACCGTGAAGAAGATGCAGACGTTGTCAAATGAACAATGGCAGAAAAAAATTTGAAATTTGACAGTCGAATGAACAATGGCGGAAAAAAATTTGAAATTTGACGATATAGGAATATTTGGGAAAAACATATTTCTATTTTTAGCTAAGCTAATGTAATTAATTATTAATTATTTCTTAAACAACCACATAAGTATTTTTACTTAAATAACTCTAAGTAATAAATAGGTGGACTTTAACACCGTGATTTCCGCCATCGGTTAGAAGGAGAGCGAAACAGAGTTCCCTCCCTCAGCGAAAGGCAAAGCGACTCAAGAACCCTAGGGTGTTTCTCGTCTTCGAACGACGACTACAAAGGCAGGAAGACAACGATACTGAGAAGACGACATCCAGGTCAGATATCCCTCTATGATGCTGTATTGATTAGATATCTTAGTATTTGGTTTCAAAAAAAATGAATACGTATATAATGAAACTGAACAATGTAGACTTTTATACCATTTGTTTATCTTTTATTTGCAAATGATGGATTTTTAATTGAACGATTTATTAAATGATGTTTACAATTTACTTTGTTAAACTAGGACAGTGACAAAATCATGTAAACAATAAAACCTATCTATACTGATGGTCGAAAGCAAAAGAAAAAAATTTCAACAATAAGATGATTGTCTGATGTATAAATTTATAGTTAATCATGCATACACTAGTTTAAGTGTTACACATTAATGCATCTTAAGGAAAAAATTTAACAATAAGATCATTAAGTGTTAACGTGTAAGAAATCTTAATGAAAATATTGTAGAGATGAGCAGCAGTGAATCAGATTTCGAAGAAATTAGGGGGTGATGAATACCCATTCATCACTCTTTATTCTTATATTTTAGCTACAAAAAACCTTTGCAAATACATGTAGATATGTGTAAATACAAATAATTACCAAAAGCATGCATTGTGTAAAAACCTGTAATTAGCATGTTTTTGTGCAAAAATAAAAGAATAAAGAGTAAAAAGAAAAAGAGGGAAATATTTAGAATAAATATTGAGCAACTTGACCCAAGGGAGGGCTCAGCATGGGCCTGACCGCATAAAAGACAAAGTAGAGGGAGATAGGAGCTCATGTGTATATACTTCTGTAAATAAATAAAATTATATTTTCCTCACCCAAAAATATGCTTGTACATATTCTGTGTATATTTAGAGACTATTAAAAAAAAATTAAAAAATCAAAAAAAAATTCAAAAATGCCCTTTCACCATGTGTATAGATCATCATTCCTTATTTATTTAACCCTAAAAATAAATGTATTTATTTTCTAAACTTTTTGTAAATATTCTATGGCATATTTTGTAAATAAAATAAATAAAAAGAAACAAAACAAAAATCAAATAAAAATTACAAAATTAAAAATACAAAAATACAGTGTATATACCATGTATATAAATGTATATAACTATTTATTTAACCTATGAATATAAATAATTAAAATAAAATAAAAATACCACGTTGTTCTTCATTTCATGATGTAAATAAATAAAATATAAAATGGGCATAAAAATACACAAAAATAACAAATAAAAAATTCAAAAATTAAAATCTATATAGTGTACATATACCTATATATATATAGCTACCCTATTTTTATTTCCAAAAATTAATTAAAAATCACCAAAAAATATAAAAAAATAAAAGAAAAATATTTCATGTTTTAAGTTTTTCTTAATTCGGCCTTTTTCTACCTTAAATTAAATAAACAAAAAAATCGATTACGTGGCAGCTCCTGATTGGTCCACGGGGGATTGTTGACCCCGGTCAACTCCCCCGCGGACTCCTTCCTTTTCTGGAAGATGCGCTCCGCCCCGCCTTTGCCGAATTTTCCACGCGTCTCCAGACTGTCGCCCACGCAAACCCCGTGCCCGGATTCTTCGTCGATCATCCGTATCCCTCGCCAGATTCTTTGCCGCGAAATCCATGCCTTCCTTAGCCGTCGTCGCCTAACCCTAATCGGGCCTGCACTTATATATAGAATTCCCTCCGCCGCCTCCGCGCCTCATCTTTGGCTCGCCATTCTCATTCCCGTGACCTCCAGGGTGATCACCGAGGTGACAGCTCGCGTTTGCCCCTGTTGCAGTGAGGAGAGGGTGCCCCGACCATCGATCCGGCAGCTTCGCGCCGCCGTTGCTCCGCCGCTTGCAGGAGCTCGAGCCTCAGGCCTTGACGCCCTTCGAGGCTACGACCGGGAGTTAGCCACACTCCAGCACAGTCTTCCGCTTCGCCCAGGTAATCTTTTCGCCCTTCCATTTCGCCTAATTTTGGATTTCGCCCAAATCGACCGTCCGACGTGCTTCCCTGATTCCGGCCATCTCGCTCAATATCTCGATCATCGGAGCACCCTATCACCTTCGCCACTTCCTCCACGCACGTTCTTCGCACTGTCACTCAACCCAGCTCGCCCCGGAGCTGGGAGTCGAGCTCTTCCATCCCCAGCTCGCCGGAGCTCCTTCGCACCGACCCACCAGCCACTTTCACTTCGCTTCTTTGGGTCGAGGCACTTTGCCCTCGACCCGCGAAGCTTTTGGCGTGTTTTGCAGGGCAAGAGGAGGGCATCTGAGCCCCCCTCTCATTCAGGCCGAAGGCTCACTGATGAATCCACTTTTCATCATCTTTATTCTATCATTTTGGCACCAAAAACCCTAGCAAATGCCTGTAAATAGCCTTAAATCAAGCATCTTAGCATTCATGCATGTGCATCTCAACAGTGTGTAAATTACTGTAATTAAGGCCAAAATTATAGAATAAATAAAGAAAAGAAAAAGAATAAAATATTGCAAATATTTTATGACCCAAAACCCCCGAGACCTAGGCATCTTGATGGATAGGTCGACAAGGAATAAAGTAGGGGGAGATAAGGTCAGAAGCACAGATAAAGCACCTATACTTTCTACTCATTCTTTATTCATTTTGGGACCTAATTTTGGTTCCACTTTTTATACATCAAATAAAGAAACTTTGTACATAAAAGTTGTAGATAAATTAATAAAGAAAAAGACAAAATTGATTTCACTGAAAAATAATGTACAGATAAAAAGTTATGGTCTGAATAAAAATCTGGAATGCCAACTTCCCAGACCCGTATCTCACCAATAAAAACTCCAAATGCAGCCTACTCACCTTTAATTGTATATAGAATAAAATAATCTATCCAATGGTGGTGGTTTCACATTTGGCGGAGTTACGGTTTGAAAGTTGAGTTTCTGACCCCCATTGTATACTTGTACAGATTAAAATATTCAATTTATTCTTTATTCATTATTCTTGCATGTTTATATTTTTATAATTATGTATATATTACTTATAATATATATGTACATTAAAACCAGAATAAAAATGCAAAGAAATCACAAAATAAAAATACTTGTATAAAGGATACATAGGTATACTGCCTATACATATACCTATACAAATAATACTTGTATTTTATTAAATATACAAAACATATCAGAAAAATAAAATAAAAATATATTTATGTACATAAAAGTACTTTATGTTTTTATAAAATAATAAGCAAAAATAATAACAATAAAATACACAAAATAAAATTAAAATACTAAAATACATAGGTAATATACCTATATAGGGCTAAAAAGTAAACTTGTAAAAATATGTACCGTAAAAATAAATAAAAATCATAATTAAATACTACATAAAATAACGAACATTTTTTATTTTATAATCATAATTTAATCCTATTTATTTCTATTTTTAAATGAATTAACAAAGCATTTTCTTTATCTTTTCCCTGGTTGGTCCACGTGGACCAACCAGGCGCCTCGGACTGTTGACCGGCGGGTCAACAGTCCATCCTTCACCCTTCACGTGTTGGTGCACCTCGTTTTTCACCCAATTTCACCCTTTTTTCGAGGTCGCGCCGCTCGTCCTTCGTCCTCGCTTCCTTCTTGGAAGTTGATCACGGTAGACCCGTCTCCATCGTCGTTTCCTTAGATCTCCTTAGATCTGCTCGTCTCGCCCGTGACTCCCCCTCGAAGTCACGCCCTCAACTCCCTTCAAATACAACCCCCCATATCCCTTTCTCGGGTTGAACCGCATTTCATCCAGTTTTCCCCCCTCTTTGGAGTCGCTCAGCAAGGTGGAGGTGACAGCTCCAAGTTGCACCTTCGAAGAGGCGGAGGCACGCGAGCTGGACGTGTTCCACCATCACCTCCGGCGGTCACCCCCGTGAGGTATTCTCCCTCTGGCCATTGGCCATCGAGGCTGCCATTCATCCCATTCTCCTCCCCATTTTATTCCTGTTAGTTCTAGGATTATTTCCACCATCTTTCTGAGTCGAATCGATCACTCCATCACCTAATCGATCACCTCGCCGGAGCGCAACTCCGGCGAGTCCCTATCGCGCCTCACCGTCCATTTCGAGAGCCACCCGAGGTCGAGGCATTTTGCCCTCGACCTCCTTAACTTTTTGGTGCAGGTACTGGAGCACATCGACGCTTCTGGAGCGATTTTGCTCTCTCTCCGGAGCCCCTGGGGCCGTGCAGCTCCGCCACCTCCGTGCGAGAGCACCGGCGTCCGCCGGTGGATTTTGAAGCTTCCAGACGACAGCCGACACCTGCAGGAGCATCCTCGACCACTTTGCAAGCCCGATCGTCGCCGTGGCCGGACGGAGGAGCTCGGAGAAGCTCGCCCAACCGGAGCTCCTCCGTGTTCTTCCCTCTGCCTCCGGCGCCGTCGGATCAACGAGGAACGCCCAGATTGTGCTGCAGCCGTTAGATCTTCCCAAGTGCCCACCGTCCGATTGTCGAAGGAGTTCTAATCGCAGCCGCACGACCCAACCGTCATCGCGCGCCCAGGACACGCCACGTGGATAAGTGGATCACCTCCAGCCGCTGGATCACGCCTCGCCGCCCAACCGTTGGATGCGTGCCACGCGTCTTCATCAGAGCGTCCGGACGAGGGTATTTTGCATCTCAACCCTCGCCATTTTTGTATTTAATATTTAGTTTTTAAACTTTCGTCTGTAGCGTAAAAAGTCTGTAATATTTGCATAAAGACCCCCGAACTTCTCTTATTTGCATCTGAGTCCTCAGCCACGTCACCTCACGTGACTTGTACACGTGAGGTGTGGGCATTTTGCAGAGGACCCCTCGGACTTTTGTGTATTTCAGTTTAGTCCCCAAACTGTCGTCTGAAGTGTAATATTTTTGGGTATTTTGCACGTCGACCCCTCGAGTTTTGAGATATTGCATTCCTGTCCTTCCCAGGCGCGTGCTAGTCACGCGCCCTGGTGGAAACTTTGCGAGGAGGCCCAGGCGGTTTTATTAATTGTCTTTTAGCGCCAAAAATTGAATATAAAGTGTATATTTTTGTGGAAAATTGCATGTATGCCCCTGGATGTTTTGGATATTGCACATATACCCCTGCCAGAACTGTTTAATACTTGGATGCTTGTTGTATTTGTTTGAAATATCATCTTAAGCCCAAAAATTCCACAAAAATAGACTTAGGCTCCTGTGCACCTGTGCTTTAACGCCATCTATTTAGTTTTTGATTTCATTCTATTTTCATATTTATTAAAAATCAAAAACACCCTTTCTGTGCACTATCTAGCTTAGAAAATACCAAAAAAATATTAAAACACCTCCAAAAATTCCAAAAAAATCACCTGGTGTCTATTTTATCCTATTTTAGTGTCAGTCCAAAAATCATTAAAAAGTTCAAAAGAAAAACACTAAAAATTTAAAAACACTCAAAAACTTCAAAAAAATATATAAAATAGTAGAAAACTCCAAAAATCAAAAACTCAGTTTCTGTTCGTTCCTTATTTTGTCCTTTTTATTTGAAAAATAGTGTGAAAATTTTGAGCTACTGGTTGCCATTTTTAAATCTCATTTTATCCACAGCCAGCCTTATTTGCACTGTTTTGCTTTATTTCAGTATTTAAAAATACCAAAAACACCTTGAAAATTTTCCAAAAATCACAAAAACAGTAAAAAACCCTAAAAAGACTAAAAACAATTTGTTTCTGAATTTTTGGTAATTTTTAGTTAGTTTTATAAATATTTTAGCTTGCCTTCTATTATATTGTCTTTACTTGCCAATATTGAAAAAGAAAAAGGAAAATATAAAATCAGAAAATTAAAAATCAAAACACAAAACAAAAAAAATTAAAGTAAAAAAAATTAAAAATTAAAAACCCACAAAAAAATTGTAGTTGCTTCCTTGCTTAGTGTAGACACTATCACACACACACACACTTGTGCTTACACTTTTGTGAATTACCCTGCTTGCTCCCTGTGTTCGAACTCTCTGCATACTTGTCACTATACACCATTTGTGCAGAGTTAAAAATAAATTTTGACTCCACATTATTTCTAATTTATTGATCTTTAGTGTGGGTTAATTGTTGACTTTAGTCCGGATTTAGTGTGGTCAACACACCGACTGAGTTCACGCTTTGTGCTGAACTTAAGACCACCTATTTTCGGCTAATCAAATGGCGTCGTTGCCGGGGAGCAACAGCGAGTAGTTCACATTTTGTTTTATTGTGTGATTGTCTACCATAGCTTATCTCTCTTGCACTTTTGATACATTTATTGATTGAGCTATTCTGACCATCCTTTCTTATCTTCTTGCGAGGGACCGCGGAGCGAGGCGGATCGCCTAGGTGACCCGAAGCATCCTTGGGAAGCGGAGCCGGCTATTCTTTAGCCAAGCCGGCAGGAGAGAGCAGGAGGAGTGAGAGAGAGTGCTTAGATTAGTTGCATTTTTTTTGTGAGAGAGTGACTTTGATAATTTGTAATAATACAGGTACTTTGGACTTGGACACTACCGGGCCCAATTTCCAAGTGTTTGTTCACTTGGGGGCTCACCGCGGTTTTTGACGAGTTTTTTTTCGCTTGCCATTTTCTGGTTTTGTTTTCATTTTTCACTTTCTTTTGTGGATTGAGCTCTTAGTTTTAGGTCCTGCTTGACTCGATTAGAATAGGTCCAAACACCTAATTATTTTTGCATGCTCCTATAGTGCGTATTTGGATTTAGATTAATTAAACAGTTGGTTATCTACTTTTGATCCACGCGCCGTGAGCAAACCCCATCAAGCGCTACTCCTGAACTCGAGTGTGTCGAGAAGAGGAGGGGTAAGCCAAGACCGGACACTCGGATTGGGAGTTGATAATCAACTTGTGGTTCTTCACGCTAGCAGTTGCCTAATCTAGGACGATTTCCATGTGCATACCGGCATGTAGTTTAGGTTTATAAATTTCTGCTTTGCATCCCGCATGGAGAGAGCTGGGATTCACTGTAAGTCTTCTTACTTTGCACGCATCATTTAGGCACAAAGGTGAGATCTCCATCTTTGTGTCGACTTACACGGCTTTTCCGACTCTTTTCTCCCTCTGTATTTGGAACAAAGTAGGATAAAGAAAAAACAAAAAATCGTTAGGCGCTTGCTTGAATTTACTCAAAAGAAGCGATAACACCAAAAAAATTAAAAAAGGGACTGCTAAGAAAACTTGACCAAAATAAAAAAGGTAATTGGATTCATTGCTTGGGGTGAGTAATACCCTCACTTGTATTCAGGTTGCATGGGAAGGTCTCCTTCCAAGTGAGGTGAGCGCTTCGTAAGGATTAGAGCCAAAAACCCAGCTTGTGGCTGCCTTGTGTATCGCCTGGATTACCGAAGTATTGGCGCTTCTATCGTACGTGGACGAGTAGGGCTTGGTCAACATTGGTGACTCTCTATTGTGTAGAGCATCGACCTTGTCCGAAGTATCGAGCCTAGGCCACGCCTTCACGGGGGTGTCTGTCTCATCGTCTTGCGTCCGAGTAGGTTCTTGCACGCTCACGGGTGATTCCGTTGCGAGCGAGTTCCGAAGTATTGGTTTCGCCTATTGGCTTCCTCTCTTATTCTTTGGCTGAGTAGGGATCCAGGAAGGGTTACAAGGACCTCAAAAAGTGCAAGCTACAGGTTACACAGGAGGAGGACAAGTACGGGATACTTTTCCGGCAGTACTCTCTCTCCTATAGGCGTAGCGTTCTAAGGACTCGTTAAAAGATAAATTCCTGAATCAAGATAAAATTGAAAAGATAAAAGCCGAACCTTCACGGCTTCATGTGTTGAGTTGGTGAACTTACCCTTGCTTTGTGTGTGATTGCTAGATTTATTTAGGTCAAGATCAAAAACACCGCACAATTGTGCACAATTTTGTTGCATATCATCTTCTTCTTCTCTTGCATTATCCCCACTTCTCTCGAATAATCAAGATGATGGGACGGAGGTCTCTTAGGCCGACCTTGTCGGCACCGCTATCTAGCACTCCTCCTTATTCATCTAGGAAAACCTCGGAGAGTTCGCTCTCCGAGCCCGAGTTTACATCCACCCTGTTCCCCCTCGACCACCCTTCTTATTCTCCTTCCATCAGTCCAAGAGTGTCAGAATTCAGTACATCACAGTGTTCAGCTCATTCGACAGCACCTGAGATGGCCTCTTTTGCTTTTTCAGAAAATCCGGCCATGGCAGACAGAGGCGAGCATGCAGATGATCATGAGCACCCTCCATTCCTTTTTGATCAGGCAGCCATCAACAATTCCTTGTTAGCATCCCTGGAGACTATGCAGAGGCAGATCCGTGACCAGGGTACATTCATGGGTGACCTCATGAGGGAAATAGCTCAGATGAGAGAGAACCGAGCTGGCGGAGAAGGTGGTGATGGAGGAGGAGGACCTGATGCAGGAGGAGCCGATCCAGACGGTGAGCGACCGCCACAGACCATCATGAGGGAACTGCACAACCCAGCTTCGTCCCTCACTCACCGGTGGATCAGACTCCCACCAATCCACGGAGACTTCGAGCTTCGGCACCACACGATCCAGCTTCTTCCCAAGTTCCATGGGCTGCCGACCGAAGAGCCGCACCTCCACCTCCAAGAGTTCAAAATGATATGCAGCACTATCCACGATCGGTTGTTGACCGAGGACACTATCAAGATGATCGCCTTCCCGTTCTCATTGGTTGATCGAGCCGCATATTGGCTCAAGCATCTAGGGCGATTCGTCGACACTTGGGAAGATCTCCGGTCCGTTTATTTGAAGAAATACTATCCTCTCGGCCGGACAAACGCAGCTCGAGCAATGATCAGTAATTTCGTCATGATCCCAAATGAACAGTTCCATGAAGCATGGGATCGATTCAGAGAGCTCATAGACCGGTGTCCACATCACGATATCTCCAAGCCCCACCTGGTGCAGAGTTTCTTCTGTGGGCTGACACCGGAGCTGCAAGGGCTAGTGAACGCCTCTTGCGGTGGGTCCTATTTCTCCAAGGGAGAAGACGACGTCTGGGCCATCTACGAAGGCATGGCAGAAAACTCCACTGTGATGGCCCAAGCCCGAGTCTACACTCAGCAGAAACCCCCGCAGGGAGCGGGATCATTTCAGAGGATCGCCCGCATTGATGCCAGTCCCAACACAGTGTCAGTTGCCGCAGCCCAAGCCGAATCAGCAGCAGCCGACATGGGTATCATTAGTGAAAAGTTGGACCGCATGGAGATCCTGGAAAAGAAGCAGAACCAAGGTCTAGCCCAGATGGACCTTCTCACCAAGACAATGAGTGACCTGAAAACTCAAATTCTCTGTATTCAGGAGGCACAGGCCCATTCACAACAGCCTCCCAGGTCACAGGTTGCTTCCAGCAGCAGCAATCCCAACCAGGCCTCTACCTCATACCGCCAGGTGAACCATATTCAGGCGGAGCCGGTACCATTGCTGCAATACCATTCAGAGCAATCGCCATCTTCGGACACGCAGATGGTGGTTTATCAGCAGGAGCAGCCACTGGCAGTTCTTCCTCCACCTTCCTTCGAGCAGGAACCGTTGATGGAAGTCAACGGGATTTGGTATGACCGATACCCTCAGCCAGCAATTCGCAGGGATCACCCCCGATTCCGTTGGGGTAATGGTGGATCCTCATCCCAACAGCATTCCCCTGCTCAAGGACAGCAGAACAGCCAGCCACAGCAACAGCACCAGCAGCCCCAGTACAATCAGCCCCAGCATTATCAGAGTGGTCCTCGTCCCTCCTATCAGGGACAACAGTGGAGGCAGCGACAGCCGCCTCAGCAGTATTATCACCAGCCTTCCCCACAGTATCAGCAGCCCCATTTCCAGCAGGGACAGACATCCGGTTCTCAGGGTCCAGCCTATGAGAACCCAGCTCTTAATGATCTTGCCCGCTTGCTATCTGAACAGCGAGCATCTTTCAGGCAAGAAATGGATGAGTTGAGGCAGGAAGTACGGGATCTCATCAAAGGCAAAGCCGCCATACCCGCTCAGATCGAACCTAATCCTAATAATTTGAAAAGGAAGTCTGAGCAGGTAGAGTTTACAGAGGATACCTCTCCTAGTGATTGTTTGAGCGACATATCTCATATCTATCATGATGCTGATTTTGTTACTACTAGGAGCGGTAGGATGCCAGCCGGCGGCGCCTCTTCTGAGCGACACCCAGAGGCAGGATCAGGAGCGCCAGAGGAGCAGAGAAGCGGTGCTGATGCCGCTCATGATAATGTTGACGGTGGTGCTGATACCACCCATGATGAAGTTCAGGACGACGGTGCTGATGCCGCCGTGATACCAGATGAAGACGGTGGTGCTGATGCCACCATTTTTGATGCAGAACCAGAGAGCGGTGCTGATGCCGCAGATGCAGGTGCCGGTGGTGGTACTGAGGCCACCACCTCTACTTTTGTTGAGCCTCCCACTGTGATGTTACCACATTTTGTATCTATGGACTGTGGTAACAAAAAGAACAAAAATATGAATAAAGGAAAGGTTCCCGTTCAAATTGCAGATCCATATGTGTTGCATGATGATATTTGTGTGGATTCTCCATCTTCACAGGCACAGGGACCGTTTCCTAGTCCTCCATCTGAGGAGGCACCCACCATCCCCTTTCCTGAGGCACTCCGCCGGGCGAAGGGGAATAAAAAAGAAAATCCTAAAAAGGACCAGGAGGTAGAGTTCGGCAATCAGATGATTGACAGATTTCACATTCAGCTAACTCTACGAGAAGCGTTTGAGCATATCCCTTTCTTCAAAAAGAATCTGAAAGAGACAACCACTGTCAGAAGAAAGCGGAGGCACAGAGATCAAATCCATATGCTCACGCATAACACTTGTTGCGCCATTCAGAACACATTGCCAGCCAAGCGACCAGACGCAGGAGCTCCCTATGTCAGATGCGAGATTCAGGAGCAACAGTTTGATCGTACTCTATTAGACAGCGGCTCTTCAATTAACCTCCTTCCGGCAGCCTTACTCAAGCAGTTCGAGTTTGGCCCTCTTCTTCGAAGCAGAACCGTCCTTCAGTTTGCTGATAGGTCGATTAAGAGGCCGAAGGGGTTACTGAAAGACGTGGTCGTTACCATTCAGGGCCTGAAATTCCCCGTGGACTTCGTCGTGTTGGACATGGAGATCCCTGAGTCGGTAACTGATGCCCCCATCATCCTCGGACGTCCATTCTTGGCCACAGCCAAGGCGGTGACCGATCATGATAGTGGGAAGGTATGCTTTCGCGTAGAGGGCGAAACCATACAAATAGAGACGATCGAAGAGATCAGAGCCAGAGAGGCAGAATGCTCAGAGCAGTGCAGCGAAGCCGAGCAGATGACAGAGGAGGAGCTAGACATCCACCAGGTTTGTGATTTTGAGATGACTGATGATGAATCCAACTAGAAAGATCCCGTAGCACCGACCCTCGCCTTGCCTACAGATTCACTGTATCTCAAGCTCATGGCAGTCGAGAGCCGGGAGAGCACAACCCTGGATGAAGATATCTCTGAGGCTGACAGTGTTGTGATGAGTGGTGCTGAGGAATTCCATTCTTGCTCATCGTCTTCTGATCCCTCGGATTCAGACATTGACTGGGATGACTTTGATGATTATTTGCCTTGTCTGATTCCTTCAGAGCCAGCAGCCATGACAGAGTGCGAGCCAGTGCAGTTTATTGATGATCCATCAGGCCGCCCTTCGTCAGCAATTCATGCAAAGCGAGAGTTCTCCCATGCAGACCTGGTAGCATTTACACAGACATATCAGAAGCCAGATCTGCCACCTCCCAGTTGTCCAGAACGGAAACCTCTGCCGCAGTCAATGAAGTACAGATTCCTTGCTGGAGAGCCTGAAATGTACCCAGTCATTATTTCAGCAGATTTGACTGGAGACCAAGAATCTCGTCTTATGGAGGTTCTTGAAAGAAACCGCAAGGCAATCGGTTGGAGTATAGCTGATCTCCAGGGGCTGAGCCCAAATCTCTGCTCTCACCACATCTATCTTGAGGATAACGCTAAGCCGTCGCGTGAGTTCCAACGACGGCTGAACCCGAATCTTCGAGACGTAGTCATGAAAGAAATTTCTAGGTGGAGGAGCGCCGATTTTATCTATCCCATCTCCGACTCCAAATGGGTAAGTCCTTTACATGTGGTACCCAAGAAGACGGGTATCACTACAGTTGTCAATGAGTCTGGAGAGGAGATCGCTACCAAAGTACCAACTTCTTGGAGGGTCTATGTGGACTACAGACGATTGAATGAGGCCACCAAGAAGGATCACTTCCCGCTTCCCTTCATTGATCAGATTATCGAGCGGTTAGCCGGGAAGAGTCATTACTGCTTTCTTGATGGGTACTCTGGATACAATCAAGTGGCCATTGCGCCCGAAGACCAGGAGAAAACGACATTCACCTGTCCGTTTGGGACTTATGCTTTCAGACGGATGCCCTTTGGTCTATGTAACGCTCCGGCGACATTCCAAAGGTGCATGTTGTCCATCTTCTCGGACATGGTGGGTGACTGTTTAGAGGTCTTCATGGATGACTTCTCGGTCTATGGCGACGGGTTCGACGCTTGTCTTGACTGCCTAGACCGTGTGCTGAAGCGCTGCATTGAGGTCAATCTTATCTTATCCTGGGAGAAGAGTCATTTTATGATGACTCAAGGGACGGTCCTTGGTCATATCGTCTCCAACAGGGGCATGGAGGTCGATCCGGCTAAGGTGGACATCATCAGAAAACTCAATCCACCGTCCAATCTGCGTCAGTTACGGTCTTTTCTGGGGCATGTCGGTTTCTACCGACGGTTCATTCAGGACTTCAGTCGAATTGCCCGACCGCTCACTGACTTGCTCACCAAAGACACCGAGTTTATTGTTAATGATAAGTGTCTTGAATCTTTTGAGACTCTCAAGAATATGGTTGTTTCAGCTCCTGTCCTTCAGCCACCTGATTGGTCTCTCCCATTCGAGATCATGACGGATGCTTCAGATTTTGCCGTTGGGGCAGTGCTCGGACAGAGGAGGGATGGTTTACCATTTGCCATTCACTACGCCAGCCGGACTTTGGATGCCGCGCAGCGGAATTACACTGTGACTGAGAAAGAGATGCTGGCCGTAGTTTTCGCTCTTGATAAGTATCGATCATACATTCTCGGATCTAGAGTGACCATTTACACTGATCATACCGCCATCCGGTACTTAATGACTAAGAAGGATGCCAAAGCACGTCTCACCAGATGGATCCTTCTACTCCAGGAATTTGATATTGAGATTAAGGATAAGCCTGGAGTCAAGAATGTGGTGGCGGATCATCTATCCAGATTGGAGAATCTTGAGGAATCTGAGCCCAGCGCACCTATCTCAGAGACATTTCCAGATGAGGCGATCTTGGCTGTCACCTCACTCCCATGGTATGCTGACTTTGTAAACTATCTTGTTGCCAAGACAGTCCCTCAGGGTTGGCCCAGGCAGAAACTTGAGACCTTCCTAGCTAAGGCCAAGTTTTATCATTGGGAGGATCCTGTCCTTTATCATGAAGGAGGGGATAGTATCTGGAGGAGGTGCATTCCTCAAGAAGAGCAGCAAAGCGTCCTCACATATTGCCACAAGCTTGAGGCAGGAGGACATCATTCTGGAAAAAGGACAGCACAGAAGGTGCTTCAATCCGGCCTATGGTGGCCTACTCTCTTCAAGGATTCTGATGAGTTCGTGAAGAGATGTACTGACTGTCAGAAAATGGGAACCTGCGGACAGAGAGACATGATGCCCATGCAACCCATTCACTTTTGTGAGGTTTTTGATGCACGGGGGATTGATTTCATGGGCCCATTTCCTAAGAGTCAGGGATTCGAGCATATTTTGCTCGCTGTGGATTATGTCAGCCGATGGGTTGAGGCCATCCCCGCCCGAGCCGCAGATGCGAAAACCGTTTGCAAATTTTTGAGGAGAAATATCATTTCACGGTTCGGGGTACCTAGAGTCTTGATTTCAGACGGGGGGTCTCACTTCATCAATGACAAAGTAAGGGCCCTTGCAGACGAGTTCGGCATTGACCATCGGGTTGCCACTCCTTATCACCCTCAGACTAATGGTCTTGCCGAAGTATCGAATAGGGAGATAAAGACTATCTTGCAGAAAGTTGTCCGCCCAGACCGAAAGGATTGGTCACAGCTTTTGGACTCGGTCTTGTGGGCTTATCGGACGTCTTTCAAGAATCCTTTGGGAACATCTCCCTTTCGTCTCGTCTATGGCAAGCCGTGCCATTTGCCAGTGGAAATCAAGCACAAATCTTTTTGGGCAGTTACTGAGTTGCTTCTAGATCCCGAGAGTATAGGAGACCAAAGAAGAGCAGAATTGGCAGCCCTGGAGGAATTGAGAGATACAGCCTTCTCCAACAGCCTACAGTACAAAGAGAAAGTGAAGACATGGCACGATTCGCATATCAGCCATAAACAGTTTGAGCCAGATCAGAGAGTATGGTTGTTTGATTCCAGGCTGAAATTATTCCCAGGGAAATTGCAGAGCAAGTGGAAAGGACCGTATGTGGTCAGGAAGGTACATGACAATGGCAGCATCGACATATCCGAACCGTCATCTTCTTCTACCTTCCGCGTCAATGGTCAACGCTTGAAACTCTATCTTGATCATGAACCGCCGACCATTGACGTTGCCCCCATTCTTCTGGTATGAGATGTGTCCTTTGATTCTCATCATTTACATCTCATACATGGTGATCAAATTCTATCTTCCGCTGTACAGATCCATCTGTTCATATCACTCTGTTGTCCGTTGATTTATTTTCTTATTTTCTTTTTTTTTCTTTTCCTTTTCTATCCTCTTTATCTATCAAAAAGGTGCCGCCCTTGTAGACAGTTTTCCATACTTAGGACGTACTTTGTCCTAAGTATAGGGGGGCTGACACCTCGAGTTCATCTATTCTTTTCGATCTTCTCCATTGTCTCCTCTTCTTGTCTATACTTAGGGATATCTTACCCTAAGTATAGGGGGAGACAACATGAGTACGATCTGTTCATTCCCACCCTTGACCCTCCCTGCTTTGTGTACAGTCTGCTATACTTAGGCTTATCTGATCCTAAGTATAGGGGGGACGGTCAACTTCTCATTCGTTGATTCATTCATTATTCCTTTATTCTTAAAACTTGCCTATACTTAGTACGAGTTATGTCTTCTCTTTTCTCTCCGATCTATGAGGACATAGCTCAAGCTAAGTATAGGGGGGTCGTATATACTACGTATATACGTTAGCCATAACTCGTACTTTCGTAATAAATATGGCTAATAATTCTTTAAAATTCATTAAAAATCTTTAATAAAAAGGATGTGGTTATTCATCAAATTCTTTTTGTACATACTGATTAATAAATCAGGTGAAAATGTTCTTTGCAAAATGTTTGAAAAATAGTTTGAAAATCTTTGTGAACATCTATTGAAAACTATTTTGAAAATGTTTTGTTACATGTTTTCAACCTGTGTAAAAATGTGTGGTTTGTAAAATTTATTTGTGTGAAATAAAAGATTTGAAAAATGATTTGCAAATGGTTTGAAAAATGGTTGCAAAAATATTTGAAAAACATATATATACTGTTTTGAAAACCGATTGCAAAATGATTTTCAAATGTGTGTACATGTGTGTAAAATTGTTTGTAAAAACTATTTTGGACTATAGTTTTCAAAAATTGTGTGAAAAGATTGTGTCAAATAAGTTTGAGGAATACTAACATCACACCAAAATCCACTACCTATATATATGTATAAAATTGATCACTTACCCTTGTAAATTCTTAAAACCCATTTCTTGTATATATAAGAAGCACTCCCGTGTACATATTTTCACCTAGTTTTTAGCCAAAACTTTTTGTTTTCAAAAATTCCCAAAAACATTCGCAAAAATTAAAATCCAAAAACATCTGAAAAATCGTTTTGAAAAATACAAAAAAATGCATCTGCATGTGCATCATCATCTTTTCAAAAATCAATAAAAAGTTCAAAAACATCTTGAAAATTGCATCACAAAAATATTTTCGTGCATAGCATAGCATGAGCATTTTTCGGATTGAGTTTGACAGTTGAACAAGTCTAAGTAAAATCCGGAGATTGGAGCTTGATTGGACCTTAAAATCTACCTAATAACAGGAACCTTATAGGAACTAAGTTTGAGGTACTTCAGGTCTAGTTGACTTAATTCTTTGAGGATCACGGGACTTAGTTCAATGGATTCTTGACTGCTAAGTAGAGTATTTCGGAGCACACGCACGACTCTTGTTGATAATGACCTAACTTGGACACCTGCACCTTGCACATAGCTCTCCACGGATGAGGTGGTGAGGAGACAGTTTCCTTTGGCTTGGGGTAGCATATGAGGGTAGTACTTCTAGGCGGAACCTCTCTTCTTCTTCTAGTGAAGGAAGTGCACCTCAACTTGGTCTAGTGGTGATGAAGGCTAAAGACAGAAGCCGTGGGTTGCAATAAAGCTTCAAAAGAGGGATAGTCTACTGGCTCAAGAGGAAAATTTCTTGTATATATGCTGCACCATGTAGATATGTTGTACAGATGCAATTGAAAAAAAAAAGGAAAAAAAAAGAAAGAAAAAAAAAGAAAAAAAAACATGCAAAAAGAACTCCAAAAAAGTGGTGGGTCGGATTGAAAATTTAATAACCCCACCGGAGTGTCTATAGTCCAATAAAGCAAAAGCTTAGGGTATCCATGTCACATCTCATGAAGCTTGCAGAGGGAGACTTAGCTACACTGGTTGAGCTCCCAAAAGTCTATACTTCTTCCCCCTCTTCTTGAGCCGGTTGCACTTGAACTTAGAAGGGAATACCCCGCTTCTCGAGGAAAGAGTTGCTAGACCGAGGCATTAGAGTTACCAGGTTGGGGGAGATTGTTTCTGTGTCACTTCTGAGGTGGGGAGCTACATATCACTTACACTGTACGAGTCAGACTCATAGTCATAAGAGTTTGCATATGAGTTGAAGTATTCTGACCTGGCTATTGAGGAGACTTGGACAGAGTTTTGGGATTCTCAAGGACTGTTGGATTTCAAACTTGGTTCTCATTAAGGTTCCGACAGCACTAAAATTCCGAAGGTCCGCCTTAAGCTCCAAACTTTGATTTTGCGAAGACAAGTTCGATAATTAAACTTAATCCATATTTCTTCTTTTTCTTTTCTTTCTTTTTCTTTTGGCACTTATTGCATAAGTGTTTGCTAGGGACTAGCAAAGGTAAAGTATAGGGGGATGATGAATCCACTTTTCATCATCTTTATTCTATCATTTTGGCACCAAAAACCCTAGCAAATGCCTGTAAATAGCCTTAAATCAAGCATCTTAGCATTCATGCATGTGCATCTCAACAGTGTGTAAATTACTGTAATTAAGGCCAAAATTATAGAATAAATAAAGAAAAGAAAAAGAATAAAATATTGCAAATATTTTATGACCCAAAACCCCCGAGACCTAGGCATCTTGATGGATAGGTCGACAAGGAATAAAGTAGGGGGAGATAAGGTCAGAAGCACAGATAAAGCACCTATACTTTCTACTCATTCTTTATTCATTTTGGGACCTAATTTTGGTTCCACTTTTTATACATCAAATAAAGAAACTTTGTACATAAAAGTTGTAGATAAATTAATAAAGAAAAAGACAAAATTGATTTCACTGAAAAATAATGTACAGATAAAAAGTTATGGTCTGAATAAAAATCTGGAATGCCAACTTCCCAGACCCGTATCTCACCAATAAAAACTCCAAATGCAGCCTACTCACCTTTAATTGTATATAGAATAAAATAATCTATCCAATGGTGGTGGTTTCACATTTGGCGGAGTTACGGTTTGAAAGTTGAGTTTCTGACCCCCATTGTATACTTGTACAGATTAAAATATTCAATTTATTCTTTATTCATTATTCTTGCATGTTTATATTTTTATAATTATGTATATATTACTTATAATATATATGTACATTAAAACCAGAATAAAAATGCAAAGAAATCACAAAATAAAAATACTTGTATAAAGGATACATAGGTATACTGCCTATACATATACCTATACAAATAATACTTGTATTTTATTAAATATACAAAACATATCAGAAAAATAAAATAAAAATATATTTATGTACATAAAAGTACTTTATGTTTTTATAAAATAATAAGCAAAAATAATAACAATAAAATACACAAAATAAAATTAAAATACTAAAATACATAGGTAATATACCTATATAGGGCTAAAAAGTAAACTTGTAAAAATATGTACCGTAAAAATAAATAAAAATCATAATTAAATACTACATAAAATAACGAACATTTTTTATTTTATAATCATAATTTAATCCTATTTATTTCTATTTTTAAATGAATTAACAAAGCATTTTCTTTATCTTTTCCCTGGTTGGTCCACGTGGACCAACCAGGCGCCTCGGACTGTTGACCGGCGGGTCAACAGTCCATCCTTCACCCTTCACGTGTTGGTGCACCTCGTTTTTCACCCAATTTCACCCTTTTTTCGAGGTCGCGCCGCTCGTCCTTCGTCCTCGCTTCCTTCTTGGAAGTTGATCACGGTAGACCCGTCTCCATCGCCGTTTCCTTAGATCTCCTTAGATCTGCTCGTCTCGCCCGTGACTCCCCCTCGAAGTCACGCCCTCAACTCCCTTCAAATACAACCCCCCATATCCCTTTCTCGGGTTGAACCGCATTTCATCCAGTTTTCCCCCCTCTTTGGAGTCGCTCAGCAAGGTGGAGGTGACAGCTCCAAGTTGCACCTTCGAAGAGGCGGAGGCACGCGAGCTGGGCGTGTTCCACCATCACCTCCGACGGTCACCCCCGTGAGGTATTCTCCCTCTGGCCATTGGCCATCGAGGCTGCCATTCATCCCATTCTCCTCCCCATTTTATTCCTGTTAGTTCTAGGATTATTTCCACCATCTTTCTGAGTCGAATCGATCACTCCATCACCTAATCGATCACCTGGCCGGAGCGCAACTCCGGCGAGTCCCTATCGCGCCTCACCGTCCATTTCGAGAGCCACCCGAGGTCGAGGCATTTTGCCCTCGACCTCCTTAACTTTTTGGTGCAGGTACTGGAGCACATCGACGCTTCTGGAGCGATTTTGCTCTCTCTCCGGAGCCCCTGGGGCCGTGCAGCTCCGCCACCTCCGTGCGAGAGCACCGGCGTCCGCCGGTGGATTTTGAAGCTTCCAGACGACAGCCGACACCTGCAGGAGCATCCTCGACCACTTTGCAAGCCCGATCGTCGCCGTGGCCGGACAGAGGAGCTCGGAGAAGCTCGCCCAACCGGAGCTCCTCCGTGTTCTTCCCTCTGCCTCCGGCGCCGTCGGATCAACGAGGAACGCCCAGATTGTGCTGCAGCCGTTAGATCTTCCCAAGTGCCCACCGTCCGATTGTCGAAGGAGTTCTAATCGCAGCCGCACGACCTAACCGTCATCGCGCGCCCAGGACACGCCACGTGGATAAGTGGATCACCTCCAGCCGCTGGATCACGCCTCGCCGCCCAGCCGTTGGATGCGTGCCACGCGTCTTCATCAGAGCGTCCGGATGAGGGTATTTTGCATCTCAACCCTCGCCATTTTTGTATTTAATATTTAGTTTTTAAACTTTCGTCTGTAGCGTAAAAAGTCTGTAATATTTGCATAAAGACCCCCGAACTTCTCTTATTTGCATCTGAGTCCTCAGCCACGTCACCTCACGTGACTTGTACACGTGAGGTGTGGGCATTTTGCAGAGGACCCCTCGGACTTTTGTGTATTTCAGTTTAGTCCCCAAACTGTCGTCTGAAGTGTAATATTTTTGGGTATTTTGCACGTCGACCCCTCGAGTTTTGAGATATTGCATTCCTGTCCTTCCCAGGCGCGTGCTAGTCACGCGCCCTGGTGGAAACTTTGCGAGGAGGCCCAGGCGGTTTTATTAATTGTCTTTTAGCGCCAAAAATTGAATATAAAGTGTATATTTTTGTGGAAAATTGCATGTATGCCCCTGGATGTTTTGGATATTGCACATATACCCCTGCCAGAACTGTTTAATGCTTGGATGCTTGTTGTATTTGTTTGAAATATCATCTTAAGCCCAAAAATTCCACAAAAATAGACTTAGGCTCCTGTGCACCTGTGCTTTAACGCCATCTATTTAGTTTTTGATTTCATTCTATTTTCATATTTATTAAAAATCAAAAACACCCTTTCTGTGCACTGTCTAGCTTAGAAAATACCAAAAAAATATTAAAACACCTCCAAAAATTCCAAAAAAATCACCTGGTGTCTATTTTATCCTATTTTAGTGTCAGTCCAAAAATCATTAAAAAGTTCAAAAGAAAAACACTAAAAATTTAAAAACACTCAAAAACTTCAAAAAAATATATAAAATAGTAGAAAACTCCAAAAATCAAAAACTCAGTTTCTGTTCGTTCCTTATTTTGTCCTTTTTATTTGAAAAATAGTGTGAAAATTTTGAGCTACTGGTTGCCATTTTTAAATCTCATTTTATCCACAGCCAGCCTTATTTGCACTGTTTTGCTTTATTTCAGTATTTAAAAATACCAAAAACACCTTGAAAATTTTCCAAAAATCACAAAAATAGTAAAAAACCCTAAAAAGACTAAAAACAATTTGTTTCTGAATTTTTGGTAATTTTTAGTTAGTTTTATAAATATTTTAGCTTGCCTTCTATTATATTGTCTTTACTTGCCAATATTGAAAAAGAAAAAGAAAAATATAAAATCAGAAAATTAAAAATCAAAACACAAAACAAAAAAAAATTAAAGTAAAAAAAAATTAAAAATTAAAAACCCACAAAAAAATTGTAGTTGCTTCCTTGCTTAGTGTAGACACTATCACACACACACACTTGTGCTTACACTTTTGTGAATTACCCTGCTTGCTCCCTGTGTTCGAACTCTCTGCATACTTGTCACTATACACCATTTGTGCAGAGTTAAAAATAAATTTTGACTCCACATTATTTCTAATTTATTGATCTTTAGTGTGGGTTAATTGTTGACTTTAGTCCGGATTTAGTGTGGTCAACACATCGACTGAGTTCACGCTTTGTGCTGAACTTAAGACCACCTATTTTCGGCTAATCACTCACCGCCGCCGAGCTCGCCGGAGCCCCTCCAGGGCTCAGGTGGGCCATCGGAGGCTACCACTAGCTGCGGGACTTCACCGCGGACCCGTTCCGATCATCAGGAGCAGCTGAGGAGGAGTGCAGCTCACGCAGGAGGCCGGCTAAGTTCGCCGGCGTCGAGTTCTTCCATCATCCTCCAGAACCATCCGATGACGCCTCCGCTCCAGTTTTGATCTCAGCCATCCATTCCTCGAGGAGCAGCAGCCGTCGATCTATCTGAGGAGCTCATCCGGACCGTTGCAGCAGAGGAGAGAGGCACCGGAGCCCAGCACCGTGAGATCTTCCACGTGTCCTCGCCTCCACCGTCGATCGAGCCCAAGAGACACCGAAGAAGAGCGCCCGCCGTCCCGAGCCGTTGGATCCACCACGTGGCGCGCATCTGGCCGTCGACGAATAAAGGGGTAAATTACTTAGGACCCCCTCTTAGTTTGTCTTTTTCGTCCTAGTCCTGTAAATATTTTTAGAACTTTATTTACGTAGGGTAAATTGCATGATGGACCTTGTGCTTAGTTTTATTTGCATGTATGCCCCTGTGTGTATGTGACCACGTGCTTCGTCACGTGTTTAGTTGGACTTTTTACATCTTTTATCCTGTAGATCTGGGTTGTTATGAAATGAAGAAATATTTTATGGTATTTGCAGTTGTGCCCCTGTGAGCGTTTTTATTGGACATGTGCGGATTTTAGTGGGCTTTTTGCACCCGTACCCTCGGACTTTTTGGTACCAGTTACCAAAAGGTCCCAGGAGTGGGTTTTTATTACAAAGAGGCCCCTGAGTGCCCCAGCCACGCGCCACGCGCGTGACTTGCTGGGTATTTTGCACCTGGGCCCCCAGATCCTCGGGTATTTGCACTTACGTCCTTGTGCACTGTGCCCACTTTGCATTTTTGAATAAAATATCAAATTACCTCCAAATCCCATGAGATTTGGCACATGGCTCCTGCCATGGTGTAGGAATTTTAGGGAGTTTTGAGGACATTTTTGATTTCGTTGAGTATTTTTAAAAATTCAAAAACCTACTTTTTAGCTACTGTCTAGGTTTGAAAATACCAAAAAAATATAAAAACCCCACCAAAAATTATAAAAAAATTAGATACTGTTGTTTGCTTGCTGTTTGATTTTCTAGCCAATTTTGGCTATTTTTCAGTGAGTAAAAACCCTAAAAATTGAAAAACCCTCAAAAACTCATAAAAATTATAATAATTAATTGAAAAATCCAAAAACAATAATTAAGGTGCCTAAATTTTCCTTAATCTTCCTAGATTACAGGAAAATTACCTCCAGGGCTTTTTAAGATCCTTAAGTATTTTATTTTTGGGTCTTAAGCCTTGCTGGACAGTACCTTTCATTTTTAGCACTGTTTGATTTTTAGAAAATAATTTACCCATTAGAAAAATATCAAAAATTCACCAAAAACATTTAAAAACTTAAAAAACATAAAAACAATTTTTCTGGAATTTTTGCTTGATTTTTGGTGTGTTAAATAAATTGCTCAAGTGTGCTTGTTTATACTTTCTTTATTTTCCTTCACATATTACAAATTCTAAAAAATTATAAAAAATCAAAAACCACTAAAAATTAGCTTATCTGAAATTTGACTACTTAGTTTTTCAATCGTGCTCCTTGTGTTCGACCCTGGATCGCTATACCAGGTAAAAAGAATAGCGAAGATCGCTTACATTGAATTTCTTGATTTTCTGAGTGGTTTTTATCAATTTTTCTCGATTGACCGCGCTTGGTGATTTGGGTCACAACGACCATTTTATTTACATACTTAACCCGATTGTCAGGCGCGTCATCAGAATGGCGCCGTTGCCGGGGAGCACGGCTTTGTAGTCATTTTTCTATTTTTGTCTCTCTTTATATTATTATTGCTTTCTGACCTTCTCTCTTTGATTTTAGTGCGAGGTACTGCTTGGACGACTTGGAGCTTCTTTTTAGAGGACCCGTGCAGGAGGAAGAGAGAGAGAAGAAGGAGTTTTTATTTTTGAGAGAGAGAGAACAATATTTGTTGTAATAACTTAGACTTTGGACTTGTGGACACTTGTAACTTAGCGGGTCTGTTTCGCCGAGTACCGGTGTACTCGGGGGACCCATTTGGATTTTCGCGGCTTTTCTTGCGGTTTTGATAGCTAGCTGCCTTTTCCGGTGTTTACGCGGTTTTTCTCGAGCCCCTAGATTTAGGAATTTCTCTTGCTTGTGCGTAATTAGTAGGATCCCCACACCTAATTGCTGATCTATTCCTATAGATCGTTAATTGGACCTACTAAGAATAAATAATAAAAATAACTTAGTCGCTTTCCTGAGAGCCTACGTGCCGCGAGCCTGCCCCACAAGCGCTACTCCTGAACTCGACCTGTCGAGAAGAGGAGGGGTAAGCCAAGACCGGACTCTTTGGATCGAAGGCGAGTAACTGAGTTAGACAGTTCTGCGATAGAAGTTGCTCATCTAGGGCTCGGTTTTTCCCGTTGCATCATGTAGGTAGTTTTATTTCTGTCTTTAAATTCTGCGCGGATCACTTGCATGTAGAGTGCTGGAGACAAGGTACGCATTTCTATCTCTGCATGCATCATTGATTTCTTCGCGCATCGGCTTTTTCGTCTTCTCCCTCTGTTTTTGGCTTAATCATCAGGAGAATCGGAAAAATCGTTAGGCCGCTTGTATTTATTTTGAAAAAAATTAAAAAGAAAAACAAAAAAAATTGGGACTGGATAACATTATTGACCCTAAAAGACACTCACATTAAAAATTTGTCTTGGGGAGAGCAACCCCCTCCTTGTATGGTTTGGATGCGCGAGAGAGTGACCCGTACCCTAGATAGAGCCCTCCGGTGCTATTTCTAGCTGACTACCGATTCTTCCGTGCGGGCCAGTCGGTTGGAGTAGCATCGGGTATCCTAACAGGTCACGTAAGCGCTCTGATATTTTGTATGTTCACCCAATAAAATTGACAAGATAAATTGACCGAGCTTTCACGGTCTTCATATTGTGTTGTGTTGGTGAACCGGGGGTTTGCTTTGCGATCATATTTTCTCCAGATCCCATCCGTCCAACTCGCCAGATCAAGATGATGGGTAGACGATCTCTTAGGCAGCCTCTGGCTGCACCGCTTTCAGGCGAGTCTACTTCATCATCTAGGTTGGCCCGTGAGAGTCAAGACCAGCTCTCCGGGCCCGAGTACGATTCCACCCTGTTCCCCCTCGATCCCCTTTCTTTTGCTACTGAGAGACATGAGCCCGAGGAAAGACGAATTGATTTGACAGAACCTGAGTTGGGCTCATATGATTTTGCAGACGTCGGTATGGCCGCCAGATCAGACGATTACCCCGGAGGTCAGCAGGGAGAGCAGCATGTCGTATTTGACCAGGGGGCGATCAACTCCACCCTGATCGCATCATTAGAGACAGTTCAGCAGCAGTTACGCGATTAGGGAGCTTTTATGATTGAGATGAGAAGGGAGTTGGAGCGACTCCGAGCAGAGCGAGACGAGCCGAGCGAGCCTGAGGACATTCCTGACGCTGATGCTGAGGCAGCAGCCGCAGCAGCAGCTGCCGCAGCAGCGGCAGCCGCCGCCGGAGCAGGACCACCGAGACCGATGCGGGAGTTACACAACCCCGGATCTACACTGATGCACCAGTGGGTGGTGGTACCTGCTATCGTGGGGGATTTCAAGTTCCCTTCGAACACCCTGCAGATGCTTCCTCATTTTCACGGACTTGCCACTGAGGAACCCCACCTCCATCTCCAGGAGTTTTTGATGATCTGCAGCACTGTCCACGACCGTCGTGTGGACCAAGATACGATTCGGATGATGGCCTTCCCTTTTTCACTGGCAGATAGAGCAGCCGCCTGGCTGAAGCATCTAGGGAAGTTTGTTTACACCTGGGAGCAGCTCCGCACCGAGTACTTGAACAAGTACTATCCACTCGGGCGGACGAATGCAGCAAGGGCCCTGATCAACAACTTCTCCATGCTCCCTAACGAGCAATTTCACGAGGCATGGGAGAGGTTCAGAGAGCTTCTGGATAGATGCCCACACCACGACATTTCGAAGCCGAACCTAGTTCAGAGCTTCTTTAGTGGGATGACGCCAGAGCTTCAGGGTCTGGTGAATGCTTCTTGCGGCGGGTCCTACTTTGCCAAGGACCACAACCAAGTCTGGGCCATCTATGAGGAGATGGCCGAAAATTACATGGTGATGTCCCAGACTCGGTTGTACACACAGAGAGCTCAGCAGCCGCCAGGACCCGTGCAGTACCAGCGGATAGCACGGGTTGATGCAGGTCCTTCCAGTTCGTCCACAGTTGCAGCCGCACAGGCAGAGTCGGCCACTGCGGACATGGGGATTATCAGCGAGAAGTTGGACCGCATGGAAATAATAGAGAAGAAGCAGTGCCAGGGCATAACTCAGATGGAGCAAATGGCACAAACTCTGAGCGACATGAAGACCCAGCTCTTGTGTCTTCAGGAGGCACAGACGGCTCCTCAGCCCCGTCTTCTGTCGCGAGGCGAATCCGGCAGCAGCCGCAGCTCGTCCCAGCGCTCCAGCTCTTTGCAGCAGCCTAGACAAGTTCACCTTGTACAAGCGGAGCCATACCAGCAGCAGCCGCCCTCTTATCAGTCACCACCATCTCCAGACTTACAGATGGTGGTATATCAGCCGGATCAGCCTCTGGCAGCACTGCCGCCAGACCCCTTCGATGCTGAGCCGTTGATGGATGTCAACGGGATTTGGTATGACCGTCCTCAACCTGGAATCCGACGAGACCATCCCGGATTCAGGTGGGGGAATGGGGGTAACCAGTCCCAACAGCAGCCAGCCGGTCAGGGAGGGCAGTACTCCCAGCAGAGAGATCACCAGCAGCCCCCAGCATACCAGCCACACCAGCCATCATCCTTCGTACCTCGTCCCTACCAGCAGCAGGGACAGAATTGGAGACGTGAGCAGCAGGCTCACCAGCAGCAGCATCCTTCCTCTTACCCCTCTCAGCAGCAGCAGCACCAGGTCCAGCAGCCTCATTACCAGAGAGGCGACCCGTCGGGCTCCCACGAGAGCCCCGCCATGGATGATCTAGCCCGCCTCTTCACAGAGCAGCAGGCTACATTTAGACGGGAGATGGACGAGTTCCGCCAGGAGATGCGGGACCTGATGAGAGGGAAGGCCGCCATCCCTGCACAGATCGAGCCTAATCCGAATAGCTTGAAGAGGAAATCTGAGCAGGTAGATCCCACTGAGCCTACCACTCCTAGTAACCCATTTGATGATATGTCATCGGATCTATTTGATGCTGATTTTGTTACACTTAGGAGCGGTAGAAGACCAGCAGGCGGCGTCTCATCTGAGCGACAACGCGAGGATCCATCTAGAGCGCCAGATGAGGAAGAGGAGTGCGGTACTGAAGCCGCACATGATGATAACGGTGGTCCTGATGCCACCAGAGATGCTGATTCCACCGGCGGTACTGAGGCCGCCGCTTCACCATATCGAGAAGGTGGTACTGACGCCACCAGCAGAGCCGAGCCAGCCCGCGGTACTGAAGCCGCAAGACGTCTAGTTGTAGAGCCAGCTAGAGGTGGTACTGAGGCCACCAACATTTATTCTGATAGAAATGTTGTCTTTCCTCGCATGAATGTATCTCAGAACTCTAATTCGAATAAAGGAAAAGGTTTAGTTTCTTCTGATCCCACTGTGGTGAATGATGTTTGTGAGGATCCGGTCATCGAACCGTCTAGGCCTATTCCTAGTCCTTCATCTGAGAAGGACCCTGTGATCCCCTTTTCTAGAGCCCTTGAGTTGGGGAAGGGGAAGAAAAAAGAAAAAGATCCAAAAAAGAGAGAGCAGGAGGAGTTCAGCCAGGGCATGATAGACCGATTTCACATCCAGCTGACCCTCAATGAGGCTTTGCAGCACATCCCTCTTCTTCAGCGATCCTTGAGAGACAGGACCACAGTCAGGAGGAAGAAGAGGAATAAAACCACAGAGATTCATGTGTTGACCAAAGCCACGTGTCACGCGATCCAGAACCATCTGCCGACCAAGAGGCCAGATTTAGGAGCCCCGTATGTCAGATGTCAGATTAGTGAGCAGAGGTTCGACCGTACTCTATTAGATAGCGGATCGTCGATCAACCTTCTTCCGGCAGCCCTTCTCGACCACTTAGAGTTGGGCACTCTTAGACAGAGCAGGACATACCTTCAGTTTGCTGATCGGTCTGTCAAGAGGCCAAAGGGGTTATTGCGAGACGTTGTCGTCACGATTCAGGGTTTGCAATTCCCCGTGGACTTTGTAGTGCTGGACATGGAGACCCCTGACTCGTTGACCGATTCCCCCATCATCCTCGGTCGCCCGTTCTTGGCCACAGCCAAGGCGGTGACTGACCATGACAGTGGGAAGGTATTCTTTCGCGTCCAGGGCAAGAGTATACAAATAGAGACGGTTAAGGACCACAGAGCCAGAGATAGATCCCGCTCAGAGGGCAGTACAGATTCAGAGCAGCTGACAGACGCAGAGCCAGACATCCACCAGGACTGTGATTTTGTGATCACAGATGATGAGGTAGCTTGGGCAGATCCTGCAGCGCAGACCATCCTCTCATATTCAGATACAGCTGATGCAGAGATGATAGCAGAGGATGGTCTGGAGAGCACAGCCCTGGTTCAGGATACTATTGAGTCAGCAGAGTCGGACCTTGATCGCGACACAATTTTCAGTGATGGTGGTACTGAGGCCACCTTGCTCTACGGTGGTACTGATGCCACCGCAGTTGATACAGATCCCTCGGATTCAGAGTCTGATTGGGCAGATTGTGATGATCAGATGCCAGACCTGGATCCACCTGAGCCTACAGATGAGGAGGAGGTAGAGGCAGAGCAGATTAGAGACAATGCAGAGGACCCGCCTTCTCCAGATCCAGTTTGTGAGAGTTCGTTATCATTTTCCCAGGCAGATTTGGTAGAATTGTCAGCATACACACATCTTCTTCAGAAGCCAGATTTGCCAGCACCCAGCTGTCCAGAACTAAAGCCGCTCCCTACTTCGCTGAAGTATCGATTCCTTGCGGGAGAGTCTGAGATGTACCCAGTCATCATCTCCGCCGATCTGACTGGAGAACAAGAATCCCGTCTGATGGAGGTTCTTGAAAAGAACCGCAAGGCAATTGGATGGAGCGTAGCAGATCTCCATGGGATTAGTCCCTCGTTGTGCTCCCACCATATCTATCTCGAGGAAGGGGCAAAGCCGTCGCGTGAGTTCCAGCGGCGACTGAACCCCAACCTGAGAGAAGTTGTCATGAAGGAAATATCAAAATGGTGGAGTGCAGATTTTATTTATCCCATTTCCGACTCCAAGTGGGTTAGCCCCTTGCATGTGGTGCCCAAGAAGACTGGCATCACGACTGTGATCAGTGAGTCGGGAGAGGAGATTGCTACACGAGTACCCACCTCTTGGAGGGTCTGCGTTGACTACAGGAGACTCAACCAGGCCACCAAGAAGGACCACTTCCCCCTGCCTTTTATTGATCAGATCATAGAGAGATTGGCAGGGAAGAGCCATTATTGCTTCCTGGATGGGTACTCGGGCTACAATCAGGTGGCCATCGCTCCTGAGGATCAGGAGAAGACCACCTTCACCTGTCCCTTCGGCACATATGCTTTTCGACGCATGCCATTTGGGCTATGCAATGCCCCTGCGACTTTTCAGAGGTGCATGCTGTCGATCTTTTCGGACATGGTAGGGGAGTGTTTGGAGGTCTTCATGGATGACTTCTCGGTTTACGGCGACGGATTCGATTCCTGTCTTGACTGCCTAGACCGAGTGCTCCAGCGATGTATTGCTACCCGCTTGGTTCTGTCTTGGGAGAAGAGTCACTTCATGGTGACTCAAGGGACGGTGCTTGGCCACATCATCTCCAACAGGGGCATGGAGGTTGATCCGGCCAAGGTTGACGTCATTAGAAAACTCACACCGCCGTCCAATTTAAAGCAGCTACGGTCATTTCTGGGGCACGTTGGTTTTTATAGGAGATTCATTCATGATTTCAGCAAGATTGCCCGACCGTTGACTGACCTCTTGACGAAAGACACCGAGTTCCTTGTCGATGACAAGTGTCTTTCATCCTTTGAGACTCTCCAGCAACGTGTTATTGAGGCTCCTGTCCTTCAGCCACCCGATTGGTCTCTCCCATTCGAGATCATGACGGATGCCTCTGATTTTGCCGTAGGGGCCGTGCTAGGACAGAGGAGGGACGGAGTTCCATTTGCCATACACTATGCTAGCCGCACATTGGATTCTGCCCAGCGGAATTATACGGTCACAGAGAAGGAGATGCTAGCAGTAGTGTTTGCCCTAGATAAGTTCAGATCGTATATCATTGGATCTAGAGTGACTTTGTATACTGACCACACCGCCATCAGGTACCTCATGTCAAAGAAGGATGCCAAGGCCAGACTTACTAGATGGATCGTTCTACTCCAGGAGTTCGACATTGAGATCAAGGATAAGCCTGGAGTCAAGAATGTGGTGGCGGATCATCTCTCCCGATTAGAGCAGCCTGAGGATTCTGAGCAGATTGATCCCATTCATGATACCTTCCCAGATGAGGCGATCCTTGCTATCACCTCACTCCCGTGGTATGCCGATATTGTGAACTTTCTCGTTGCTGGGAAAGTCCCACAAGATTGGCCCAGGCAGAGGCTTGAGACCTTCCTTGCGAAGGCCAAGTCCTACCACTGGGAGGATCCCATCCTTTACCACGAAGGAGGGGATAGCATCTGGCGTCGGTGTATTCCTCAGGAGGAGCATCATAGTGTCCTCACTTACTGCCACAAGCTTGAGGCAGGAGGACATCATTCTGGGAGGAGAACGGCACAGAAAGTGCTCCAATCCGGCTTGTGGTGGCCTACACTCTTCAAGGACTCTGATGAGTTCGTGAAGAGGTGTACTGACTGTCAGAGGATGGGCACTTGTGGACAACGTGATATGATGCCGATGCAGCCCATTCACTTCTGTGAGGTTTTTGACGCATGGGGCATCGATTTCATGGGTCCATTCCCTAAGAGTCAGGGATTCGAGTACATTCTGTTGGCCGTAGATTACGTTAGTCGTTGGGTTGAGGCTATCCCCGCCCGAGCCGCTGATGCGAAGACAGTTTGCAGATTTTTGAAGAAGCACATCATCATGCGGTTCGGGGTTCCACGAGTTCTGATTTCTGATGGGGGGTCTCATTTCATCAACGACCAGGTGAAGGCCCTTGCCAGCGAGTTCAGCATAGACCATCGTGTTGCCACACCATACCATCCACAGACAAATGGTCTAGCTGAGGTGTCGAATAGGGAGATCAAGAATATTTTGCAGAAAGTCGTCCGCCCTGACCGAAAGAATTGGTCACAGCTTTTGGACTCGGTCTTGTGGGCATATCGGACGTCTTTCAAGACTCCATTGGGTACATCTCCCTTTCGCCTCGTTTATGGCAAGCCGTGCCATCTACCTGTTGAGCTGAGGCACAAGTCACTTTGGGCAGTCACAGATATTCTTATGGATCCAGATGGTATAGGAGACCAGAGGAGGGCAGAGCTAGCCGCCTTGGAAGAGCTTAGAGATACAGCTTTCTCAAACAGCCTACATTATAAGGAGAAAGTGAAGGAGTGGCATGATTCTCATATCAGCCACAAGCATTTTGAGATTGGACAGAAAGTATGGTTGTTTGATGCGAGGCTCAGATTATTTCCAGGAAAGCTACAGAGCAAATGGAAGGGACCTTACTTGGTCAGAAAGGTACACGATAACGGTAGCATTGATATATCTGAGTTATCTTCTGAGAGTACCTTTCGAGTGAACGGCCAGCGGCTCAAGCCATTTCTAGATCATGGGCCGCGGGACGTTATTATTGCCGCTATTCATTTTGCGTGAGATGTGGTCTTTTGACTCACATCTTTTGCATCTCACGCCTGATATCTACTGTTCTTTCCGCCTGTATAGATCCAGTTGTCCATATCATTCAATTCTTTAGTCCCACATCCCTTTTCTCATCCTGTGATTATGCTATACTTAGGGTGTACTTTACCCTAAGTATAGGGGGGATGTTGGACCTGCGGGTATTCTTTTTATTCTTTTTGCTCCTGTTTTTGTTGCCTATACTTAGGGATATTTTACCCTAAGTATAGGGGGGGCAGATTCTGCATATTCTTCACTCGGATTTCCCTTCATGTACAGCTTGCTATACTTAGGATTAGTTAATCCTAAGTATAGGGGGAAACCACCGAGTTCCTCGTATTCTATTCATTTATTCATTTCTGTACTTATCCATTCCTTTTCACTTCCCTATACCAAGCACGAGTTATGTCATCTTCATCGCTCTTGATCACTCTGAGGACATCGTTCGAGCTAAGTATAGGGGGGGTGTATATATTTCATATATACTTTAGCCATAACTCGTACTTTGTGTGAGTGTATTAATAAATAAAATGGCTAAAAATCACAAAAATTTAAAAAATTTTTCATGTACATAAACCTCTTTTATCCTTGCACATACATAGCTAGTGTATAAAGTATTTTTGTAAAAATGATTTCAAAAATCTTTTGTGTAAAGTTTGTGTAAGTATTTTGTATCAAAAATTATGTATATAGTACAAAATTTTTCCAAAATGTTTTGAAAATCAAAAGTTTGCAAATATCTTGTGTAAATGTTTGTAAATATCATTTTGCAAAACTTGCACCTCATGCATCATTCATTCATGATTTCAAAACATTTTTCAAAAATTTTGCATGATTGTAAAATATGTGTAAATAGCATCTTGTGTAAATATATGTAAAGAGTTTTTCTTGGATGAGAGTTGACATTTAAACTAAGCCTGGAATTAAATTGAGAAATGGAGCTTGAATAAGATCTTAATCCACTTAACTTTAAGAGGAACCTTATAGGACTTAGGGTTAAGGCTTTTCAGGTCCATAAGGACTTAATTCTTTGAGTCCACTAGGCTATGAGCATATGTCATCTTGATGAGCCTAAGTAGAGCACTTAACAACACACGCATGGCTCTTAGAGACAATGGCTTGACTTGCACCTGCACTTACACATGGCTCTCCATGGATGAGGTGGTGAGGAGGCAGTTTCCTTTGGCTTGGGGTAGCATATGAGGGTAGTACTTTTAGGCGGAACCTCTCTTCTTCTTATAGTGAAGGAAGTGCACCTCAACTTGGTCTAGTGGTGTTGAAAGCTAAAGACAGAAGCTGTGGGTTGCAATAAAGCTTCAAAAGAGGGATAGTCTACTGGCTCAAGGGGAAAATTTCTTATATGCTGCACCATGTAGATACGTTGTACAGAAGTTCTTAAAAAAAAATATGCAAAAATGCAAAAAGAACTCCAAAAAAAGTGGTGGGTCGGATTGAAAATTTAATAACCCCACCAGAGTATACATAGTCAAATAAAGCAAAAGCTTATGGTATCAATGTTACATCTCATGAAGCTTGCAGCGGGAGACTTAGCTACACTGGCTAAGCTTCCAAAACTCTATACTTCTACCCCCTCTTCTTGAGCCGGTTGCACTTGAACTTAGAAGGGAATACCCCGCTTCTCGAGGAAAGAGTTGCTAGACCGAGGCATTAGAGTTACCAGGTTGAGGGAGGTTGTTTCTTTGTTACTTCTGAGGTGGGGAGCCACATATCACTTACACCGCACGGAAAGATTCATGGTCATTAGAGTTTGTGTATGTAGACTTGTTCTGATCTGGTTTATTGAGGAGTCTTGCCCATAGATTGGTGGAACTTGGAGGCTGTTGAGTTTTAAGCTTAAGTCTAAGTAAGGTTCCGACACATTAATAATCCAAAGATCTGATCGAGCTCCATATTTCAATTTAATGAAGGAAAGTTTAATAAATCAACCTTGATCCATGTACATCCTCTTTTTCTTTTTCTTTTTCTTTCTTTTTCACTTCTTTTTCAAATAAGTGTTTGCTAAGGGACTAGCAAAGTTAAGCATAGGGGGGTGATGAATACCCATTCATCACTCTTTATTCTTATTTAGCTACAAAAAACCTTTGCAAATACATGTAGATATGTGTAAATACAAATAATTACCAAAAGCATGCATTGTGTAAAAACCTGTAATTAGCATGTTTTTGTGCAAAAATAAAAGAATAAAGAGTAAAAAGAAAAAGAGGGAAATATTTAGAATAAATATTGAGCAACTTGACCCAAGGGAGGGCTCAGCATGGGCCTGACCGCATAAAAGACAAAGTAGAGGGAGATAGGAGCTCATGTGTATATACTTCTGTAAATAAATAAAATTATATTTTCCTCACCCAAAAATATGCTTGTACATATTCTGTGTATATTTAGAGACTATTAAAAAAAAATTTAAAAAATAAAAAAAAATTCAAAAATGCCCTTTCACCATGTGTATAGATCATCATTCCTTATTTATTTAACCCTAAAAATAAATGTATTTATTTTCTAAACTTTTTGTAAATATTCTATGGCATATTTTGTAAATAAAATAAATAAAAAGAAACAAAACAAAAATCAAATAAAAATTACAAAATTAAAAATACAAAAATACAGTGTATATACCATGTATATAAATGTATATAACTATTTATTTAACCTATGAATATAAATAATTAAAATAAAATAAAAATACCATGTTGTTCTTCATTTCATGATGTAAATAAATAAAATATAAAATGGGCATAAAAATACACAAAAATAACAAATAAAAAATTCAAAAATTAAAATCTATATAGTGTACATATACCTATATATATATAGCTACCCTATTTTTATTTCCAAAAATTAATTAAAAATCACCAAAAAATAGAAAAAAATAAAAGAAAAATATTTCATGTTTTAAGTTTTTCTTAATTCGGCCTTTTTCTACCTTAAATTAAATAAACAAAAAAATCGATTACGTGGCAGCTCCTGATTGGTCCACGGGGGATTGTTGACCCCGGTCAACTCCCCCGCGGACTCCTTCCTTTTCTGGAAGATGCGCTCCGCCCCGCCTTTGCCGAATTTTCCACGCGTCTCCAGACTGTCGCCCACGCAAACCCCGTGCCCGGATTCTTCGCCGATCATCCGTATCCCTCGCCAGATTCTTTGCCGCGAAATCCATGCCTTCCTTAGCCGTCGTCGCCTAACCCTAATCGGGCCTGCACTTATATATAGAATTCCCTCCGCCGCCTCCGCGCCTCATCTTTGGCTCGCCATTCTCATTCCCGTGACCTCCAGGGTGATCACCGAGGTGACAGCTCGCGTTTGCCCCTGTTGCAGTGAGGAGAGGGTGCCCCGACCATCGATCCGGCAGCTTCGCGCCGCCGTTGCTCCGCCGCTTGCAGGAGCTCGAGCCTCAGGCCTTGACGCCCTTCGAGGCTACGACCGGGAGTTAGCCACACTCCAGCACAGTCTTCCGCTTCGCCCAGGTAATCTTTTCGCCCTTCCATTTCGCCTAATTTTGGATTTCGCCCAAATCGACCGTCCGACGTGCTTCCCTGATTCCGGCCATCTCGCTCAATATCTCGATCATCGAAGCACCCTATCACCTTCGCCACTTCCTCCACGCACGTTCTTTGCACTGTCACTCAACCCAGCTCGCCCCGGAGCTGGGAGTCGAGCTCCTCCATCCCCAGCTCGCCGGAGCTCCTTCGCACCGACCCACCAGCCACTTTCACTTCGCTTCTTTGGGTCGAGGCACTTTGCCCTCGACCCGCGAAGCTTTTGGCGTGTTTTGCAGGGTAAGAGGAGGGCATCTGAGCCCCCCTCTCATTCAGGCCGAAGGCTCACCGCCGCCGAGCTCGCCGGAGCCCCTCCAGGGCTCAGGTGGGCCATCGGAGGCTACCACTAGCTGCGGGACTTCACCGCGGACCCGTTCCGATCATCAGGAGCAGCTGAGGAGGAGTGCAGCTCATGCAGGAGGCCGGCGAAGTTCGCCGGCGTCGAGTTCTTCCATCATCCTCCAGAACCATCCGATGACGCCTCCGCTCCAGTTTTGATCTCAGCCATCCATTCCTCGAGGAGCAGCAGCCGTCGATCTATCTGAGGAGCTCATCCGGACCGTTGCAGCAGAGGAGAGAGGCACCGGAGCCCAGCACCGTGAGATCTTCCACGTGTCCTCGCCTCCACCGTCGATCGAGCCCAAGAGACACCGAAGAAGAGCGCCCGCCGTCCCGAGCCGTTGGATCCACCACGTGGCGCGCATCTGGCCGTCGACGAATAAAGGGGTAAATTACTTAGGACCCCCTCTTAGTATGTCTTTTTCGTCCTAGTCCTGTAAATATTTTTAGAACTTTATTTACGTAGGGTAAATTGCATGATGGACCTTGTGCTTAGTTTTATTTGCATGTATGCCCCTGTGTGTATGTGACCACGTGCTTCGTCACGTGTTTAGTTGGGCTTTTTACATCTTTTATCCTGTAGATCTGGGTTGTTATGAAATGAAGAAATATTTTATGGTATTTGCAGTTGTGCCCCTGTGAGCGTTTTTATTGGACATGTGCGGATTTTAGTGGGCTTTTTGCACCCGTACCCTCGGACTTTTTGGTACCAGTTACCAAAAGGTCCCAGGAGTGGGTTTTTATTACAAAGAGGCCCCTGAGTGCCCCAGCCACGCGCCACGCGCGTGACTTGCTGGGTATTTTGCACCTGGGCCCCCAGATCCTCGGGTATTTGCACTTACGTCCTTGTGCACTGTGCCCACTTTGCATTTTTGAATAAAATATCAAATTACCTCCAAATCCCATGAGATTTTGACACATGGCTCCTGCCATGGTGTAGGAATTTTAGGGAGTTTTGAGGACATTTTTGATTTCGTTGAGTATTTTTAAAAATTCAAAAACCTACTTTTTAGCTACTGTCTAGGTTTGAAAATACCAAAAAAAATATAAAAACCCCACCAAAAATTCTAAAAAAATTAGATGTTGTTTGCTTGTTGTTTGATTTTCTAGCCAATTTTGGCTATTTTTCAGTGAGTAAAAACCCTAAAAATTGAAAAACCCTCAAAAACTCATAAAAATTATAATAATTAATTGAAAAATCCAAAAACAATAATTAAGGTGCCTAAATTTTCCTTAATCTTCCTAGATTACAGGAAAATTACCTCCAGGGCTTTTTAAGATCCTTAAGTATTTTATTTTTAGGTCTTAAGCCTTGCTGGACAGTACCTTTCATTTTTAGCACTGTTTGATTTTTAGAAAATAATTTACCCATTAGAAAAATATCAAAAATTCACCAAAAACATTTAAAAACTTAAAAAACATAAAAACAATTTTTCTGGAATTTTTGCTTGATTTTTGGTGTGTTAAATAAATTGCTCAAGTGTGCTTGTTTATACTTTCTTTATTTTCCTTCACATATTAAAAATTCTAAAAAATTATAAAAAATCAAAAACCACTAAAAATTAGCTTCTCTGAAATTTGACTACTTAGTTTTTCAATCGTGCTCCTTGTGTTCGACCCTGGATCGCTATACCAGGTAAAAAGAATAGCGAAGACCGCTTACATTGAATTTCTTGATTTTCTGAGTGGTTTTTATCAATTTTTCTCGATTGACCGCGCTTGGTGATTTGGGTCACAACGACCATTTTATTTACATACTTAACCCGATTGTCAGGCGCGTCATCAGGGGGCCAAGAAATATGAAGGAAGACTTAACAGGAAATTCTACCGATGAGGACAGAGTGAATGAAGAAGCTGATTCAAACCGAACAACTTCATTGGTGATGAAAGGTACATGAATGTATTTTCAAATAATATCATTACACATAATCTATTAATATGATGTATTTGTTGTTTGTGAGTTACAGTGATGGGTAAAGGCCTGAGAAAAACAACTGACAAAGAAGATGAGAATATTGAAGAATGCATGACAGAGAAATATGGCAGTAAGATAAATATTATATATACCTTTATAAATTTTTGTATTTTATAGTTGTTACATCTGTTTTGAGTGTTGTATGTAAAATTAATAGAATTATATGTGTACTTCTTTAAAGGTAAGGGATATATCCAGCACCGATGCTTTATAGAGCATTTTGTTCAATACATAGACGCACATAGACCAACAGCAAAGCAACAAAGTCTTCTTAATAAGACAGCATTCTCAAAATTAATAAACGTTGGGAAGGTTGATATCCAAAGGAGGATTCTTCAATGGATTGTAGAACAATATCAAGGAGGTCGATAATTCAAATTGGGGAACAGGGTTCTAAACTTCACAGACGAAGACATTGGAGCAATATTAGGGATTCCAAGCACGGGATTTACAGTGACTGTTAAGGGCAGACACCTACAGTGGAAGAGCTATATCTCAGAAGAGATATTTGATGCTGGGATGATTTTCAATCGAAAGAAATTAGTCAATATTTTGATAGATTTCTACGATAGAGATGATGATGACTCGGTAGCTCTATACGTGACTTGCTTGATATTGTTCATGTTTTCGACGTTCTTGTTCCCAGACTGTGGGTACTCTTTCCCACGAGACTTACTCCATTACGTAGAATCTTTGGAAGATACCCGATTTTTCAACTGGTCAGATGCTGTAGCAAAAATGCTTTTGTTCAACATGGAAGATGTGCGACATATAATAAATCAAAGGCGGCAAGGATCGTCGAGAACAACACTTGGATATCTCACAGGATGTGTAGCATGCCTCTACGTAAGTAGACATGTTTCTGCATAATAATTAATATAGTTTGAAACTAATCAAGATTTTTTAAATTTATGCCAGATATGGATGTTAGAATACTGTTGCAAGGACCTTGTCGTCAACAGAGATCTGCGTCCAAGAATACGTAAATGGGCAGGCTCAATAAAAGGTCTATCGAGAAGGATAGCTTCACTCACCAATGAACATGTATGCAATATTATATGCCACTAGATAAAACTATATATTGTGTATTGTTGTAAATATTAGACGTTTAAAGTATAGATAGTTAACTTATTATACTTCAATTATAGCAGATTTTAGGAGGTTTAAACCCACAAAAAAATGAGATTTTCAAAATAGGATCAGATGAATATGTTTTCCCGTATGAACGGTTCATTCAATACGGGTTCTCCGTTAGAAGACCACAGATAAACCTCCGCGTCCGAATAAAAGTTCCAGAAGATGGACCTGCAAGGAGAGGGAGATACAAGAGGGGAGATTTTCAAATTGTAAAAAGTCTGAATCAAGAGACTACCATTCGAGCTGGAAAGGGGTCTGAGAAACAATGCATGTGTGACGATTTTTCAAAAGAAATTGACAGGTTGCAGAAGCTAGTCGAAGCACTGAGTGATATGCACAATGATAAGGATGCAAAAATTGCATCTTACGAGATTCAAATAAGAAAGTTGGAAGAAGAGAATGATGAACTGAGAGGCAAACTGGGAAAAGATACACCAGCTGAAGCTGACAGAGAAATCAATGAGATTATGACAATGGAAGGAGTCAAGAATGCGACTGAAGCTGATGCATAAAAAAATACACTTGTGGTGGAAAACATATCTGAAATTGACCAAAAGATGGATGCAGAACATGAAGCTGAAATTAATTTAACCAAGAAAGAGTCTATTCCATGTTTTGATCTTGGTATTGGGGAGCAGGAGTCCATTGTAACAGAGAAAAATAAGATAGCACCGAGGAAGAAAAGGAAGGAGAGATCGGAAGTGCATCCTAGCTCATTGACTAAAAGAGTTAAAGAGCGGAATGCAGCAAAAAGAGATGCCCGGGATACAAGAGAAGTTATTCCCAGTGAAACAGACCACGAGGTGTGTATTGTGACTTAATTCTTTATAATGCAATGATTTATAGATCTTCTTGAGAATAAATATTAAATAATTACAGATATAATAAATACTTGTTTAAATCTTATGTGTAACTACAATTTACAGTATCTATGTGATCCGGCAACTGACTTTATCGGATATGAAAATATAAGCGAGGATCAAAGGAGGTTGATTCAGGACTTTCTAAGAGACCCAGCAGATAAGTAAGTTAGAATATAAGATAGAATTTTATGTTTTAAATAAATATGTAATTACATTTTAATCTTTTCTTGATGAAACCTGCAGATTTAACGCCACATACTTCACACCGCTTGGAATCTTTTGCAAGGGAAAAGAAATATATCATTTTTTATATGAAAAAATGATTGAAGATAGCGTAATCAAATAATTTTATTTCATATTTTAAATATTAAAGAAATACTGAGATGATACATTTACTTTGAATACAGATTTTGGAAATGTTCATGGATGTTCTGCGACATAGATATTGTACCGGAGACACAATGCCATTCCTATTCACACCTATTTACAAGATGGTTAGTCACTACAATGTCGTGTAATTCTAATAATATAACATAATATTTACATCTTCATCATGCAGCAATATTTTGTAAATACGGTTGATAGAGCTACAAAGGAGGAGTTGAGCCATCTGGACGGCCTTCATGAATTGGAAGATGAAAGGCTGATTGGATTATCTAAGGTTTTCACAGTTATACACACCAAGAATCACTGGCATCTCCTGGTCACAGACTTCACGGCGAGGAAATTCTATGCATATAACTCAATGAGAGGATCAAAAATTCACAAAAAAGATGCACAAAAATGGGTATGTGTATTTTCAACATTTTTACATTAAAACAATCATTTGGTTATAAAGGAATTTAACAATATCTTTTTTAGCATGGATGGATGTGCGAATGCTTTGGCATGGTCTTGGTGGACGAAACAATGAACGACTGGGATATAATATATGTGGTTGACAGTCCCCAACAACCTCCTCACAGCTTGGATTGCGGTGTCTACGTGATGAAGACAATGGAATACTTGTGTGAAGGAAGGGCTTTGGACTTCAGCTTTGAGGACATTCCAAGGTTCAGGGCAGAAATTGCATGCACACTTTTGACTTGCGGACACGTTGACAATGAAGCTGGAAATTAATTGAGAGATGATGATGAATGTTGTTTTCAAGACAACGTCAAGACATATTTCGTATATGTTTAATAGTGTTGAAATTTACTTTCCTGAAACAATATTTAGTTTTTTGTGTTTAGAAGTATTTCCTGGAACAATATTGTTTTTATAAGTATTTCATGGAATTCTGAACAATGTGGTTAAGTTTAATTTATTTAAGTTGGACAATTCAGCCATGTAACGCCTTTTTTTTAAGTATTTTGTGCATGAATTGTATTTTGTGATGTTCTTCTGATTGTAGTATGCATATAACTTAAACATGACTTCAATACTGATATTGATTGTTTAACACATCAATGTAAAACATCAATATTTGATATTTATCCATTATATGTAAATCATTATACATATCAAATATACAAATCAATGAAAGCATTATATTGGTCTTAGATATATTGATATCTGTATAATCCTCTGACTTCGACTATTATGGATCTGTATAACCTCATATATATTAACTATATATTACAAGAAGTTTATTACTGTGTACAATAATGAATGTTATTATACAATAAGTTCATTTATTGTACATTAAACTGGAAACATTGTTTCACTTAGATAATATTTTTTACATGGAAGACAATCGTTTTTACATTTTAACAACCTTCTGTTAACATGTAAAAAATTGCTTTTGTTCAATATGGGATATCAAATATACAGATCAATGAATGCATTCTAATAATACTGAACAAGACTTATTGTGAGATAATAATACTGAACAATACCCAATATGGAACATACAATGTATGACTAATTCAGTCATATATATTACATTCAAATGTTTCCAGAAAAACTCATCACAACCACAAAACTTTTTGTGAGATAATAATACTGAACAATACCCAATATGGAACATACAATGTCTGACAAATTCAGTCATATATATTACATTCAAATGTTTCCATAAAAACTCATCACATGAAAACAATAATAACTACCAATCGTTTGAGTAACATCAAATCATACAATAAATATATAACAGTCAACACACTGTTATATGGAAGAATATAAATAGAAAATGACTTTAAACATCGGTCTATATTTTAAAATGGCTGCAACTATGACCTCTTCCAGATTGATCAATAATAACCTGCAAAGAAAAAGCAGAATACATCAGTAAATTTAACATATTGTATAAAAACAACTTTGTATGTGATATCTGAATATGTTGTAATGGTTAAACTATGTAAAAACAAAATATTAAAGCTAAATAGAGGAATAAAAATTTATAAAGTAACCAAAATGTCAGTTAAAAAAATATACCCCCACGCATTTAAGTAATTTGCAATATATTTATTGGGAATCTGCCTGTCCTGAATCATCGCTGCAGAGAAAATTTTATGTTATATCAACAATAAACAAAAATAAAAATAATAAACTGGTTAACACTGCATACCAGTCTGAAGTTGCTTGAACCTTGTTTGAAGGACAATTCCTAGAATCATGACCAACATTATACTTCATGCAAGCTTTGCATTGTCTGCCTCTATTCCTTTTTAATTCTTGTTGAGAAATTCGGCGACTGCCTGAACCTTTTGGTCTTCCTCCCCTTCCACTACCTTTTGTTTTTGCAGTAACAGGGACAAGTACATGGTTATTATTATCATGATTTTCCAAATGAGATTGATCCTGTGATACATTTGATAATCTTCTTTTTGAATTTAAACTTTGAACTTCTTCGAGCAATTTCAGAAGCTTTGCTTTTACGAGAAAGAAAATATCATCATATTCTACGCTACTTTCAGCAACAATCTGAGAACATATATCATTTAACTGTCCAGACCTTTCATGTTGGGGGTTTTGGTTGTAGATTGGATAATTACCAGACCTCTTAATATTCCTGGTCCGCTTGGGCATGATAAAAGAACTTGAAAGAAATGAATCTCCTCTGAACTTGAGAACAACAAGTAAATGCCTGCATGGTATTCCTTGAAATTTCATTTTTTTGCATTCACAAGATAGATAATCAGTCTGATGAAATTCATTAACTATTCTATCTCTAACAGACTTATCGATTGATGAAACATTGTAACATGTCGATCCATCTTTTATTTCAGAAACACGAACGTTTAACATCATTAACTCCTTCAACTCTTTCTGGAACTTGTAAAAAATCCTTTTCGAATAAACATCAACCATTTGTTCTTCCAAAGTCCATTTGGTTCTTAACTTAGGTCTTCTAGTCTTTGAATCATGGTCCATATCATTCTCACGTTCTCTTAACCTCTGTATGGCGGTCTGGAATCTAGAAACAAACTCTAAAAGAGTGTTCTGTTTAGTAATAGAATTTTGTAAAAATGAGTTCATACTTTCACTCCTTTGAGTGCTACGCATCCCAGCAAAGAATGTGTCATTAGTATATACATCTATCCATTTCTGTCTTATTTCATACTTCTCTGCTAACCATTTATTCTCAAGCAATCCAAACTCAGAAATGGCTGCTGACCAACCATCTTCAAATTGATCAATAGACTCACTCCGCCAAACAAGCCTGCTAAATGTTTTAAGAGCCTTGACAATTTCCTTCAGTCTACCCAGTTTAAGTTTCAGCTTTGTCATAATATGCCATGTACAAAACTTGTGAACAGTGTTGGGAAATGAAATACGGATTGCAACACCTATTGCTGGATCTTCATCAGTGATTATAGAAATAGGGTGTTTTCTAACAGCATCAAGGAATTGATTAAATAACCAAGTAAAACTTTCTGTTGTTTCTCTGTTGATAAATGCATTACCAAAAAAATTGAGCAACCATGGTGGTTAACTCCACAGAAAGATGCAAATATTAATTTGTATTCATTGGTTCTATATGTCGTATCAAACGAAATTGTATCACCAAAGACCTTGTAATCTTCGATGGATACACTGTCAGCCCAGAATAAATGTGTGAGCCTATTGTCCTCGTCAGTTTGATAAGAGTAAAAAAATTCATGCGTCAACTTTTTACAGTTATCAAAGAGATCTAACACAAGTTTTGCATCCAAACCATCACGACGTCTTCTCTCATCCCTGTTAAGGTTGTATATATCGTGCACAATGCCACCAACTTTGTTGTTTGTAATGAAACCGTTATCCAAAAATGCCGATTGTTTTGATGCAGGAATATTAACATCAGTCATGGACTTGATAAGCATTTTAGCAGCTTTAGAGAACTTTCTATTGGCACGAAGATAAAGCCGTTTGCTGGGGGATACAAGGTTATGATTGTGCTCTTCATTGAAACAAACCACTATCCAGTCATGATCAACAAACCTATATTTAACCGACATCATGGCCTTACAACCAGTTCGAACAACACCAACAGCTCTCTCCGATCTTTCAAACATACTTTCATCGCTGCAATCACTGTCATCTAAGAAACCATCTCTTGTTGATGAGGAAGCTCTTGATTTTCCTTCTTTCCAACATACAAAACTCTTAAACACCAGTGTCTTGTTTCTAGTTACTCTATCAACTCTATGTCTTGTGCTACTTTTGCGTACATTGAAACCCTCCCTTGTAGCATAAGCTTCATAAAAATTATATGCGTGTTCAACGGAACCAAAAACCATACCAACAGTGGGTATATTCTGATAACTAGAACAGTTTGCGATTGGGGAACTTGGATCAACTGTATTAATTTAAATATAATTGAAAAACATGTTAAATCTAATGATGTTTTTCACATATATATCGAAAAAGATTGAAAAATATTAACAATATTAACTTTAAGAACTATGAAGATATATTGTTTGTATAATTATTAAATTTACACACTAACAATATTACCTGAAAAGGATGCATCAGTTTGTAGGCACTCTGTATATGTGATCTTTGCTCCAATATCCTAATATAAAAATAACACAATAATAAATTTACTAAAAAAAATAAAAGTTTATATGGTATCTCATTACCTCAAAATTTCGAAGACAGTCTTGTGCAATATCTCTGGAACGTATGGTACCCCATATATTTCCTGGTAATATACAAAGAAAGTGAGATTGCGTAAACTAAACTAAGAAAAATTAATATAGAGCAAGAAAATGTACATTTCAGATTAATATTTTACAATGGAATATGTTATTAATTATTGTGTATTATATTTGGTATATAGGGCATCCGAAAGTGGTCCTGCCAAAAGTCAAAAAATGTGAAATTGTGTAAAATATACTAGGAAATATTACCCAAAGTAAATAAAATTTAAAATATATATAATTATTGTATAATGGATTATAAAATTAATTCTAGTGAAATATATTTGTAATAAATGTCACCCGAAAATGTTACTGGTAAAAAAGAAAGTACGAAATAATGTGTAATGTATATAAGGAAATAGTAAAATAAATTAATATAATGTACAATACAATCAAATATTGTACAATGGATCGTGAAGTTATAAATATTATGTTGAATGAATATATTGTAAAATATGTCGAATGATAATAAAATATAGACATGTATTATTGTATAATGTCAATTATATATCAAGACAACAAATTAAATGAAAACACGTTTATTGACCATAACTGTAAATCTAGTACAATTTAACATAAACTTGAGAACAAATTGAAGAACAAATGTAATGATTACATAAAAATCATATTAATTCTACTAAAATAAAAAATTTGTATAAAATTAAAATACAACACCTGTGGAGAGAGGACAGATCTCAGAATTGACGTGACCTGTATCTTCAGTGCTATTTTCCTGTTACAAAAAAATCACTATATACATCAAATCGAAATATTTTTTGAAGAACAACAAATAAATATAATGTAATAACATGGAATTCTTCTTCATAAAAGTTAGACATAAACTTCGATGCAGAATCATCGCTTGATGAAGAATAGGAATCGTCCATGGTGAAGAACGAATGTGGATGCAAAAGATTAAACGTTAGAAAAAAGAATTAAAATTAGTGTTAAACCAAATACCGTAATTTAAGGGATAATTAAATAATTCTGTTGCCGGATGAAGAATCTAAATATAGGAAGAAGAATCGTTTATAAAAAAAGAACGAATATCACAAAATTGATTGAGTCATAAAGCCACTAATTTACTAAATATAGAAAACCAGGAGTGGTAATTGCGATGGTTTAACATGGTTTCGCGTGTGTGATTATAGACAGCTGATGGCCGTAGATGCAGATCAGACGGCCAATATTCGTGGCTTTCCATATAGCAAGGAAAGGTGCACCTCATCTGAAATATTCTCTCTCTCTCTCTCTCTATATATATATATAGACACACACCCACATACATACATACATACATACATACATACATATATTATTTATAGGGTTATATGTGGCTGCCCCTAGGCTGCCCCCATCTTATTTTCACAATTTTTTTTATTTTTTTTCAAAAAATATCGTCATGTATATTCATCCCTATATCCCTCCTATATGCCATTCGAATTTCGTCAGAAACAGAGACTCTTACGACCTCCATCCAGACAGTCATTTTTTAACAGTAATAGGATTTTTTAAATCAACACCATTTCGATGGAGGCCGTAGGAGTCTCTGTTTCTGACGAAATTCGAATGGCATATAGGAGGGATATATGGATGAATATACATGGTGATATTTTTCAAAAAAAATAAAAAAACTTGACAAAAAATGGGGCAGGAGCAATCCATTTTTTTCTTATTTATATATTTATATATAATACAAAACAAAATAAACGTTGTCCTTGGCAACTTTCCCTCCACTAACTTTGACCCTCCCACGAGTCACAAGTCATGACTCAATTCTCAAATCACATTCCTGTTCACACATTTGCCCCGCCCACGTAATAGAAAATTAGTAATTTTTTCTTTTTTATAAGCAAATATAATGTTAAAAATATATGTTATAATTAAGATTGTGTATACAACTTGGATAGTGACCTATTGATAAAGAACAATATCTTAGATAGAGCAGGTCTTGAGTTTGAACTTGCACAAAACACTTTTCACCAAAAAGTATCCATTTTTCTTAACGAACTCGACTTGGGCTTGAGCCCAAACCAAGCTTGATAAGGAGCTCGGGCTCGATAAGGCTCGGCTTGATAAGGAGCTCGAGCTCGATAAGGGGCTCGACTCGAGCCTTTCGTGCCCGAGCCAGCTCGATAAGGAGCTAGCTCATCGAGCCCAAGCCAACTTGCTTGGGCTCGAACGAGCCCGAGCTCGAGCTCGAGTCCAGATGGGTTATCGAACCCAAACCAGATGCTAACTCAGATTGTTGGGGTCGATAGCCAGCCTTAGATATAGGTAAGATAAATAGAAATGTCGAGCAACGGCAAGTTTCATGAGCTTGATCGGCAAATAGGAATCTCTTGTATCCTTCTCAACGTGTGTAGTTTACCCGCAGCTTACACCGTAGTTGACACGGTGTGATTGCATATCAACTCTCTTGGGTGGCGTTCCCTTGGGAAATTAAGAGAAATTAGAATGTGGAATAAGGAGAATAAGGCTTTATTCTCTATTCTGCTGAAAAGATAGGAATAAAGAGAATAAGGTGGAATACGGATAGGTAAGGTGCAATAAAGGTAGGAATAAGAGCGGGATAAGGTGAAATAATGGAATGTGGATGCAAATAGCCATATTCTTGAGAACCGTAGTAGAGGATAATTAACCCCTTATTCCAGTTCTTATCCTCCAAACGAACGTAGTCTTAATGTTGTGTGCATGTTATTTTTGGATTGGGAAATCTCATATGGCGCACAATTATTCTGCGAATCCACTAAAGCTCAACCGAGTAGGCGAATCATGTTCAATGCTAATCTACCAAATAATTTTCCTGTTATATCATTTGAAACTCTTTCCACTTCGTCTCACGCATTTTGCAAGCTAGTATTGCTTACTAAACATGGTAAAAAAACTCCACACTATTTGGGAATGATCTCAATCTTTGCTAAATCTCGGCCAAGCAGGATATTATGGGTTTGTAAGAACCTACTAAGTATTGTAGAAGTTCCATGGATCTTGCTCATTGTTGTGGTCATCATGGATACACGTGTATAAATAAGATAAAACACAAGTAAAACATGCCAAAGACCAAAACACTAGCATTATCATTTTTTAAAAAAAATATGAAACCATTAAAAATAGATATTTGATGAGTCACTGATTCATCATGTTTTAATATCTTTTTGAGAAAAAATCATGTATAACCAGTTACTTTTTTCTTAATTTAGTGCACAATTTTCATTTCATAATTTTCATATGCTATGGATTTAAAATCGTTTAAAATCACACAATATTTTCTTTGCAAAATAAATTTAAAAAGAAGAAAAAATATCAAATAACCAATTTTCCAATAATTATGAGCTCCAAAATCATATTAGAGTTTCAAATAATATTTAATTTATTTATTTTTTAGGTTTGCAAGAGGTTCAAAGGGGAACCTATAATCCTCTCTTCTTTGTTTGCAAAAAAATTGAAAAAATCCCTACAAGACAAAATAGATGATGTCTTGCTAATGTCAGCATCTCAAAAAATTTAAAAGGGGGCGTTGATGTCATATTGATGTCAGCAGCCCATCTTCTTCTTCACGCCTTCTGCAACCCACGTCTGCCACTTCTTTGGAGGCTTCGAATTCGGTAGAGGGAGGGAACTCCACGACAAAGAGCTTTGGAGGCGCCAAGGCTCGATCGAGGATGCACAGGAGTGCGCAGGTGCATGCTGGGCACCAACTTGTGTGCAGGAGGCACACAACCAAAGCCGCGGATAGGAGAACATCCGTGCACGAGAAGGCGAGGCAGAGCTCTGGAGGGCGACGCAGCATGGACAACGAGTTACATGTCCATGGGGGTGGAGTGGCGACGAACCACACCACCAACGATCTTGCAGAAGGCAAGATAACGAAGACGCTCGGAGCGCAGGAGGTGCTCATTTCCCAGGATGTGGAGACGTCCACAAGGAACGATAGAGATCGTCAACGAGCGAGCGTGGAGGTGAGTACTCCACATGTGGAGCTGGAGCTGCCACACACTAGCGATGGAGCTGTTGTATCCAGGAGGGATACATCGAAAATGGGAGCTGACGAGGAAGCTCCACTTTTCACGATGAAGACCAAGTCACGGAGGGACATGGTTCGTGAAAAGACCAGGTGTAGGAAGGGAGGTGGTGCAAGGCGGCACCACCCTTCCAATTGAGCCGCATCAGGAGGTGCGTAGCGGATGGAGGATCGTGACGGGATGCCAGCTGAAGAGGAGATGCTCGGTTGAGGACAACCGATTCTTCAGGTGGGGGAGGCTTGTCACACCCCCAAATTTCGTGATCGAGAATGATCGTGCAGACACGGTAGCTGGATGCTCGAGAATGACCGATGAAGCTGGACTTCAGGAGGAGTCCGAAAAATGCGTGGATATCAGGGAGGTTATCCACGAGAGTCTGGAGGCTCCACCGTACGTTACAAGAGAGAAGCGTCACACAGGACACTAGCTCGGTAGCAGAGTGTCGTGAAGCTTGTAGCAGTGCGAGCACAATGAAGTACAGGCAGCAGTGCAAGACATGACAGTGGATGTACGTAGTCATACATACGCGAGCGCAGAAGGACGGTACGTAGTGAAGCAGTACGCATCGAGGAGTTATGCGGTACGGTCACATAGGCATATGCACGAAGGCGCACGGTATCGGTATTGATGCGTGGCGGTCCAAGGAGGCATGGAGCGTTGCAGGTGCTGAGTACGAGCATTGTCGAGCATGCTCGGTCGTACACGTACGAGAGTGGTCTGCAGGCCACGATAGCGAAGTTCTGGAGGACTTCCCCTTAGCATGGAGAACGCTAAGGAAGGGTTTACCGCACGAGGGTCTGGAGGCCGCGGGTTCCCTTTGGCACAAGACCAAGTGTTCGGTGGCACTTGGTGAATTATGGCAAAGCTGCATCAGCAAGCGTTGGAGCGCGAGTGTGCTGATGACTGGGCGGTTGACTGGGCGTCAACCGTGCAGGAAGACGAAAGGTCAACAAGGGAGCCGAAGAGACGAGCAGACGAAGAGTTGCTGAGGAACGCGAAGGGTTGCCGAAGAACTCGAAGGGTCTCTTGTGTCTTTATGTATCATTATTGTAGATGTAATAATGAGTGTCCCTTGGGTTGCCTTGAGTCTTGTATATAAGGAGAGGTGGTGGTTCATTTGTAAACACACAACACAAGTGTAAAGAGTACACAAGTCTACACGAGAGATAGTGTAGAGTGTCCACCCACTCCTAAGAGTTCCCCTTCTAAAAAGAGAAGAGCTTTGTGCCCGTGCTCGTGTGATTGCTTGGTTGAGTTCTTGAGCGTTCTTGAGCGTGTTCTTGAGAGTGTTCTTGAGCGATCCGGAGTTCGTGCTCGTGCTTGTGTTGAAAGCGTCGGTGCGCTAGCAAGCAGGAGTACGAGAAGAGTTGGAGCGCGTCCGTGACCGTTCTACTCGGGAACGCCGCACAGGATCGGTCGAAATCGATACCGGGATTTTGACCCTGTGACAGTTGACACGGTGTGATTGCATATCAACTCTCTTGGGTGGCGTTCCCTTGGGAAATTAAGAGAAATTAGAATGTGGAATAAGGAGAATAAGGCTTTATTCTCTATTCTGCTGAAAAGATAGGAATAAAGAGAATAAGGTGGAATACGGATAGGTAAGGTGCAATAAAGATAGGAATAAGAGCGGGATAAGGTGAAATAATGGAATGTGGATGCGAATAGCCATATTCTTGAGAACCGTAGCAGAGGATAATTAACCCCTTATTCCAGTTCTTATCCTCCAAACGAACGTAGTCTTAATGTTGTGTGCAGGTTATTTTTTGATTGGGAAATCTCATATGGCGCACAATTATTCTGCGAATCCACTAAAGCTCAACCGAGTAGGCGAATCATGTTCAATGCTAATCTACCAACTAATTTTCCTGTTTTATCATTTGAAACTCTTTCCACTTCGTCTCACGCATTTTGCAAGCTAGTATTGCTTACTAAACATGGTAAAAAAACTCCACACTATTTGGGAATGATCTCAATCTTTGCTAAATCTCGGCCAAGCATGATATTATGGGTTTGTAAGAACCTACTAAGTATTGTAGAAGTTCCATGGATCTTGCTCATTGTTGTGGTCATCATGGATACACGTGTATAAATAAGATAAAACACAAGTAAAACATGCCAAAGACCAAAACACTAGCATTATCATTTTTTTAAAAAAAATATGAAACCATTAAAAATAGATATTTGATGAGTCACTGATTCATCATGTTTTAATATCTTTTTGAGAAAAAATCATGTATAATCAGTTACTTTTTTCTTAATTTAGTGCATAATTTTCATTTCATAATTTTCATATGCGTTGGATTTAAAATCGTTTAAAATCACACAATATTTTCTTTGCAAAATAAATTTAAAAAGAAGAAAAAAATATCAAATAACCAATTTTCCAATAATTATGAGCTCCAAAATCATATTAGAGTTTCAAATAATATTTAATTTATTTAGGTTTGCAAGAGGTTCAAAGGGGAACCTATAATCCTCTCCTCTTTGTTTGCAAAAAAAATTGAAAAAATCCCTACAAGACAAAATAGATGATGTCTTGCTGATGTCAGCATCTCAAAAAAATTTAAAAGGGGGCGTTGATGTCATATTGATGTCAGCAGCCCATCTTCTTCTTCACGCCTTCTGCAACCCACGTCTGCCACTTCTCCTCGCTCGTGCAACACACACTACACGCGCTCCTTCTCCTTCTCACTCGCAACAACCGCCCGCAACACCTTTTCTTCATCGCCACCAGACAATGCACCTCCTCCCCTCCCCTCGATGCCATCTACAAAAGGGGGAGTAGAGAGGGGGACCTCGACTAGGACCCATTGATGGGAGCACCGTCGACCTCCCCCTCCTCCTGCGCCGCCGTCATACATTTGCAACCTCAACACGCTGCCCCCCTCCCCAGCTCCTCCATGCAACCGTAACACTACCTCGTTGACTTCTGAGCATGGTGACCCCACTACCGTCCAGGAAAAAGAAAGAGGTCATGGGGACCCCATTGCAATTTCCTATTTTCTTTTAGTTTTTTTATAAATTTTGGACCTTTTGTAATTAGTTAAAATTATGTTTTATTTCATGTAATTTTTTGATTTTTGTGTTTTATATTCTATGACATTCACATTTTTTATTCAAGCTTTTTCTAAATTATATGTTATTCCTCCACCATTCTGCAATTTTTTAAAGTTTTTATTTTTCTCCGCAATTTATCCATTCAACAATTTTTTATTTGGTGAATTTCACTTCTGTCCAATACTTTCATTAATTGTAATTTGACCATGAATACGACTCTTTATTTACATCCATGCCCTTAGCTTACCAAAAAATTATACAAATACTGCTGACACTTCCAAAAATAACCTAAAATAGCAAAAAATCTGAAAAAATCTCATGCAGTCTCTAAATGTATAAAACATAGTGGCAAAGGTTTCTAACACACTTTAATGTTCAAATAATAATAATAATAAGATTTGAATTGAGTCAATAAAGTCAAAAATACCTTTGTAAATAGAATAAAAATTTACGTAAAAAATTTCGAGTCCATATGGACCGATCATCTACTTGCCCGATCCATATTTTAATATATGTTGGCTTGTAATTGAATAGCTTTTATCTGAATATATCGATTTTCATGTGTGCACAAAAACATCGTAAAAATCACTTTTAATACAACGAAAGTCATGTTATCATTTTGACTCCATTGCCAAGAGACTCGACAACTTTACGCAAATTATTTTGACATTTTGATCATTTCGTTTAATTTGTAAATTGATTTCATTTATCCTTCATTTCAGGTTAAAAAATTCAAAAAAGGTGGCTCTCTCTCATGCTCTATTGCTCTCTTATTATCTCTAGCTCAAGTACTGGATCAGGTAGGCCATTCACTGTAAAATCATTTCAATCACTCAGTCATTTTAGGTTCTTGCATTTGTTTGTGTATTAAAATTTTTCTCAAAATTATAAAATCAACTTCTTGCCGCATTCATCTCTATGGTCTCTCTTCCTTTATTCACTAATTAAACAAGATCACAATTGAGTTGCTCGTCTAATCAGATAAGTTTCAGAAAGTCACCGCGTGGTTCGGTCGAAAGCAATCTGAAGTGCTTGAAGTATTGCACATTGTACACAATTTCATGTGCACAAACAACCAACCTTAGGTTAGAGCACAGAATCCTAGATTTCTTGACTACTGAATTTAAAACGTTTAGCCACTTCTCAGTGAGGGAAAGCTTAACAGAGTGGTTGATTAAAAGACACTGCATTTGACATCGTCTTCGAAAAATATGAGTAGTCATTTTATAGTCTGTATACTTATATCCGTACTGGCTGAAAGTGGATACAAGAGCTCAGAAAGAAATGACAATAGTGCAGCCCTAGCAACAACAGAGGTCCAGCAATAACAAAGGCCAGTATATGGGCTGGCGATGAAGATGGAGGGGTCGATCTCTGAGATAATTGAGTCATTTAACCCACAACCAGCATCCTCATTCCTCACTGCGTAGAGTACTTTAAAAAGGAACTAAGATGCAAAGAGTTGATAAAATTCAAACTTGGCGTCCTACTGAAATAACAACCGAGTTTCCAGGAAGTGGATGAACCTGAATAAACAAATTGAACATCACAGGTAGAATCATTATAAAAAACCATACAAAATAGTTATCATGAAAGAATAATAATCCATACAGCTGACATATAATTGAAGTACTAAGAAATGAACTTTCCTTGGACCAGTATACATTATGAAATGAGATGTTTGGTTTCTTGCAACAAGAAAGGACTGCAAACAATAGAAAAAAACATCACTAAGCCTCCTCGGTCTACAGAACACAAGATCAGGTACGTTGCAGGCATTAACAATTATAACAATTAACTGTTTTGCGATAAATTATTCCACATATATAATCTTGCAGAATATCTTTACATTCATATGAATGGCGAATGATCTATGATAAGGAACTGCTGAGAAGATAAGTTGGGAACTTCCATACTCTATGGATTACCGCCTCCATTCGGCTTGTATTAGTTTTTCTGCAACATGTAAAAATGCATCAGATGGTGGTAATTAAAATGCTCAACTGGTCGAAATTAATGCCAATGTGAAGTATAAAAGAGCGAAGGCTCACCACTTTTATCTCTAGATGAAGAGAAGGTTTTGTCACTTTTAACTACTCCTTTGACAGTTGGGTGACCAAGTTTGTGGCTCAGTTTCCCATTGCTCGAAGGTGATATAGCACGCCTGCTCATGAAGCCATTCCCGTTCTTCTCGACCAATCCTGGGCTCACTTTTGGGGAACTTTGTGCGCGCAGTTTTGCCTTGGTAGATGCCGTAGATGCCATGTAACTTCTCAAAGGGAGTGGGCTTTCTTGACCATTCTCTAGATTCTCCAACTTCATGGAGATGGAAGCATCGGTTTTGATTGCAGCCAGGTTCTTTTGGAAGTGTTCTTCGTTGGATGGCGTCGGTCCATTCATTGGCAGTTGATCTTTATCTGGAGATTTATCATGTCGTGGATTTAATTCCGCGAAGTTGTGATGCCCATCACTAACATCCTCAGCTGCATCCACTTCAGGCAGATGTGAGAAATTACCAGCTTCAAGATTAGGTTCTGGAGAACGATGGAGAACTGTTTCGACCGTCAAATTGCTCTCTGTCTCGTGAAGTATAAGAATATCAACATGAGGTTTCCGAATGGTTTCCACGAGATATGCGCCCTTTGTAGCAGTCCTCGAAGGAGAGTGGTAAGGGCTGGCAACTGAAGCAGCAATAGGTAGAGTTTCAGATTGCTGATCTACTTCTGTAGAATCGTTGTTCCCGTTTATGGCAACGCCAATCTCAGAGTTCGATATTCCTCCAATAGTTAGCGACATTGTCTCCATTCTGCCGTCGGGTTTATCAGATTTTGCAGCTGAATTTATCGCCTTTTTAGAGCTTTTCTTGGTTACTTTTGCACGCTCAGTTTGTTGTTCATGAAGATGATGCAATGGTAAGCTTACAACTTTTGGAAGACTATGTTTTCTTCTGTCTGGCTGAGAAGCACTTCCCTTCGATCCTGTATTTGCTTTCACAGATGAAACTTTGCGAACATTGCGCTTTGATATGCCTGATCCTGCCTGCAGACCATGACTGCCAAGTTGCACCTTTGACTTTGAATCGGAAACCTTTTTCTGCTGAGAGATCGTCACCCAGAAGTGGGAATTTGTCCATCTTTCCAACCAGGTCCAAGCGGAATTAGGTTCACCCTCTGTGTATTGCATTTGCAGAGGCTTCGCGGCGCGCATTGAAGATAAAAACTAGAGACATGAATAACTACTAGTAAGCTATAGTAAATGAGAAACTTTGAGGAGAGGCCACAGAATCCAAGGATGACAAAAAACTACTAGCTATAATTTGAAGCACAAACGGAATGAAACAATAAATGACTTGGTTCATTTGCACGTCATACAAATAGGAACAATACTGCAAAAAAATTGCATCTTAGAAAACTTCAGTATCATCTAGAGGCATAGGAAATTTACCTTGGAAACAAATCCATTGGAGGATAGATTTGTTTTCTGTGATAACATAGGTTTTGTCGGAGTTCCCAGATGTTTAGCTTCCTGAAGAAAATGCAGCATAAATAACGAATCAAATGAAAAATAGTACATGTAAAGTTGAAAAATCACGATTCATGAATCAGCGTAGAAAAGTTTTCAATCCAAGTCCAGAACACTAGGAAGGATAAGGAGGTAGAGACAAAGTGGAAAAACAAGGTTAAGAAGGATTATATGGATTGTGTTTTCAATTATAACCCAATCACGTCTTGCATCTGTTTACCTATTTATCCAATCATCCAATTATATGGGTCAAATGTTGGAGACTTCTTAGTTTGCTTACACGCCCAGAGGCATGAGTTGTTATTTGGCTTACAACCTTGGTAACATCATTGCATCGTGTCATGCTCCCCCCTTTTAGGTAGATTTCTTGGGTGGAAGTTTACTTTAGGATTATATATTCCTTGTGACTCATAAATCCTGAAATTCTTATAATAAACAAAAACAACCCCATCTCTCTCTTTCTCTAGTTTTTCCTTCCACGTTGAGAGTATTTTCCACGAAAAATCTTTATCCTGTGGTGATGCATCCCTGGCTTGTTCTTGGTACGACTCGCTCCCTCAATTGATTATGTTGAAGAATGATCTTGTGTGGGTTGTGTTTAGTCCCATATCTTAGAGTTGTGACTTTTGGTCACACTGGTGGAGTTATATAAAGAGCCCCGCACCCGTTGTAACCTTGAAGAAACATAATAGAATATCAGCCCTTTGAGGCGGTTCTCCTGTGGTTTCATCATGCTCCTTAGGGAGTAGGGTCCCACATAAAATCAAAGTTTTCCTTTTATCTTGTTCTTGCTTTGATTTGCTTCCGCAATATTATTTTCAACATATTACATAAAGTAGCTTTTTGCAAAAGTATTAGAAGCATTCAATACTTTCATCTACTTCATGAATGAAATAAATCTAAAAATAGGGAGTACAAAGAGGGAAAATGTTTTATAACGCTAAATTTACATCATTGAAGCAATTTCTGCAAACAGATTATTTAACCATTTCACTTTTCTAATTAGTTTGAGCTCGGCATACTAATCTCAATTTTGTTGGGGCTATCACGATTCATTCTTACAAAAATAGAAGAATAGTGGAGACAGCAGGTATGATAGTCACCTCTGAGATGCTCATGAGTAGATGACTGCAAAACCAACTCAAATATTTTCACATATTACCTTGGCCACTGTTTCAGAGACTCCAGTCCCAGTTTTTAACAGTCTCACTTTCCGACCACGAACCCTGGCCTGTAATCTGATAATTCCACAGATGCAAAGTAATGTTGCAGAAGCTTGCCTACGTACCAAGTGCCCACGGATAAGAGCTTGCAACCTAATGATGCCACCAAGCACATGGAATGCCTTTCGAGCCTGGGAAAAAGCAACACTCTAGATTGGAAATATAAATAGGAAAGGTTTACATCAAAACAGAAGGCAAGCTGGCAACAAGCTGCGCCGCTAAAATAGTTAGGCAATTGTCAGCAAATTCTGCATGAACTGACAGAATGCACTCATCTACAATGCAATGCTAGGAATAATCATCACAAACTTGATCAAGTGGTTACTCATATTTAGAAATGAAGTGATGCATATTTATAGTCGGATGCTATGTAGTTTGTATAAATCAAGATGAAATCAGAGATCGAACCAGGTTAGAGTGAAATAGAAGAGGTAGAAGACTAGAATGAAGCTACATTACATATCACTTGCAGGGAAAAAGATAAAATGATTTAATGGACAGGCTACAGCAACAAGAAGAAGCCTTTTCGAACATTAAGTAGGGTTGGCTATTCAACAAAAAAACATAAAAATAACAAGTTGGTTGGGATCATTAGCAGTAATATGTTTTTCTACTTCTTGAGATAATTACCCGATAGCCTCTAAACATGGCCTGAATTTCGGTAGCTGCTTGCTCTACTCTGCCCCTTTCTTCCCTGAATGTGAGCTCTGAATTACACCACTCAGAATATTTGCGTTTACAGTCAGCATTTCCATTGAATTCTAATGGAGCTTCCGTAGTAGGAGTGCATGATGACTTCTTCTCCGATCCAAACGTAATGTTTACGGATGATGTAACGCGTAAGGGATGAGATATAGTAGGGGATACCCCACTAGGAGAAGGCACTCCTTTTTCATTGACCCATGAATCATCTCCTGCAGCTTTCTTCAGCAAAGAAACTAAATATTAGCGATGATGGTTTATTCGGGAGGAAAAGCAAGCCCCTCGGTGAGTTAAATTCAGGAAGGACAAGTAAAATGAAGTATAAAAACGATTAATACTCCTATTCATACATAGCATTTAGTGTAGAGATAACCATTACATTTCTCATAGAATTCATCTTATTTTCAGAAATTAGCACCTAAAAAGCCGCATGAATCTATGACAATGAAGTTCTCATAATTGAAGGCAACTACTTTTTATGTGTTATCAATAAACTGAGGGAAGCACTTCTCGCAATAGCATCGTGTTAAGAACTTGAAGGTTGTTCAGCATAAAAATGCAGTATAGTTGGATAACCCTATTGAGGAATAAATTACTTGTCTAAAATTGTGTCTATGCAGAAAAGTGGGCCAATACATATTGCCTTTTGCTAATACTTACCATTCAGAAGTAGCTAAAATATATATTCCCATTTGTGTCTCTTATTTTACGGAGTAGGACATCTTTGTGCTGCCACAAACTGTTGAAGGGAATAAGCAAGATGCATTACCATTAACCCTAGAGCTCTCTTATATAGGAGAAAAGCTCTATGGGTAATTTACATAAAGAGGACAAACAAAACCTACATAATAAAGTTACTCTAACACTCCCCCTCAAGCTGGAGCATATATATCCAACATGCTCAGCTTGGAACAACAAAGATGAAATGGACCCCTAGAAAGGGCCTTGGTGAACATGTCTGCAACCTGCTCTCCTGATGATACATGAGAGGTTGAAATAAGCCCTTTTTGAATTAAGTCCCGTGTATAATGGCAATCCACTTCAATGTGCTTCGTCCTCTCATGGAAGGCTGGATTATTGGCTATGAACAAGGCTGCTTGATTATCACATTTCAGATGCATGGGAAGAGGAACATCAATAGTTAAATCAGTTAAAACGGATTTAACCCACATCATCTCAGCACTACCTTGGGCCATTGCCCTATATTCTGACTCTGCACTAGATCGAGCCACTACAGTTTGCTTCTTACTCTTCCAAGCTACTGGTGAGCTGCCAACAAATACAATAAAGCCTGAAGTTGACTTTCTATCATTAGGACACCCGGCATAGTCTGCATCAGCATAATCTGTGACGGATAACGAGGTATCTCTTCTAAACAGAAGACCAGTACCTGGAGACGACTTCAGATATCTCAAGATCATAAAAACAGCATTCATGTGAGCTTACTTGGGTTGCTCCATGAATTGGCTTACCCTATTAACTGCAAAGGCTATATCCGGTCGGGTAATAGTGACATACAAGAGCTTTCCCACTAGCTCTCTATATCGTCTCTTGTCTACCTCCTCAGAGTCATCATCATAAAGTTTGACATTAGTACCATAGGAGTAGCAGCTGTTCTACATCCTGCCATACCTGTCTCAAATAAGAGATCCGTAACATACTTCTTTTGTGTCATTACCATACCTTGCTTGTTCCGTGCAAACTCCAACCCCCAAAAATAGCGAAGTGTACCCAAGTCCTTCATAACGAACTGTTCGCCAAGGAACTCCTTGGCTGCTTGAATGCCCTGCTCATTACTGCCTGTAATAACAATATCATAACATACACTAAGATGATCACAGTACCTCGTTGATCTCTCTTTACAAAGAGAGTATGATCTGCTATAGATCTGACAAAGCCCTTCTGTTCAATCAACTCTGAGAGCTTCTGAAACCAAGCCCGTGGACTCTGCTTCAGGCCATATATGGCCTTATGGAGACGACTGACATCCGCCCCGCACCCTATGTTAATTCGGTCAAATTAATGTCCAAATTAATTGATATGATTCGTTGCAGTCGGATGCGAGGGATTGATCAAAAACCACTTAAATAAGATTTTGGTCAATTTTAAGCGGTGAAATTTTTTTACTTGGTGGAGTCCAAGGTCGATCTCAGGGAGGCAACTGTCTCCTTAGGTGGATTACAGCAATTTTCAAGTGTTGATGTTCGAGGATCAATTTTTTTGGTCTTTTTAATTCTTATGCAGACATGTGCAGACAAATCTTAGCCAATTTAACGTTAAATTTAATTGATGTATCAAACGAAGTCCAAAAATAATGAAAATTGACTAGATGATTACTTATGATGAAAATGACCTACACTAATTTTTTTGGAATTTTTCGACTCAAAATAATTTTTCTGTGAATTAGATGAACAGACAGAGTGATTTTCAGTATTTAATTTTTAATAAATATCAAATCACAATTTTTCCAAGAACTAAAATTATCCTAGGTGGGTCTAATGACAAGGGACCTAGGAAAATTGACAGGACTTAAATTTACTGTGAAATGAATTAATTAAAATTAATTTAAGAAAATCACCAAAATATTTATTTAGGCCTCGATATGCGTGCAAATGCTATGAAATTTTTATGGTGTATTAAAAATGATTTCCTTAAGCTACTGTGATTTTTTTATAATTTTTGAAGGCACAGATAATTAATCAAAAATCAAAAGGCATCACTGGGCAAAATATGTCAACAATGAACCAATTAATTCATTAATAATTCAAATAAGCCTACAAAAATCAGACACGTGTACTAACAGATAGAGGACAAGATTTCCAACAACATGCAATTTTTAGAATCTCAAAATGATGAAAAATGCACTCTATGGACACGTGCAAACACAAGGGTGTAAATGCAATACTGGAAATTGAAACTTCAAAAATTAAATATGCTGACAGGGACTAAAATGCAATTACCGATAACATGCAGGACTTGTATGCAATTTCTCCACGAGACACGTGCTCCTCACGTGGGTTCTGCTTCACAGGGAACTCGTTGTAATTTTCGAAAGCTTCAGGGGTGTCTGTGCAAATAACCCAGGCCGCACGTGCTCCTCACGTGGGCGACCTAGGTTCGGAGGGCGTCGGAGGCTCGGAGCGAGGCTCGGGTCCTCTGGAGGTTCGGTCTAGCCTCGGTGCAGCTTCGGGTCACCCGAGCCTAGGCTTGGAGGCCGAGGCTCGGATAAGTAGACGTGGCGGCCTGAAGGCCCTTGGATCAAGATGGATCCAAGGGATGTCGATGAAGATGCGTGGCGACTTGCGAGGCGTCGGATCAGAAGCGCGATGAACGGTCGAGGACTGTCGCGGTGGTGGAATACGTGGCGGGACGAGGACCGTTCGATTGGATGATCGAACGGCCACTGCTTCTTCGTCTCTAACGGGCCTCCGCCACCTGCGGAGGGGAAGGCGGTGCTCCGGTGAAGGTTGCCTAGCTCCGCCTCGGTGGCCAAGCGCCGATGAAGAGCTTCGTCAGCTCCCACGTAGCTCGGAAGAAGCGGAAGTGCACGGCGAAGCCTCCGGTGGCCTCTAGATCCTTGGAGGGGTGCTGGAGCTCGGTGTCGATGAAGCTCGAAGGGGGCTCCGGCGAGGCTCCGGCCAATGAAGAATTTAGGACCTGCAAAGGGTTAGACGTATAGCCGAGGCGTGCAGGTGTTCGTGGAGGAGAGTGGAGTGATCGGCGAGGCCTACGGTGGAGTGAGGTGGTCCGGCGAACGAGCTCCAGCCAAATGGCGGAGCTGTTGGTCGGAGGAGGGTGAAACTTGTCGTCGGAGTGCGCGGAAGATACCGCGAGGATCGGAGCTTCGACGCGAAGCTCGTCGAGGTGATTGGAAGGCGCGAGGATGGTCAGTGACGGCGAATAAACTCGGAGAAGAACAAGAGAATAAAGAAGACGATCGGAGGAGGAATGGAGGGGATTACCTGGGAATTGGAGCTCAGATTGGAGCTCCAGGGTCGTCGCTCGAGGGATCGGTAGGGTCCCGAGCTCAGGCAGCAGCTCGAGGGAGGCTGCGGCACGGCGGTGGCGGCCGTGGATCTCGCCGGAGTTGGATCTCTGTCTTCGCTCGACAACTCAACCAATTGCTGTCACCAATAGGTAGCTTGGAGTCGAGGGGTCTCTCTGGAGTGGCGGATGATGGTGAACGGTGCCGGTGGCTGGGTATTTATAAGGAGAAGGAGGTGGTCTGGCTGAGTGAGTGGCGAGGTTGGTGGTCGTCGTGGGGCGGGTATGGTGGAGATGGTGGTGTTCGAGGGAGCTGGCGAGAGAGAGGGACGAGTGGGGGATGTCGTGGGGAGGTCAGCGGCCAGAGGAGGTGGCTGACGTGTGTCCAGAAAAGGAAAGGGGGCACCCCTCCCGCAAGGCAAGGGACGTGGGGGAGAGGGGCGCCTGGAGGTAGGAGACGAGGTCTCCACCGTTGGATCTCGTGATCCAACGGTGGAGATCAGAGCGTGGAGCGACGGTGTAGATCTGATCAGGGAAGGAGCGATCAGAGGCGGATGGACGCGCCACGTGGCGCGCTGTGGATCAGGCAGTTACGAACGGCTGTGATGGACAGTGGGGGCCGATCGAGCGGATGAGGATCGAGGTGGAAGCGTCGGCTGAGATGGAAGATCAGAAGAGTGATCTAGTGGTGGATGGATGCGCCACGTGTCTGGCTGAGGGAGCGGCGCGAACGGAGGGATCAGATGAAGCGCGGGGGAGATCTGACGGCAAGGAGAAGAGAAGCGCGTGGAAAGAACTGGACCGTTGGATCAAAAGCGAGATCCAACGGCGGAGGGCGCGGGCGGATGAGGCGATGGGCAGCGGGCCGCGTGGCGCAACCAGAGGGCGCCACGTGGCCTGCTGTGAATGGTTGGATAAAGAAACACGTGTAGAGAGAAGAGGAAGCCGAATTTGGAAAAACTCAAAACATGAAAGTTGTAGATCTTAATGAGATCTACAAGTTTCATGTTGATCAAAGACGGAGATGAGGTAAAATATGATACATAAATACAAGGATACATAAATGTACATATGTAGTATACAAAATGACCCAAAAACCCAAGTCTCTCATACAAGCTCCGATTTCCATGAAATTAGTCTCATTTTGAAGGTCTTTTAATATGTAGTATTCTAAGAGTGAGTAGACCTAATTAGGGGTTTGTATGAGGGCTTTATGTATGTTGTAATGTACAAGGGTTCTCAGGATATTTGGGCTATTTTACAAGGGTGATTTTTGGCATTCTTCCCTCTATTATTAAGGAGTATATATATATATTATAGAGAAGAAGTTATTTGATGAAGAGGTATTTTACAGGGGATTTCTGGCTTCTTATTTAAATGCAGATGAGCTGCTAAAATGCATGAATTGTGGATGCATGCATGAGTGTTATTTATGCACGATAAAAGGAAATATGCCTCTATTTTCTTGAGAACAAGGCTCTATTTTTGACTTTTGATGTGATGAATCACAGATTCATCAACCCCCTATACTTAAACCTTGCTCGTCCCCGAGCAACTAAATGAAATGCAAGAGTGAAATGATTTTGGGTTCCAAACCAAAGTCATGAACAAAATTTGAAAAATGGAGCATGCCTCGACCTTTGGATTACTCATGTGTCGGAACCTTATCGGGATCTGAGTTTAAGACTTAACAGACTTCAAGTTCCACAAATCTTCTATTCAAGACTCCTCAACTCACCTAATCAGAACAAGTCTACATACACAAACTCTAATGACCATGAATCTTTTCATGCAGTGTAAGTGATAAAATGACTCCCCACCTCAGAAGTAACAAAGAAACAACCTCCCTCAACCTGGTAACTCTAATGCCTCGGTCTAGCAACTCTTTCCTCGAGAAGCGGGGTATTCCCTTCTAAGTTCAAGTTCAACCGGCTCAAGAAGAGGAGGAAGAAGTATAGACTTTTGGAAGCTCAGCCAGTGTAGCTAAGTCTCCCGCTGCAAGTAACATGGTGACCATAAGCTTTTGCTTTTCTTGACTGCGTATGCTCCGGTGGGGTTATTAAATTTTCAATCCGACCCACCACTTTTTTGGAGTTCTTTTTGGCATTTTTTTTTCAACAAACATGCCTTTGTACATACATGATGCAACATAGATACAAGAAATTTCCTCTTGAGCCAGTAGACTATCCCTCTTTTGAAGCTTTATTGCAACCCACTGCTTCTGTCTTTAGCCTTCATCACCACTAGTCCAAGTTGAGACGCACTTCCTTCACTAGAAGAAGAAGAGAGGTTCCGCCTAGAAGTACTACCCTCATATGCTACCCCAAGCTAAAGGAAACTGTCTCCTTATCACCTCATCCGTAGAGAGCCATGTGTAAAGTGTTGGTGCACGTCAAGCCATTGTCTCTAAGAGTCATGTGTGTGTTGTTAAGTGCTCTACTCAGGCTTGTCAAGATGACATATGAACATAGACTTGCGGACTCAAAGAATTAAGTCACTTGACCTGAGAAATCTTAACTCCAGTTCCTATAAGGTTCCTCTGAAATTAGGTGGATTAAGGTCAAATCAAGTCCATCCTCAATATCTACTCATAACTCGGTTCAGAACCCACTAGCTTTTCACTATGCATATGCAAGATATGCAGATGAGAGGTGCAGATGACATGCTATGAATGAAATGCAAGAATTTTTTTTTTTGAAATGCAAGGATGATATGCAAGAGTAAATAAGAAGCCTTATTTTCAACATTTTGTTTTATTTTCTGGTATACAACACTTTTTACAACAATTTTTAGTTTGTAATAATATACATAGTATACAAATTTTTATACATCCTATTTTACAACAAATTTTACAAAAGTATGTTTTACAACTTTTTGTACAAGTATTATAGTAATTTTTTGGTATACCTCCTATGAGTCAGTTTATACAAGTGTATTTTACAAAAAATTTTCTCAAATTTTTACCCACCCGTAATTATTGCATAATATATACAAAAATACGCGAAAATACGCGGAAGTACGAGCTATGGGTAAAGTATATATGTAATATATACACGCCCCCTATACTTAGCGTGTGCTATGTCCTCAGAGCACGAAAAGCGACTAAAAAGACATAGCTCGGGCTAAGCGTAGGAGAGCTAAACTTACAAAATGTATAGAAGTCGCTCCGCCCCCCTATACTTAGGCTCTGACAACCTAAGTGTAGAAGAAGATCAAAAATGGGGCGAACGAGGAGAAGAGGGGAAATGGATGAGTATATACAAGGCGGGCATCGGTCCCCCCTATACTTAGGCTCCGGTCAGTCTAAGTATAGGACGGGAGTAAGTATGAGAACCGATGTGATCTGGAGAATGTACAGTGAATCGACTCGGGTGACTCCTCCCCCCTATACTTAGGATCTGATTATCCTAAGTATAGTCTTAAAATGAAATGAGATGAGTCGGGGCGAGTGATTCGAATCACTGGGGAGGGAGGGAGAAAAACTATATACAAGAAAGAGTGAGAATGTACAAGGATTAAGAAGGTTTGTGACGAACCTTCTTGTGGACGCGAGGAAGTGGATAATATACATATGTGTCGCTGTCGGAATCGTCCTCAGATGAATAATAGTGAGGTGTAGGGATCGTACAACGAGGGTCGACACACGGCTGCTTGCTTAGATAAGGCCTGAGAACAGTCGAACTGAGCTCACTCATATAAATTACCTTGTCCGGGCCAGATGAGGACTCCTCAGAAAATTCCTTCTCCGGTGTGTTGAAGGAAACTTTCTTAGTCGGTTTTCTAGAACCTGAATCATTGAGTGGGAGATGAGAGAGACGCGCCTTGAGAGGTTCGGGGGAACTCCTCGAGGAATCAATTCTCGACTTCCTCTCACTAAATAGCCGACTAGAAGAGGGAGCAACCGTGTTTTTATGTGGAGTCAATTTAATCTTGGTTGTTTCCTTTGAAGGTCCGGGACGTGGTGTGGTGCTGACTATGGGTTCCTCATCAGACGAGTCACCATATAAATTATAATATTCCTGAAGGGTCAGCACATGTCTCGGGAAAGTGCTAGTGGTCTCAGTTGGCTTGGCATTATTGGGATCTTGTATCGGATCATCAAAATGGTCAAGGCAGTCAACAAAGATCATGTCCGACTTAATGGTAGCTTCTGATTGTGAGTCCTCCTTAGAAGCTGTCCTGGTGGCGGTGCAAGCAGTTGATGAAGTGGAGGTTTGGGGAGTCTCAGAACCAACGGTTGTCTGGGCAGTCGGTCTCTTAGGTGTAGCAGAGAGGTGTGACTCATTTACCTCTTGATGGTCACGACTGTCAGCGGATGTGCGGGTCACCTTAGAGTAAAGTTTATCAAAGAATGGGTGAGGTCGAAGCGCTACCAATGCTGAGAAATCGATCTCCCGAGTCTCGCAATCTATAGACGCTTTAGCTGAGGCTAAGAATGGCTTCCCGAGAATAATCGGAGACTGGGTAAACTCTCCTCGGTGCTCGATGTCAATGATCGTGAAGTCGACCTGGAGTAGAGCACCTTGGAAAGTAACGATGACTGAAATATTTCCTCTAGACCGTTTGATGGATCGATCAGCCAGCTGAACGATCTCTCTCGACTTTCTGATTGGCCTGAGTTTGAGCTTGTCAAACACAGAGGTTGGGAGGATATTTATAGGTGAGTCATCATCGATTCTCGCATGGGTGAAAATGGTGTCTTTGATTTCACATTCAACCCTAGGCAACCGCTTCACTCTGCGGCTTTTGGTCTTTCTCCCCATCACCAAGGATGTGGCCATAGACACTATGTGTCTTTCAGTCCTTGTTCTCTTCTTACCCGACCTCTTGGGCATCAATTTACTCTTTACAAATCTCTTGAGGTCGGGGAAGTGATCTATGGCCTTTATTAAGGGAAGTTTAAAGATCAATTCATCATCAAGTGCTTCCCTTAGGGTGGAATCCAATTTTTTTAAATCATTTTCATTTTCAATTTTTATGTGAATTTTTGGTTTTTCAATTTTTTTGGTGTTTTTGATGGATGAATGATCAGACTCTTGATTAGAGGGCAAGTGGTTAGTAGAAGAGGGAGATAGAATGGACTCCAGCTGTACAGACGGTGTGGGTTCCCTGATGTTTGCTTTATTTTCAACCTCAAAACTACTCATGTCTTTTCTCACTTTTATACCCAGGCTGGCAGAAATTGATTGTAATATTCCCATGACATCTCTCAACTCGTTACCAAATGATTCATTTTTCTTAATAAGTCTAGAGATGTCATCCTCCACAAAATTCTCATGACAAATCATGGGAGAGTTATGCTCAAGTGGAGGGTACTGCTGAGATATTGGGATCTCATACTCAACATACCTAGACTCTGGCATGTAATTCTGGGTCGAGTATGGACTATCCAAATGGCAAATATCGGTCTGAGCCTCATATGACGGAGTCAATGAAACATGGACTGATAAGTCTAGGTCATGAGTCCAATCTTGTGAATGTATAGGCTCTCCAAATGAAGGCTGGTTAATGGAGGCTTGATCACTAAAGTCAATCAAGTCTGGGAAATCATGATGTTCAGGCCTCTCCATTCTGCATGTTCGATCGACCGTGTTATGCCCTAAGTTCAAGTCGGGATGTGTATATATGAGTTGTGGTATGGTCCCTACTTGGGGTGAAGTATGTGGGGGCATATAATTTTGCCAATAATCTGTCTCAGCAGTGGCTTGCTCTTCATTCGAGTCTTTGATTCCTGCAAGCTCTTGGGAGTAAGGACAGTCAGCCCAAGGTGGAAGTGGATCCGTGGTGCTAGAATATGGAGTAGGTGAGAAATGCGAAGAAGTGGAGAAGTCAGTCGAAGTTCTGACTTCATAATCGGATTGAGGGTGAGCCGACCACGGGTAAGGGTCTCCCGTGGGCGGCGGAGGATACATGGAAGAATGAGAAGGTGAAGATGATCGGTATATGATCGATGAGGAATGACCAGAGGTCTCAGGGTATGGGGACCAATATCCCGACATCTTGAAGAGAAGATAATGAATGTAAGTAGAGCGAGGTAGCAAATGCGCAATTACGCAGGATAACACACACGGACAGACACGAAGACAAACGCAAGAGCAAACCCTGAATTCACACTCAACACGGTGAAGGACCCGAAACCGAGTCCAATTAATCTTGTTAATTTTAAGTGTGATTTTTCAAGCAAGATAGCAAGGATTTACGTGGCCTATAGGGAAGTCGGCTTAGAGCCGGATGCGCCTTCCCTGTTTATCCTGTCGCCTAAGATATCGCCGATCCTCCCTTTCTGCGCTCCTATCCGGAGTGGGGACTCAATGACGTGCCCCTATCTACCTGCACTGAGGCGGAGGCTGACAAAGCTTTTAGGCCTTGTCGCAGAGTACCGCTGGTTCGCCCCTAACTACCTGTGAAGGCGGAGGCTACTTGGTACTTGTCAATGAGTTTAAAAGTATCCCACTCGTGATAATTGCTAAGATCAGTTGGCTCGTGATATGGAAGGCGGGGATTTGGGCTCTGTCTTAAGGTGTTCACACACACTCAAGTACCCTCACTCAGCCTGAATACAAGGTCGGGGATTAATCTCCCGCAAACAATTTTCAGTTTTTATTCCTTTTTTTGGTCAATACTGTTAGCAGTCCCGATTTTTAAAGTTAAGTTATCACTTTAATTAGTCCACCACAAAGCACGCCTATCGGACAGTCCCAATTTCCTGTTTAATTTAAGTGAGAAAATCAGAGGGGGAAATCGAGAAAAGCCGATGCACGAAAAATCGATGATGCTATGCTGAGTAGAGAATACTTACAGTGATCCCTTCGCTGTTTGATGCAGGATGCTATACAGAATTGAAAACTTTACTCTACATGCAAATGCAAGCGCTGAAAGCCGCTCCTAGACAGGCAGTTCTATTAGCGTGAAGAACAGTTTAATTTGAACTAAGTCCTGCGGTCTAGGTGCGTCTTTTATGTGTAATGTGTGGTCCTATTGATTACGAGCACAAACAAGTCCTAGAGTGGCTCGAGGAGCCGCTAGTGCAAGCTAAGTTACAATTCACCCACACAGCACACGGGACACAGTTTCACTATCTTTACACACGCGAGATCCCAAACGGGAACCGCTGGAAATGATGCGAGAAACAAAATGTGAAAATAAATGAGATTACAGGTTCTCTCAAATCACTCAAACAAATTCGAATGTGTGTTCCTCGAAGCATCTCCGACTCCTCGCGGTCCTCGCACAAAAATTAAATGGAGGTCAGAGAGTGACACAAAAATAATGTAAAAAGAAAATAAATAAGAGAAATAATTACAAGAAAAACCGGGGGTCAGACTACCCGGGGATTGGAAATCAAACACTCAAAAATATGCTACAATTAACCTAAGCCGTGCCTCCCCGGCAACGGCGCCATTTTGACATACGCCCCGCACCCTATGTTAATTCGGTCAAATTAATGTCCAAATTAATTGATATGATTCGTTGCAGTCGGATGCGAGGGATTGATCAAAAACCACTTAAATAAGATTTTGGTCAATTTTAAGCGGTGAAATTTTTTTACTTGGTGGAGTCCAAGGTCGATCTCAGGGAGGCAACTGTCTCCTTAGGTGGATTACAGCAATTTTCAAGTGTTGATGTTCGAGGATCAATTTTTTTGGTCTTTTTAATTCTTATGCAGACATGTGCAGACAAATCTTAGCCAATTTAACGTTAAATTTAATTGATGTATCAAACGAAGTCCAAAAATAATGAAAATTGGCTAGATGATTACTTATGATGAAAATGACCTACACTAATTTTTTTGGAATTTTTCGACTCAAAATAATTTTTCTGTGAATTAGATGAACAGACAGAGTGATTTTCAGTATTTAATTTTTAATAAATATCAAATCACAATTTTTCCAAGAACTAAAATTATCCTAGGTGGGTCTAATGACAAGGGACCTAGGAAAATTGACAGGACTTAAATTTACTGTGAAATGAATTAATTAAAATTAATTTAAGAAAATCACCAAACTATTTATTTAGGCCTCGATATGCGTGCAAATGCTATGAAATTTTTATGGTGTATTAAAAATGATGTCCTTAAGCTACTGTGATTTTTTTATAATTTTTGAAGGCACAGATAATTAATCAAAAATCAAAAGGCATCACTGGGCAAAATATGTCAACAATGAACCAATTAATTCATTAATAATTCAAATAAGCCTACAAAAATCAGACACGTGTACTAACAGATAGAGGACAAGATTTCCAACAACATGCAATTTTTAGAATCTCAAAATGATGAAAAATGCACTCTATGGACACGTGCAAACACAAGGGTGTAAATGCAATACTGGAAATTGAAACTTCAAAAATTAAATATGCTGACAGGGACTAAAATGCAATTACCGATAACATGCAGGACTTGTATGCAATTTCTCCACGAGACACGTGCTCCTCACGTGGGTTCTGCTTCACAGGGAACTCGTTGTAATTTTCGAAAGCTTCAGGGGTGTCTGTGCAAATAACCCAGGCCGCACGTGCTCCTCACGTGGGCGACCTAGGTTCGGAGGGCGTCGGAGGCTCGGAGCGAGGCTCGGGTCCTCTGGAGGTTCGGTCTAGCCTCGGTGCAGCTTCGGGTCACCCGAGCCTAGGCTTGGAGGCCGAGGCTCGGATAAGTAGACGTGGCGGCCTGAAGGCCCTTGGATCAAGATGGATCCAAGGGATGTCGATGAAGATGCGTGGCGACTTGCGATGCGTCGGATCAGAAGCGCGATGAACGGTCGAGGACTGTCGCGGTGGTGGAATACGTGGCGGGACGAGGACCGTTCGATTGGATGATCGAACGGCCACTGCTTCTTCGTCTCTAACGGGCCTCCGCCACCTGCGGAGGGGAAGGCGGTGCTCCGGTGAAGGTTGCCTAGCTCCGCCTCGGTGGCCAAGCGCCGATGAAGAGCTTCGTCAGCTCCCACGTAGCTCGGAAGAAGCGGAAGTGCACGGCGAAGCCTCCGGTGGCCTCTAGATCCTTGGAGGGGTGCTGGAGCTCGGTGTCGATGAAGCTCGAGGGAGGCTGCGGCACGGCGGTGGCGGCCGTGGATCTCGCCGGAGTTGGATCTCTGTCTTCGCTCGACAACTCAACCAATTGCTGTCACCAATAGGTAGCTTGGAGCTCGAGGGGTCTCTCTGGAGTGGCGGATGATGGTGAACGGTGCCGGTGGCTGGGTATTTATAAGGAGAAGGAGGTGGTCTGGCTGAGTGAGTGGCGAGGTTGGTGGTCGTCGTGGGGCGGGTATGGTGGAGATGGTGGTGTTCGAGGGAGCTGGCGAGAGAGAGGGACGAGTGGGGGATGTCGTGGGGAGGTCAGCGGCCAGAGGAGGTGGCTGACGTGTGTCCAGAAAAGGAAAGGGGGCGCCCCTCCCGCAAGGCAAGGGACGTGGGGGAGAGGGGCGTCTGGAGGTAGGAGACGAGGTCTCCACCGTTGGATCTCGTGATCCAACGGTGGAGATCAGAGCGTGGAGCGACGGTGTAGATCTGATCAGGGAAGGAGCGATCAGAGGCGGATGGACGCGCCACGTGGCGCGCTGTGGATCAGGCGGTTACGAACGGCTGTGATGGACAGTGGGGGCCGATCGAGCGGATGAGGATCGAGGTGGAAGCGTCGGCTGAGATGGAAGATCAGAAGAGTGATCCAGTGGTGGATGGATGCGCCACGTGTCTGGCTGAGGGAGCGGCGCGAACGGAGGGATCAGATGAAGCGCGGGGGAGATCTGACGGCAAGGAGAAGAGAAGCGCGTGGAAAGAACTGGACCGTTGGATCAAAAGCGAGATCCAACGGCGGAGGGCGCGGGCGGATGAGGCGATGGGCAGCGGGCCGCGTGGCGCAACCAGAGGGCGCCACGTGGCCTGCTGTGAATGGTTGGATAAAGAAACACGTGTAGAGAGAAGAGGAAGCCGGATTTGGAAAAACTCAAAACATGAAGTTGTAGATCTTAATGAGATCTACAAGTTTCATTTTGACCAAAGACGGAGATGAGGTCAAATATGATACATAAATACAAGGATACATAAATGTACATATGTAGTATACAAAATGACCCAAAAACCCAAGTCTCTCATACAAGCTCCGATTTCCATGAAATTAGTCTCATTTTGAAGGTCTTTTAATATGTAGTATTCTAAGAGTGAGTAGACCTAATTAGGGGTTTGTATGAGGGCTTTATGTATGTTGTAATGTACAAGGGTTCTCAGGATATTTGGGCTATTTTACAAGGGTGATTTTTGGCATTCTTCCCTCTATTATTAAGGAGTATATATATATATTATAGAGAAGAAGTTATTTGATGAAGAGGTATTTTACAGGGGATTTCTGCCTTCTTATTTAAATGCAGATGGGCTGCTAAAATGCATGAATTATGGATGCATGCATGAGTGTTATTTATGCACGATAAAAGGAAATATGCCTCTATTTTCTCGGGAACAAGGCTCTATTTTTGACTTTTGATGTGATGAATCACAGATTCATCAACGACACACCATACTAGACTCCCCCTCAGCAGCAAACCCTGGTGGCTGCTGCATATAGACCTCTTCCTGCAAGTCACCATACAAGAAGGCGTTCGTGACATCAAGCTGAAATAGGGGCCAGTCTCGGACAACAGCAGCTGCAATGAGAATCCGTAAGGTAGAATGACGGGCTACTGGAGAAAACGTCTCCTGATAGTCCACCCCATATGTTTGGGTGAACCCACGAGCAACCAACCTGGCTTTGTATCTATCAACCGTCCCATCTGTCCGATGCTTAACAGTAAAAACCCATTTGCTTCCGACAATGGACGCACCTGGTGGAGGAAGCACAACACTCCACGTACCACGTGACTGCAACGCCGCCATTTCCTCTTCCATAGCTAAACGCCACGGGCTGCTCTGTAGGGACTCCTGATAAGACCGTGGGATGTGTACTGCCGATAACCCAACAACAAACTTGCGAAAGTCCGGGGAAAAACGCTCCAACGACGCTTGAGAGCAAAAATCCATCCCATATTTGGGATTCATCGTCCGAGCACGCTTCTGCCGTCTATGAGCAATAGGTATATGTAGGTCATCGACTGGAGGAGTGACAGTATCATCAGTACCCTGTACATCAGTACCCTGTACATCCATCTGCGCATCCAAATCACCTGTGCCATCGGTAGAACTCAAATGATCAGTACATACCTCGGGCGTGCTGGATGATGGAGGAGGCACATGTGCAGAAGGCCGTCGCTGATAGACCTGAGGAAAATAAACAGTAGCTGGTGGTGGCGGCGGCGGTGGTGGTGGTGTAAACTGTGGTGGTGGTGGTGGAGTGGACTGTGGTGGTAGATTAGAGCATGGAACAGATGGAGGTGGAGGCGGCACATAGATGTCATCTCCTTCCTCTGAGTGAGTGATTCTGTCACCTGTAGGAGAAAAATACATAATGGACTCAAAAAAGGTGACATCTGCACTGACGAAGTACCTTCGTTTAACTGGATCAAAACACCGATATCCCTTCTGGGTTTTGGAATAACCCACAAAAATACATTTGACAGCTCTGGGAGAGAGCTTGTCAAGACCAGGAGAAAAACAATGAACAAATGCAACAGACCCAAAAACACGCGGTGTTAGGGAGAAAAGATCCTTCTCGGGAAACGCAGTCAAGAACGGAATCTTCTCTCCTAACACTGTCGAAGGCATACGATTAAGAAGATAACAGGCAGTGAGAATCGCATCCCCCCAATAGGAGTGAGGGGCACGACTCTGAATCAAAAGGGTTCTGGACATATCCAACAAATGACGATGCTTTCGTTCAGCCACCCCATTCTGTTGGGAGGTATAAGCACACGACGTCTGATGCACAATCCCATGAGACATAAGAAATTTGGTCAATTGGGTACTGCACAACTCTAGAGCATTGTCAGACCGTATGTACTTCACTTTAGCAGAGAAGATATTTTTTATTTCAATAAGAAAAGACTGAATGAAATGACCAGCATCAGATTTATTTTTAAGAAGAAAGACCCAAGAAAGTCTAGAGAAATCATCGACAGCAACAAGATAAAACCTGTGCCCTTGAAGATCAGGGACACGACTGGGACCCCAAATATCAAAATGTAGCAGCTCAAAAAGACCATGATGACTTGGACTTATACGACTCGGAAAAGACGACCTGTGATGTTTGCCAAGTTGGCATGCCTCACACTGAAAATTAGACTTGGGAGAAATCTGTGGAAGAATATGGACCATCTTTTGCAACGGAAGATGGCCAAATCGAAGATGCCAAGTGTAGGGTGACACCGATCCAACCCTCATAGAAGAGATACCAACATAAGGAGATTGCACCAGTCTATAAAGACCCCCTTGCTCATGGCCAGTCCCAATCACTCTGCCCGTTAATATGTCCTGAAGCACAAGAGTAGATGGGTCAAATATAGCACGGCAATGTAAATCTTTGGTGAGTTGACTAATAGACAGCAAATTCATCGAGAACTTCGGTGCATAGAGAACATTGGACAATCTCAAGGTAGGAGTCAACTGTACCTCCCCCTGACCAGTAATAGGGGAATATGTACTATCAGCTATCACCACCGATCGTTCAGATTGAGCAGGATGAAAAACACTAAACTGACCTCTGTCACCACAGAGATGGTGTGATGCACCTGAATCCATGATCCATTCTGATAGATCCGCCTTGTAACATGTAGCAAATGCAATGGGTGCGGAACCTTTGAAGGCACCCTCAGATGGAAAATCTACCTTGTTGTCTGACATGACGACAACAGTAACCTGTAACTGGGGTTACAAAATCGGAAGACAATGTCTATTTGTGCATAGACTCAAACCAGCGGTCACGCGTACAGAACATGTTCATTCAAGGAAGCATGGCTAGGGCATATAGTGCATACGCGCATACCTTGCGTGCACAGGGAGGCATGCTACAGGAGTCTTCGACACGCTGCTCCAAGGATGCTAAGAAGCAGCACTATGCGCCACAGGACTGCATGAGGGCACCACCTTCGGGGATGTGCGTGCACACCGCTAGATCTGGAGCGTCGCCGAGGAAGGGGCGCCGCACGGTACGGGAGGAGCTGGAGATGACCTGCGCCGCCAGAAGTGCTGCACGGGGGCGCACGGGTCGCTGGGGGACTTCTCGCCAGAGGAGGGCTCGCCTGGTGTCGAGGGTTGCGCCTCTGGGCTCGTGAACTGGGGTGCGCAGAACTGGGGTCCGCAGGAATGAGGCTGCCCTTCGGAGCTCGCAATGAAGACAAGAGGCGCAGACAGAATAGGTCTTCACGCACGATGGAGGTCGCGCTCGATGGAGGCGCGCTTCAGGGCTTCACGCGCGCGAGAGTACTGGCGTACGATGGATTGCTTCAAGGTGCGCAGTTGCTTCTCGCTCGCATGGACTTGGCGACGCAGGGCCTGTAGGGGTTTGACGCTCGCGCAGGGCTTCTCGCTCGCGCAGGTACTACACGAAGGCGGGGGCTTCACGCACGTCGCAGGGGCTTCACGCTCGCGCAGGGCCTGCAGGGGTTTGGCGCAGACGCGCGACGCGCAGCAGGCAGGGGCAGCAGGCCCAGGCACGTACGGCGGCGTGGATCAAGAGAGGCGAAGAGAGAGAGAGGCCGGCGGGTGGGGTGGGTTAGGGCTAGGGTTTCAAGAACTCCGGTCTAGGACCGTCGTTCTGATACCATGTTGAAGGGAATAAGCAAGATGCATTACCATTAACCCTAGAGCTCTCTTATATAGGAGAAAAGCTCTATGGGTAATTTACATAAAGAGAACAAACAAAACCTACATAATAAAGTTACTCTAACACAAACCATATCGATCATTTATATCCCGCAGCAATGGTGATGAATTAATTTATCAAAAAAAAGGTGCAGTCAATGAAGCACCCAAACCTTAGATCAATAAAAACAAACACATAGATCTTACCTGCTTCCTAGAAGCATGCGATTTCGACTTCTTTCCAAACAGCACTCTTTTTATCCATTTAGCGGGTGACTTCGTCATCCTTGGAGAAACTTCAGAACTCCACACCGGATATTCTAAATCCAGAACTGTTAGAAGCCAGGCCAATATGATGCATCAACAGCAACACATTTAATAACCATTAGGCAAGAGAAAGATAAAAGGAACAAGCTACCAACCAATCTAACCTTCATTCAAATATAAAGAAAGAAAACAGAGAAAAAGACCAACTTAGCTAAAGATAAAAGCAATCAAAGGAGAATCTCTATATTCTTTTACAGAAGATCATGAAATGCCAAACCTCCCAATCAAGTTGGATTGGACCATTTGACCTACCACCACACTTGCAAAACCTAAGTTAACACCTAGAAAAGAGCACAACTCTTTCCTCCAAAAGATTAACAACACGTAAAAGAAATGCAATGGTCAAATGATTGCAACTCAATCATACAATTTTGTACTCTTAGATTTAACACCAGCATAGATAATAATGAAACAGTTCAACTTCATCAAAATGCAAAATTTCTCTTCTTGCCGTATGATTCAGAAGAGAATGCAATCTTGGCTTTGTTGGTAATGGAATCATCTTATGAAATCAAATAAAACCCTAGAATCCGAATCATAGAACATGGTACCTTCATGACAGCAAGAAACATCGGACAAGCCAAATATCCAGCATCAGAATTATCAGCACATCATCCAAGCAATTACCAAATTTAAGATTCAAATTGAAATCTATATACACAACGATATTGGAAGAATCAGAGATGAATTATTGCCCAAAAGAAAAGCCTGAATCACAAAAAGAAGAAAATACCAGAGAGAGAGAGTTCACTGTTGGCTTCGATTACATAAAGGCATCAGGGAACTACAAAAGAATGAGTTGCGTGCAGGAGATGGTATGAGACTTCAATGGGATTTGGGAGGACCTGAAGGGGATCGAGTGGAGAAGGACATTGGGGAGTCCAAAAGGGAGCAGAGGAATGGGAACACATGGAAGGAAGGAGGAGAAAAGGGAAGATGGGGAGAATGGAGTGCCACTAAAAGGCGTTGGAATTGGACATTAGGAGAGAGGGAGATTATAAAATTTGGAATTCGATGTCCCGAGAACAGGAGCTTCGTGGGGTCCACAGCCTAAGATATGGGTAAATTCGTTTGCTCTCCCTTATAAAAGATGGATTTTAATAGATGCCCTTGCGAGTATGAGAATTCCGTACATGATGAGAATGGCGTGACGCAAATATGCATATATATGTATTATCATATTCTTATCTATCTGGAAATTATACTATGAACGTAGATAGAAATACAGAGGGCTGATCTTGTAAGAGTCAAAAACTGCGAGAGCACGTGAGCAGTGAATCTTGACCACTAGATTCTGTATTCTCTCTCCTAATTGATTGGAGAAGGAGAGAGATGAGTAAAATCTAGTGGTCCAGACTCAATGCTCTCATGCCCTCACAGTTTTAATCTCTCATAGGATCAACCCTCTAGAAATATATGTATATATATAATTGTATTAGCAGAGGGCTGATCCTGTGAGAGTTAGAAACTATGAGAGTATAAGAGCAATGATTCCGAACCACTAGATTTTCTCATCTCTCTCCTGATTGATTACAGGAGAAGCGAGAATGACAGAATCTAATGGTCCAGATTCACTACTCTCATGCTCTCACAGTTTTTGGCTCTCACATGATCATCCCTATGTACTATCATAATAAAAAAATGAATACATATGTAAAACAACATGTATCAGATATAAATAATAGTTGAAATACTTTCTGTATGGACTTAAATATACATGTATTGATATCTTGCATACGAAATACATATTTAATAAACATACTGAATATTTATTGTATTAATTTTATAATAACTATTTCAGAAAGGGTGGAAAAATACGAAAATCTAGTATGCGGTTATAAAATAGATATATAGTTGCATTTATAAAACAAATATCTCAAAGCAATATCCAATAGCCGTATCCATTTTAAAACAGATGATGGTAGGGATACCAACATCTGCATAAAATAAATAAGCTGAAAATTAGAAAAGATATATATTTTTATCCATTTATATTCCAATGTGTGTATCATTGCATGTATGTTTTGTTATCCAAATAAGAAACTTTTTAATGCTAGAAAATTAAAGAGCATTTCATTGGAGAGAACATTTACTTTTCAGGGATATATATAGAAAAACTAGAGAATATGAGGGCATTGTGATGAATCCATGATTCATCTCCTTTATTCTTTCATTTTGGCTAAAATCCTTGGTAAAATACATGTAAATAGCCACTAATTCCATGTAATTAACATTCTAACCACAAATACTAATATTATATATTTAACATTTATTTTCACCAAAATAAAAGAATAAAGAGAAAAAGGAAAATAAAAGAAGGCTGGATATAAAATATTCAGACTGATCCTAACCCCGAGACCAGGTCAATATTGACCAGGTCGACAAAAGAAATAAGTAGGGGGAGATAAGGATCTTAACCTATAAAAATATTAAGAAAACCAAGACCAAAAATATAAATTACCCACTCTCCATAATGTAAATTCTTCACCTATTTTATTTATCATCAAAACCACTCCAAACCTAGAAACTTCCTTCATCAAAGTTGTAGATAATAATTTAAATAAAAATACAAAATTGAGTTTGCATAAAAATAATACTTATTGTACAATTTATACACAAAATAAAAAGCCAAAATCTAAACTTCACAGACCCATAACTTGCAAATAAAAACTCCAAATCACCCAAACTCACTTTTAATTGTATATAGCATTTCATAAACTATTTTATAAAATTGGGTGCATAATTTTTGGGGTCCATATGCAAAAGTTAGGTTTTTGGCTCTTCTTGTACATAGTACCTATCTTCTCCAATATCCCATATTTTTATAAATTAATATTTTGTAAATAATGTTGATAATATATGTTATAATAACTAAAAGAATTAATAATAAAATGGTGTAAAATAAAAAAATAATAAAAGAAAAATGAAAAAAATAAAAATAATAAAAAAATTATATATATATAGGTCTATATCATACATAGGTAACTCACCTATACTTATACATGAATAAAAGAAATTCTTTTATAATATGGAGACTATTTATAACTTATTAACAACACAAATCCCAAATAAAAAAAATAAAAATAAAAAAATAAAAAAAAAATAAAATAAATTAATAATAAAATGTATATAACATACATAGGTAAAATACCTATAAGTATACCTATACATATCTATTTAAAGGTATAAAATAAACTTATAAAAAGTAAATAAAATTATATTTATATTCATAAAAAATAATTTATAAAATTATTTAATAAATAAAAAAAATTAATTAATAAATAATAATTATTATTACCTATTTAACTAATTTAACTAATTAATATATATTCTATTTAATTAAATTATTTTTTTTGGGCGGTCAAACCTTCCACGGGTGAACAGTGCCCGCCCAGGCACTGTTCACCATCCTCTTCCTCACAAAGCCCGTCAAGCTCCTGATCCTCGAGCCTTCTTCTTCCTCGCGCCAGGCACCTCCTCCGAACTGTCGACCCTCGCCAACTGCTCCAACAGCTCGTCGGTTCGACCAACAACCCCTCTCCGACCTTGATTACGTCCAGATTCATCCTCCCCGTCGCCTATATATAGGTCAACCCCCCTCGCCGAGCGACCCATCCGCCATTTGCCATTTTTTTCATTCCACCAGAGCTCCGGAGTCGAGAGAGAGAGGAGAGTGACAGTCTCCCATCCGATCCTCCGTCTGAGCGAGGAAGAGGAGAGGCTATTGGCGAGATCACGCCGCCGCGCCGTAGCGAAGCTCTGCTCCGCCATTGCGCGTGCTCAGCCTCCGTGAGCCGCCGCACGTCGAGGCAATCATCGATTGGAGCTTCGCCAGAGCTCCATTCTCCCAGGCGATCCCCTCCGCCGAACCTTCACCATCTCCGATCATCCTTCCAGGTCAGATCCTTCTCCTATCTCCTCATCTCTCCTCCATTCTCTCCTCAATCCAGTCCCTTCTCTTCTCACTCCCTCCATTCTGTAGTTTTGCGTCGAAAATCCGATTCATTTTTGATCCGACTTATCCGATCTCCGCCTTCATCGCCTATCGAAATCCGCTTCTCCATCTCCTATCATTTCTGACCATCTCCGGCCGTATCCGACGGCCGGAGCTTCGAGGCCTTCCTCCACTTCACGTAGCCTCGCCCGTTCATCCACTATCCTTATCATCGCTGCTACGATCTATCGGATCGAGGTGTAGATCCCTCGATCCAGTATCACTTTGTTTTGCAGGTCGCAGGGTTCCATTCCGACGACGCCTCAGCTATAATCGATCGAGCACTTCATCGTTGGGAGCTCCGTCAACGTCTGACAACGTTCGGAAGTTGCATGGCCTCCTGGAGCGTATAGACTGCTCGATTCACATCTCCAGGTCCTATCGAAGATACAGGAGCAGCTTAGAGAACTTCCACCTCCAGATCCTCCGATATCTCCATCGAGTCGATGATTCGACGATCAGCTGGTGCGGAGGAGTGAAACGAAGGTGTTCGAGCTATCAGCGACGAGGATCGAGTCGAGGAGCGCTTCAATTTGACGATCGAAACTCAACATCGACCACCTTCGTCCCTGTTCATCGAGATAGCGTCAGCGCCGTCCGATCGCCGTAGTCGCGTCCAGATCCGATCCGGATCGTTGACTAGCGCCCAAATTATATCCGTCAGATCGCCGCCATCGAACGGTCCAGCAGGCGCCAGGTGTCATTCAGTTAGCGTAACAGACGCGCGCGTGCAGAGCACGTGACTGAGGTGAATTTTACATATCACACCCTGCAGGTTTCAAATATTACGAACAGGTCCTCGTCGGTTGGAGGCGCGTGCAGATCACGTGGAGCACTGTGACTTTTGCCGTTACACCCTCGCAGGTTTTCATATTTGCGATTTAGTCCTTCCAGAGGTGCAGCTGCTGCGAAGCGCATGATGATCTGAACTTTTTGCACACAGGCCCTCAACGTTTCATATATTTCAAAAGTGCCCCTGCCTGTTACAGTTTCATTACATTTATACCCCTATCTCTATAGAATACCCTATATACACATATAAAACCCCATAAAAATTATAAAATACTTTTAAAAATCATATAAAAATTGTAGTTAGTCTATATTACCATATTTTACATATTAGACCCAAAACAAAATAAAAATTAAATAATAAAACTAGTAAAAAAATATAAAATACATAAAAACTTCAAAAATTCATAACTAACTCAAGAAAAATCCCCTAAAAACGCACAATATATCGTTTTAAAGGTAATTTCATCTAGTTTCAACAGAAAATACAATAAAAACATTTTCGCATCATTTTCATCATTAAAAATTACAAAAACAGTACAGTTTTCAATAAAAATTACATTCTTCACCTTAAAAGTGAACCAAACACCATAAAAATCATAAAAACTTTATAAAAATCAATAAAAACAGTAAAACACATTAAAAATATAAAAAAATTAAAACTAAAATCAAATAAAAAAATTCAAATATTTTCTAAGAATAAAAAAAGGGCATAAAATCATTAAAAATCACAAAAACAATATAAAATTCATAAAATTCAAATAAAAATTCAGAAAAATTCCTAAAAATACAATAAAAATTAGGGAACACTTATCCTTAGGTTTTCCATTGATTTTCCTAGTTTAAAACAGTTTGCCTCCCTGAGTTCGACACTCCCGTACAAAACCGCTATACACTTTGTTTAGGAGTATAAATAAAATAAAGAAGATTAATTAAGATTAATCTTTTCTGGTAAGCTCACCTGGTCGATACAACGACCAATACTTTTTCTCTGATTTCTTTTGCAGGAATTAAAGAAGTGATCAGGTGGTGTTCATCAGATGGCGCCGTTGCCGGGGAGGCAGCGCTAGGAGATCGCGAGAACCTTAGGATAGATATTTCATTTTCGCGATTTTATTTCTCTGACTTTACGGTTTCTTGTTTCTGATTTGTGCAGCACAGCTCGAGCCGCGCAGCTCAGAACCGCGAAACCAATTAGCTTAGAATTTCTTGTAATTTCTTGTAAAAAAAAAAAAAGCATATAAAAAGTGTCGTAGAAAGGGGCCTCGTAAAGGCATCCCGACTTGTACGTTTCTCGGGGTCTGTTTCACCAGGGCTGTACTCCTGGGGGAGCAGGGCACCCACCGCGGCTTTTCTCGATCGCGATTTTTCTCGACGGTTTTCCGCGGCTTTTCCGAGATAGGTGCTTGTTAGGAGTTTTACGATTTTTCCCTTCTCTGCGCATCGTAGGTTAGCTTAGTTAGATGCTTGCATAGGATTCGACACCTAGGTGCTTGTATCTAGGGCCAATCCCGAAAAAGACAAAAATACGTTAGACGATTTTTCTCTGAAAATATCCAAAAAAAAGTGAAAACCGAAAATTAAAACAGGGACTGCTAACACTATCTGACTCTAAAATAAACGTAAGGACTCACTTGCTTTGGGAGAGCAATCCCCGAAAAACCGAATCATCGATCGAATCTCCAGATCAGCGAGAGAGAGACGACACATAAGGTAGAGCCAGAGTCCGGGCTTTTATCGAAATACTACTTAGTTCACGTCTTCAATCACCTTATCTTCAGTGGGTAAGCTCGGGTAGCCGGAAACGGTCCGAGTTTACTTAGCAGAGTGGGAGGTTTAAAGGACACTGCGTAAGGCTCGGTCCTTAAGGAATACGGGTAGCCGGAAACGGTCCGTACTTACTTCCATACTGGCTGAGACTAGGTGATTCCTGGCGAGAACTCGGGACAGTACGACGTTGAAGTCTTGGGCACCTATCTAATCTCGTTTATCTGAGAGAACGTTGTTTGCCAATCAATCATAAAATCGAAAAGATAAACGACCGAACTCTTACGGTCATCACCAGGGTTGCGTTGGTGAACTCGGGGTTTGTCTTGTGTTTGCTTGCAGAGTGAGTCTAATCTTCCAGATCTGATCAATAATCTCTCAGGATGATGGGCAGACGATCACTTCAGCCGACTCTTACGGCACCGCTCTCACACACTCGTGCCCATTCATCTAGATTGGTTCAAGAGAACCCCCTCTTTGAACCAGAGGATCATCCTCTTCCCTCTAAGACCCTGTCTCCTGGCTCGGTTCGCGAGAACCTTCTCTTCGAGCCAGAATCAGAACAACATTCTCCTTCCAGGCGTGACTCTGACCCTGGAAACTCTTTTCAGATTTCTTCTCCTCATCATTCTCTATCACCATCATCTCTAGATAATCAGCAGCTACATATTGACTTGGCGAAGCCTGATTTGGACTCTTTTTCCTTTCCAGACGACATGGCTGGCAAAGGACCGCAGACCACTTCTATAGTGATCGATCAGGCTGCGATCAACAGTGGTCTACTTGCTTCCCTTGAAGCGATACAGAATCAGATTAGGGAGCAAGGCAGAATGATGAATGACGTCCGAGCTGAGCTGAATCAGCTTCGAGCACAGAGAGATCAGCCTGTAGCTGAACAACCTGAGGATCAAGAGCAGCCAGATGGACCTCCAGAGGATCAGAACCGAACGATGCAACAACTCTACAACCCTGGAGCTACTACGACTCATCGATGGATCCGTCTTCCTGTCATCCGAGGGAACTTCGAGTTCCGACCTCAGACGATCCAGCTGCTGCCCAAGTTTCATGGGCTTTCTACTGAGGAGCCGCACTTGCACCTTCAGGAGTTCGAGCTTATCTGCAGCACGGTGCATGATGCAGAAGTGAACGAGGACACGATCAAACTGATCGCGTTCCCTTTCTCCCTTTTTGACCGAGCAGCCTACTGGCTGAAACACTTAGGGAGATATGTTTCGACCTGGGCGGAACTGAGAACCGCTTATCTGAACAAGTATTATCCTTTAGGTCGAACAAATGCTGCTAGAGCAATGATTAGTAATTTCTCCATGATCGGGAACGAGCAGTTCCACGAGGCATGGGACAGATTTAGAGATCTGATTGATCGGTGTCCCCACCACGACCTTTCGAAGCCGACTCTTGTACAGAGCTTCTTCGGTGGGCTAACACCTGAGTTGCAGGGGCTGGTGAATGCCGCCTGTGGTGGTTCGTATTTCTCGATGCACGAAGATCGAGTCTGGGCCATTTACGAGAAAATGGCCGAAAATTATACTACGATGTCTCAGACTCGAGTCTACAACCAGACGAAGCCACCTACTTATCACCAGCATTCCCGAGTGGCACAGATTGAAGGGAATTCATCTTCTGATGTTTCTGTTTCTCTCGAATCCTCAGCAGCTGATATGGGGATCATTAGCCAGAAGTTGGATCGAATGGAAATCATTGAGAAAAAGTGCCAGAATTTAGATAAGATCAATAAGATTGATGATCTCGAGAAATGCATGAGTGACCTGAAGACACAGATTATGTGCCTTCAAGAATTGTATACAGATTCCAATCGGTCTTCGAGGTCACAGGCTGACTCAGGTAGCCGAGACAGAGGCATACTTCCTAGACCTCCAGTTCAGCACATTTACCATGTGCATTCTGAGCCTGCTCAACATCACTCGGCATACCCGCAGCTTCCGCAGGCACCATCATCTGACACCCAGATGGTGGTCTATCAGAGTGATCAGCCGTTGGCATCTATGCCCCCAGCATATCCTGAGATGTCTGAGCCATTGACTGAGGTCAATGGGATCTGGTATGATCGGCCGCAGCAACCAGGGATCCGTCGCGATCACCCTGGTTTCCGATGGTCTACAGGTACCTCTTCCCAGCCACAACCGCAGACTTTCACGGGGCAGCACCGAGATCATCAGCAGCAGCATTCTGGTCCTCGTCAGTATCCTCAGTGGAGGCAGAGCACTTACCAGCCTCAGCAACAGCAATACCCTCCACAGCAGCAGCCAGCACAGCAGCAGCCTCAGTATCAACGAGGCGACTCATCCGGGTCTCATGGACCTTTCCATGACAACCCAGCGCTAGAGTATCTCGCTAACCTCATAACTGATCAGCATGCTTCTTTTAGGCGAGAGATGGATGAGTTCAAGACCCATGTCACCGACCTCGTCAAGGGGAAGTCCGCCTTGCCTGCTCAGATAGAACCCAACCCCAACAATCTGAAGCGAAAGGCTGAGCAGGTAGATTTGATCGAGCCCACCCTCCAATCACAGGTATTATCCGATGACTATCTCTACTGTGATGACGCTGACTTCATCTCTCTTAGGAGCGGTAGGATTCCAGTAGGCGGAGACTCTACTAGGCTCGAGGACAATATCTCAGATCACGCAAGCGAGCCTGTAGACGACATTGATGGCGGTGCTGAAGCCGCAACCTTTGACGCTGAAGATGGTGGTGCTGAATCCACCAAGTCTGGAGAGCAGCCAGAGCAGAACGCCGATTCAGCTGCATTACCATTTTTCATTTCTTCTGATGATGATAGAAAATCACAAAAAAATGTAAAAAAGAGGAGAACTCCAAAGAAGAATAAAAAGATTGTTGATCCAGATCTTGATCTTTCTGCTAGCTCAAAGAAAGCAAGTCCCCGTTCTCCAAAAATCTTTGTTTTTACTTCTTCTGATCCTCCGATTGTACAGACTAACCCGGAGGATGTACAGATACCTTTCCCGAAAGCACTCTGCTTAGGAAAAGGTGCTAAAAAAGAAAACCCCAAAAAGATTCAAATGAATGATCTGACGAAAGAGATGCTTGAAAGGTTCACAATCCAACTCACTCTTTCGGAAGCCTTGGCTCACATTCCTCTTCTGCAGAAAGGCTTAAAAGAACGAACCACCGTCCGCAGAAAGAAGAAGCGCAATCATTGTTCTGAAATCCATGTGTTGACCAAGGAGACTTGTCACGCCATCCAGAATCGTCTCCCAGCCAAAAGATCAGACACGGGAGCGCCGTATGTTAGATGCGAGATCCTCGATCAGACTTTCGATCGGACTCTATTAGATAGCGGATCCTCGATTAATCTCCTTCCATCTTCCTTACTCGACAAGTTCGAGTTCGGGCCTCTTCGACCAAGCCGAACGGTCTTGCAGTTTGCTGATAGATCAATCAAGAGGCCTAAGGGTTTAATCGAGGACGTTATCGTCACCATTCAGGGTTTGCAATTCCCCGTGGACTTCGTCGTATTGGACATGGCGGTCCCTGAATGTGTGGCTGATACCCCAATCATATTAGGACGACCTTTTCTGGCAACAGCAAAGGCCGTTTCCGACTATGGTACTGGGAAGGTGTACTTTCGCGTCCAGGGCGAAAGTATACATATAGAGACGATCCAAGATCAGAAATCTAGAGCACCTGAATCAGAGAGAGCATCTGATGACGAGCCCGATAGTCATCAAGACTGTGACTTCGTGCAGACAGACGATGAAGCCGTTTGGGCCGAACCGAGTATCCATTCCTTCATTACGCCTTCAAAGGAGTCTGAGTTGCAGATACTAGATGAAGACGAATTCGATAGCACAGTCTTAGAGCAGACACAATCACAGACTGAGGCCGACGATTCTGATGATGATCATTCAGATTATCTATCTTGTCATTCTGATTCTGATCCCTCCGATTTAGACGTGGATTTCGATTGGCAAAGTTTTGATGAATATGTTCCGCGTTTAATCTCAAATGAGCCTACAACCAATCTGGAGATCAACTCGAATCAGAACATCATCCCATCTCCAGATCTTTCTGAGTCAGAGCAGGCAGAGCTCACGCATACTGATCTAGTAGCCTACACCCAGGCTCTAATCAAACCCGCCCTCCCTGCCCCTTCTCCCCCTGAGCTTAAACCTCTACCTCAAAGTATGAAGTACCGATTCCTTGCGGGTGAATCGAAAATGTTTCCGGTCATCATCTCTTCTAATCTGACCGAAGATCAAGAATCCCGTCTGATGGCGATTCTTGAAAAGAACCGCAAGGCGATCGGATGGTCAGTAGCCGATCTCCATGGGATTAGTCCGGCTCTCTGCTCCCACCACATCTTTCTCGAGGATGACGCCAAGCCATCTCGTGAGTTTCAGCGCAGGCTGAACCCAAATCTTCGAGAAGCGGTTATGAAGGAAATATCCAAGTGGTGGAGCGCCGACTTTATCTATCCCATCTCCGACTCGAAATGGGTTAGTCCTTTGCATGTGGTACCCAAGAAGACGGGTATCACCACAGTGATCAACGAGGACGGAGAGGAGATCGCTACCCGAGTACCGACTTCTTGGCGCGTCTGCGTGGACTACAGACGCTTGAATCAGGCGACCAAGAAGGATCACTTCCCGCTACCGTTCATCGATCAGATCATCGAACGGTTAGCCGGGAAGAGCCATTATTGCTTTCTCGACGGGTACTCGGGATATAATCAAGTGGCTATCGCTCCAGAAGACCAAGAAAAGACGACATTCACCTGTCCGTTCGGAACGTATGCTTTTAAACGGATGCCCTTTGGATTATGTAATGCTCCGGCTACATTCCAGAGGTGCATGCTTTCGATCTTCGCGGACATGGTGGGAGATTTCTTGGAGGTCTTCATGGACGATTTTTCGGTCTACGGCGATGATTTTGATTCCTGCCTTTCTAGCCTAGACCGTGTGCTTCAGAGGTGCACGAAGGTTAACCTCGTGCTTTCTTGGGAGAAGAGTCATTTTATGATGACTCAGGGGACGGTCCTTGGTCACATCATCTCCAACCGGGGCATGGAGGTGGATCCGGCCAAGGTGGATATCATAAAGAAACTCAATCCACCGTCCAATCTGAAACAGCTTCGGTCATTCCTAGGGCATGTCGGTTTCTACCGACGTTTCATTCGAGACTTCAGCAAAATTGCCCGACCGTTGTCTGATCTTCTAGCGAAAGACACCGAGTTTATAGTTGATGATAAGTGTCTTTCAGCTTTCGATACTCTCAAGAACATGGTTGTAGAGGCTCCTGTCCTTCAGCCACCTGATTGGTCTCTTCCATTCGAGATCATGACGGACGCCTCCGATTTTGCCGTTGGGGCTGTGTTGGGACAGAGGAGGGATGGCCTTCCATACGCCATACACTACGCTAGCAAGACTTTGGATTCCGCGCAGCGGAATTACACGGTTACAGAGAAAGAGATGCTAGCCGTAGTATTTGCCTTAGACAAATTCAGGTCCCATATCTTAGGATCCAGAGTCACAATCTTCACTGATCACACTGCCATCAAGTACTTAATGGATAAGAAGGATTCGAAGCCACGTCTGACCAGATGGATCCTTCTACTCCAGGAGTTCGACATTGTTATCAAGGATAAGCCTGGAGTCAAGAATGTGGTGGCGGATCACCTCTCCCGACTAGAATTACCTGAGACTTCTGACTTTGATACACCAATCACCGAGACCTTCCCCGACGAGGCGATTCTTGCTGTCGCCTCGCTGCCATGGTATGCCGACATTGTAAACTTTCTTGTTGCTAAGAAAGTTCCGCAAGGTTGGTCCAGACAGAGACTTGAGACTTTCCTCGCGAAAGCCAAGTCTTACCATTGGGAGGATCCGGTCCTTTATCATGAAGGAGCGGATTCCGTCTGGCGTAGGTGTATTCCTCAGGAGGAATACCAGAGTGTCCTCATGTATTGTCATCGATTAGAAGCTGGAGGACACCATTCAGGGAAGAGGACAGCACAAAAGGTGCTCCAATCCGGCCTTTGGTGGCCTACGCTCGTTGCGGATGCTCATGCATTCGTTAAGAGATGTACTGACTGCCAGAAGATGGGCACTTGTGGACATAAAGACATGATGCCGATGCAGCCTATCCACTTCTGCGAAGTGTTCGATGCATGGGGTATCGACTTTATGGGCCCATTTCCGAAAAGTCAGGGGTTTGAGTATATCCTTTTAGCTGTGGATTATGTGAGTCGTTGGGTAGAGGCTATTCCTGCCCGAGCCGCGGATGCGAACACGGTTTGCAAGTTTCTGAGAAAGCATATCATTACGCGGTTCGGAGTCCCTCGAGTTCTGATATCAGACGGGGGTAGCCACTTCATCAACGACAAGGTAAGGGCACTTGCTAACGAGTTCGGTATAGACCATCGGGTTGCTACTCCGTATCATCCTCAGACGAATGGTCTAGCCGAGGTTTCGAATAGGGAGATCAAGACGATCTTACAGAAGGTTGTTCGCCCAGACCGAAAGGATTGGTCGCAACTTTTGGACTCGGTTCTCTGGGCATATCGAACATCCTTCAAGACTCCATTAGCCACGTCTCCCTTTCGACTCGTTTATGGCAAGCCATGCCACTTACCTGTTGAGATCAAGCACAAATCCTGGTGGGCAGTGAAAGAAGTGATCTTTGGATTAGATGATTCGGGAGATCAGAGGCAAACTGAACTGGCAGCCCTGGAAGAGCTGAGAGATCAAGCCTTCACGAGTAGCCTGCATTACAAAGAGCGGATGAAAGAGTGGCATGATGCTCACATCAGCCACAAGCAGTTTGAGCCTGATCAGAAAGTTTGGCTATTCGATGCAAGACTGAAACTATTCCCAGGGAAACTTCAGAGTAAATGGAAAGGCCCGTACATTGTCAGAAAGGTGTACGACAACGGAAGCATCGATATATCTGAGTTGTCATCTGAGTCCACTTTTCGAGTCAACGGTCAGCGATTGAAACCATTTCTCGATCATGATCCGCAGACCGTTGAAGTTGCCCCAATCCATTTTGTATGAGATGATCTTTTCACTCTTACACTATGCATCTCATATCTGATTTTCAACGATCATTTTGTATATATTTTCGATTTCATTCATTCTTATTTTCATTTGTCTTACACCCTTAGGTTGATCTAGATTTTGCTATACTTAGGATGTGCTTTATCCTAAGTATAGGGGGGTGTAGACACTGTGTGATTGTTTGTATCGTCCTGTTCGATCACCCCTGTTGTTGCTTATACTTAGGGTGTGCTTTACCCTAAGTATAGGGGGGGTGATCTCGCTCATACCGCCTTTTGATTGTCGTCGTTTTTGTATCGTCTGCTCTCTCGCTTGTCCCTCACCTTTTGATTTTCATCTCTATACTTAGGGATATTTTACCCTAAGTATAGGGGGGACAAGCCGAGCCTTTGAGTTGTGTACATTCTCTTGACCTCGATCATCTTCGGTTTTGAGTCTGCTATCCTTAGGATCACTTGATCCTAAGTATAGAGGAGATGATCGACTTCTATTCATTCATTCGTTATTCTTTGTGTCATTGTAGTATAGGATTCTTTTCACCAATCTATACTTAGCCCGAGTTATGTCTTCCTTTGCCGCTTCTTTGGTCACTATGAGGACATAGTTCACGCTAAGTATAGGGGGGTGTCGTATATATATGCTATATATACTTTAGAAGCCATAACTCGTACTTTCTCGTATTTTTAATAATAAGGCTTCTTAAAAGTATGGGTTTATATTTTGGTTTTTTAAAAGCCGCAAGAAAACCGTAAAAATGTCTTATAAAAAATGGCTTAAAAAAATTGTAGATAAAAAAGTTGTAAATTCTTTGATAAAATCCTTAAAAATATAATAAATAAAATCCCCATAAAAATCTTGTATAAAAGCCGTATAACTTGTATATAAAACATGTATAAAATCCTTTGTAAAATACACAAAATCCGTGTAAAATTTTTGTAAATCAAATTAATTCACTAACTTTTACAAAAAAAAAAAAACCCCTAAAAATTGAAAAGTTTAAAATCCAATAAAAATTTGCAAAATCCTTTAAAAATCACTTAAAACATTTAAGCCGAAAAATCTACCGCATAAAAAATTGTTGCATTCATTAGCATTTTTCAGAACAAGTTCGATTCTTGAACCGCATGGATCTAAATCCGAGAGATGGAGCTTGGTTTAGGCCTTAATCCACTTAATTCAAGAGGGACTTTATTAGGATCGGGAATTGAGACTCTTCAGGTCTTGTAGACTTAATTCTTTGAGTTCCATGAGACCGTGTTCGGAATTCAACTTGAAAGTGCCTAAGTAGGACACCTGGTGTCATCCGTTGAACTCTTCTCCATTTGAATCAATTTTGAACTCAAGCACTCTGCACTTAGCTCGACCTGCCTGGGGTTGCGAAGGGCAATCCATTTCGGTGGTGCGTTTCCATCCTTATCTGGTGGTGGTGATGTCTAAAGACGGGAGAGATTGGGGTTGAAACAAAGCTTCGGATGAGGGAAGGATCTGCTGGCACAATTTTTCTAAGACCCCAAAAAATGGGCGGACTAAAAAGATGCTATATCCGTCGGGGCATAAAAGACCAATGCAGTGCAACAATCATTACTACCAAAGAAGCCAAATACACCAATTCCAAAAATGACCACAATGGTCCGAGCTTCAGAAAAGCCTGCATGTCTTCGTGGAGACTTGGCTAAACTGGCCAGGCTTCACCGGAGATGTGATTACACTGATCACACTCCAGTTCTCTTCTCCTTCTTCTACTTCCTATCTTATTCGATTGTGGACACAGCACGACCTGACCTCAGAAGGAAATACCTCCCTCCTCGAGGACTGAGTTGCTGGATAAGGGCTCAATGGAAGTGTGTAGCTGTATGGGCGGTTTCTTCGCTTCTTTAAGCAGGAAGAGCTAAAACCTTTCACACACAGTACTAATTGCTTTCAAAGCCGAAAAGTTTGCGTGATGGATAGGTGGATCTGAGCTGGCTGTTGAGGTGAATCTGGATAAGGATTTGTGGAACTTGAGGGCTGTCGAGGCTTAAATCCTAAGTCTAATAGAGTCCCGACACATCATTAATCCAAAGGTTTAAATCCAGGCTCCAAATTTTGGACGAAGAGAAATTTGGTTTAAAGAAACGATCATGTTCTAAGTTCTTTTATTTTCCTTTTTCTTTTTCTTTTTGCTTGCACTTATTTATAGAATAAGTGTTTGCTAAGGGACTAGCAAAGGTAAAGTATAGGGGAATGATGAATCCATGATTCATCTCCTTTATTCTTTCATTTTGGCTAAAATCCTTGGTAAAATACATGTAAATAGCCACTAATTCCATGTAATTAACATTCTAACCACAAATACTAATATTATATATTTAACATTTATTTTCACCAAAATAAAAGAATAAAGAGAAAAAGGAAAATAAAAGAAGGCTGGATATAAAATATTCAGACTGATCCTAACCCCGAGACCAGGTCAATATTGACCAGGTCGACAAAAGAAATAAGTAGGGGGAGATAAGGATCTTAACCTATAAAAATATTAAGAAAACCAAGACCAAAAATATAAATTACCCACTCTCCATAATGTAAATTCTTCACCTATTTTATTTATCATCAAAACCACTCCAAACCTAGAAACTTCCTTCATCAAAGTTGTAGATAATAATTTAAATAAAAATACAAAATTGAGTTTGCATAAAAATAATACTTATTGTACAATTTATACACAAAATAAAAAGCCAAAATCTAAACTTCACAGACCCATAACTTGCAAATAAAAACTCCAAATCACCCAAACTCACTTTTAATTGTATATAGCATTTCATAAACTATTTTATAAAATTGGGTGCATAATTTTTGGGGTCCATATGCAAAAGTTAGGTTTTTGGCTCTTCTTGTACATAGTACCTATCTTCTCCAATATCCCATATTTTTATAAATTAATATTTTGTAAATAATGTTGATAATATATGTTATAATAACTAAAAGAATTAATAATAAAATGGTGTAAAATAAAAAAATAATAAAAGAAAAATGAAAAAAATAAAAATAATAAAAAAATTATATATATATAGGTCTATATCATACATAGGTAACTCACCTATACTTATACATGAATAAAAGAAATTCTTTTATAATATGGAGACTATTTATAACTTATTAACAACACAAATCCCAAATAAAAAAAAATAAAAATAAAAAAATAAAAAAAAAAAATAAAATAAATTAATAATAAAATGTATATAACATACATAGGTAAAATACCTATAAGTATACCTATACATATCTATTTAAAGGTATAAAATAAACTTATAAAAAGTAAATAAAATTATATTTATATTCATAAAAAATAATTTATAAAATTATTTAATAAATAAAAAAAATTAATTAATAAATAATAATTATTATTACCTATTTAACTAATTTAACTAATTAATATATATTCTATTTAATTAAATTATTTTTTTTGGGCGGTCAAACCTTCCACGGGTGAACAGTGCCCGCCCAGGCACTGTTCACCATCCTCTTCCTCACAAAGCCCGTCAAGCTCCTGATCCTCGAGCCTTCTTCTTCCTCGCGCCAGGCACCTCCTCCGAACTGTCGACCCTCGCCAACTGCTCCAACAGCTCGTCGGTTCGACCAACAACCCCTCTCCGACCTTGATTACGTCCAGATTCATCCTCCCCGTCGCCTATATATAGGTCAACCCCCCTCGCCGAGCGACCCATCCGCCATTTGCCATTTTTTTCATTCCACCAGAGCTCCGGAGTCGAGAGAGAGAGGAGAGTGACAGTCTCCCATCCGATCCTCCGTCTGAGCGAGGAAGAGGAGAGGCTATTGGCGAGATCACGCCGCCGCGCCGTAGCGAAGCTCTGCTCCGCCATTGCGCGTGCTCAGCCTCCGTGAGCCGCCGCACGTCGAGGCAATCATCGATTGGAGCTTCGCCAGAGCTCCATTCTCCCAGGCGATCCCCTCCGCCGAACCTTCACCATCTCCGATCATCCTTCCAGGTCAGATCCTTCTCCTATCTCCTCATCTCTCCTCCATTCTCTCCTCAATCCAGTCCCTTCTCTTCTCACTCCCTCCATTCTGTAGTTTTGCGTCGAAAATCCGATTCATTTTTGATCCGACTTATCCGATCTCCGCCTTCATCGCCTATCGAAATCCGCTTCTCCATCTCCTATCATTTCTGACCATCTCCGGCCGTATCCGACGGCCGGAGCTTCGAGGCCTTCCTCCACTTCACGTAGCCTCGCCCGTTCATCCACTATCCTTATCATCGCTGCTACGATCTATCGGATCGAGGTGTAGATCCCTCGATCCAGTATCACTTTGTTTTGCAGGTCGCAGGGTTCCATTCCGACGACGCCTCAGCTATAATCGATCGAGCACTTCATCGTTGGGAGCTCCGTCAACGTCTGACAACGTTCGGAAGTTGCATGGCCTCCTGGAGCGTATAGACTGCTCGATTCACATCTCCAGGTCCTATCGAAGATACAGGAGCAGCTTAGAGAACTTCCACCTCCAGATCCTCCGATATCTCCATCGAGTCGATGATTCGACGATCAGCTGGTGCGGAGGAGTGAAACGAAGGTGTTCGAGCTATCAGCGACGAGGATCGAGTCGAGGAGCGCTTCAATTTGACGATCGAAACTCAACATCGACCACCTTCGTCCCTGTTCATCGAGATAGCGTCAGCGCCGTCCGATCGCCGTAGTCGCGTCCAGATCCGATCCGGATCGTTGACTAGCGCCCAAATTATATCCGTCAGATCGCCGCCATCGAACGGTCCAGCAGGCGCCAGGTGTCATTCAGTTAGCGTAACAGACGCGCGCGTGCAGAGCACGTGACTGAGGTGAATTTTACATATCACACCCTGCAGGTTTTCATATTTGCGATTTAGTCCTTCCAGAGGTGCAGCTGCTGCGAAGCGCATGATGATCTGAACTTTTTGCACACAGGCCCTCAACGTTTCATATATTTCAAAAGTGCCCCTGCCTGTTACAGTTTCATTACATTTATACCCCTATCTCTATAGAATACCCTATATACACATATAAAACCCCATAAAAATTATAAAATACTTTTAAAAATCATATAAAAATTGTAGTTAGTCTATATTACCATATATTACATATTAGACCCAAAATAAAATAAAAATTAAATAATAAAATCAATAAAAAAAATACAAAATACACAAAAAAAATACATAAAAACTTGTAAAAATCATAACTAACTCAATAAAAATCCCCTAAAAACGTGCAACCTATCGTTTTAAAGGGAATTTCATCTAGTTTCTACAGAAAATAAAATAAAAATAATTTCGCATTAATTTCAGCTTTAAAAATCACAAAAACTACACTGTTTGCAATAAAAATTCCCTTTTTCCCTTTAAAAACAAACCAAAAATTAAAAAAATCTTAATAACCCTTTAAAATTCCATAAAAATAATAAAAACCTTTAAAAGCCTAAAAATTACAAAACTAAAATCAAATAAAAATTTAAATAATTTCTCATAATAATAAAAATCATAAAATAGATAAAAATCACAAAAACAATATAAAATTCATAAAATTCAAATAAAAATTCAGAAAAATTCCTAAAAATACAATAAAAATTAGGGAACACTTATCCTTAGGTTTTCCATTGATTTTCCTAGTTTAAAACAGTTTGCCTCCCTGAGTTCGACACTCCCGTACAAAACCGCTATACACTTTGTTTAGGAGTATAAATAAAATAAAGAAGATTAATTAAGATTAAACTTTTCTGGTAAGCTCACCTGGTCGATACAACGACCAATACTTTTTCTCTGATTTCTTTTGCAGGAATTAAAGAAGTGATCAGGTGGTGTTCATCACATTGCCATAAAATCAAATATGTACCCATAAAAATTATTTTATTTATTTACTCATCGGTGGTCATGTATCAACAGTAGATTAATAAATATCCAAAATATTAGTAGGTGATAAGCATAAGTTAATGAAAAATCCAAGCTGTGAACTTCCCTCTTGACTCTATGTCTATTTCAATAGCTATATTATATAATAAAGATTATCGTCTCATTGGCGTGAGAATGATGTGATTCTTTGAATAAGTTTGTCTATTTAATTGTCGGCAAGAGATTGATGGGTTATTGATAAATCATTGCCGTCCCTTCATTTATTCTTAATAGTGCAATGCCAAAGTGGAAAATAATTCTTTGAATAATGTTGGTAACAATTTTTTCCTCCCAGTAGTGAAAACAAAAAAAAGATCCCTCACTTGTAGATTAAGTTATTAACCTCCCAACATCTAATCACAACTATAAATTTAGTGCACTAGCTTGTGTGTGTCTGTGTGGGTATGAAAATTATCCAATAGGCCTTTTGCTCATTTGAGATGAGATGAGTCCACTCATTTTTTACCATTATTTTCTATCATTTTGAGGATAATAGTTATTTGTTTATAGGTGTTATATCTTATTCTTACTACTAGTAACTATTTTCATAAAAAAAGTCTTAAACTCGTATAAATTGATTGTATTATTATTCGTATTATTAATGCCATTTTTATTCTTACTAAAGACCATTTATTGTGAATCTAATATTTTCTTTATATGAAATAGTTACTACCGGTAAGAATATGATATAACAATTGTAAATAAAAAGCATTGAACTCAAAATGATAGAAAATATTGATAAAATATGAGCAGGCTTATCTCATCTCAAATAGACACACGGTCTATTGGATAAGTCATATATATATATATAATTGTAGTATGGAGCTCAATGAACTTAAGAGACATCTAATGGATGGCTCAATGAAGATCAACGACAAGAAGGAACGAGAGAAGATGAGGATCGAAGTCATAGCTAGCAATTGGAAAGAGCATGGTGGTGTCTGGGAAGTTCCAACTAGATAGATCTAGCTCAAGCTTGAATAATGTTTAGTACTTGGGGTTGGCTCAAGAGTGAAGGAGTTGAGCTAGAGCTGGGCTTATAGTGTAGAGAATCAATCCAAGTCCTTAGTAATCCACAAGGCAATCGCACAAATAGGCGAAACCTCTCAAGTTAAGAGTTAAAAAAACACAGATACTTCATCATTCGAAGCAATTAAAATGGCAACTTATCGGTTTCTGAACTAGCGTATTAAAGCTTGTGTTATATGTTTCGAATACTCAGCTCAAGATACTAACTTTGGTTGATTGCGACGCTACTAGAAAGAATAAGGATCGGAATTGTGAATAAGAGGAAATCTTTTTTACTAGGCGGAAATCTTTTTTACTAGGCGCAAGAAAATACATAAAATGATATCATATCATCTAATAGAACAAAGAAGAGGAAGCAATACATCAACGAAGGGACTAGAATGCGGACTTGAAGCAACCCGATCATTGAGACCGGAGCTAGGGCGGAGAGAGGTTTGTCGGAGGTAGGTTTGGAGAAGAGTAACTCAATGAGAATTAAGATAGGAGGCTGCTCGAAATTATGCCTAGCAGACATGGAAAGGACACTTACATCCTCGCTGCCTTTTTCGCCATATGCCATGTCATGGGCAATCGAAAATTCAAGTGGGCGAGGAGCTTAAGTGAGCATGATCTTGGCCAAGTGCTCGCCCAAGTACCTGGCGAGGACACATGCTTGCGTAGTCCTTATAGTCGATTATTGTTGTTATGAAGAGGTTTGAGTAATCATATGGGATGCTAATGGATTTATAATCATGATAGCCATATTTCTCAAGAACTTTCTCAGTGTAATGAGATCGATGTTGATATTTGTAGAGTTTAGTTTCAAATATTTAACTATATATGAATTTAATTATATTAACAATAAGTGTATGACGTTTTATGAGAGTACTATTTGAGTTTTTTCAATTAATTGTTCTTTTTAAGGCAATTGTGCACTAACGGACTTTAAGTTTTATTTAATTTACTTTAAATATAATATCAATATGATTTTGTATTGGCCGTTTAATATCAATATGATCTTGTGCTCGTCCAACGGTCACACTAATTACTCTACTCTATTTCCAATTCCATCTCATATGATTATTTGGTTTAGTATATTGTAAATAATACTATCATCGGTTTTGATATTTGTGTTACTATAACCAAAGCTCAAAGGATTTTTATTCCGTTTTAGTTATTTATTTAATTTGGTGATTAAATAGAGATATCAAGTGATTTGCTCCAACGATACCTGTGGATCACCTACATATATAGATATTTTCCTGTGAGTAAATACACAACAATTCTATACATCCTCTCTCTTCCTTTAATTTTGATCGAGTCCATTAGAAGGAACAATATGTATTTCTCAATCGGTCTCGACATTGACGAGTGCACGTCCTTTGAGATCTCATCGTCGTATCTTGGAAAGTAGTTGTACCAATATCAATTGCGTCATCAGAATCTTCGTGGAGGTACGGATCTATTCTTAAGGTTCGTGCATTTTGCACGACTCAACAAGCTAGTTCATCTCATCACATCAAATATGGTATCATATTTCTAACTGTCTTTATATTTTACCTACAACCGATATACGACTTTCGATTGGTCTTATATATATCAACTATACACTTAGGTCATGTTCGTTTGAAAAATAAACACTAGAATAATGGGCCAATTCCGTAACCAATGTGGTTTCCAAGAGTACAGTACTCCCATCCGCATCCCATTACTTCACCTTATTCCTATCTTTATTGAACTTTATTTACCCTTATTCCACTTTATTCTCTTTATTCCTATTTTTCTACCGAACAGAGAATAGATCCTTATTCTTTTTATTTCCGTCTTTATTCCTGCTTATTCTTGAACCGAACACACCCTAATAAAACATAGCAAATCTAATCAATTCTTAAAATTATATAAATAACAGTGGAAGAAGCTATAACAATTAATCACATACATACGAATTAATTATCAAAATCTAGTTCTATATATTAATATATAAACAAACAAATACAAACAATATTAGTTTATCAGTGGATATTATAGTGATATTCATACCAGAATGCATTTTAAAAATAAAATCAATATATATATATATAATGAATTCGAAAAGAGGATCAATATGGGCAAGGTATAAATATCCATTTAAAACCTGACCTTAAAAAGGATAACAATTTGGAATTAACAAAGACAATGGCGGCTGATCAGTAGTCGTCATGTCGGGAGCGACAGATCGACCACCGATTCCGACTGATGCCGACTCCATATACACCATGTATATTCGTGTCCGATCTATCTATTTTTTTTTTCAGATTTTAATATTTTATAAAGGTATATATTTTATAAGAGATTAATGGGCTGCTCCCATGGGCAGCCAACTTGGCACTTCGCGTTATTTTCGATATTTTATTTTATTTTTTTCAAAAAATATCGTCATTTATATTCATCCCTATATCTCTTCTATATGTCATTCGAGTTTCGCCAGAATCAGAGATTCATATGGATATGGTCTCCATCCAGATAGTCATTTTTTAACGGTAACATGATTTTTTAAATCGACACCATCTCGATGGAGGCCGCAGAAGTTTCTGTTTCTGATGAAATTCAAATGACATATACGAGGGATATAGGGATGAATATACATGGTGATATTTTTCAAAAAATAAAAATACCGAAAACGGCGTGGGGGCAACCCCATTAATCTCTATTTTGTAAGAGATTAATAGGTTGTTCCCATGGAGCAGCCAACATGTCACTCCCACGTTATTTTCGATATTTCTTTATTTTTTTAAAATATCATCACTTATATTCATCCCTATATCCCTCATGTATGCCATTCGAATTTCGCCAGAAATGCTCCATCCAGATTGTCATTTTTTAACGGTAACATGATTTTTTAAATCTACACCATCTCAATGGAGGCCGTATGAGTCTCTGTTTCTAACGAAATTTGAATGACATATAGGAGGGATATATGGATGAATATACATTGTCATATTTTTTTAAAAAAATAATAATACACTGAAATAGGAGGGCATGACAACTATATTGGCTGCTCCAAGGGGCATCCCTATTAAATCTATTTTATAATGGATATCAATCTCATTTTGATTTTCAAAAATATTTGTATTTGTATTCATATATACATATACACGTTTTCATATATAAATATAGTTTTAGATTTTTTAACATATATAGTATAATTATATACCATTTTTACCATATTTGGTATAATTTATGATACAAGCACATTTAGTTTATTATGCTATGTGTTTTCAATCCAATTAATTTATATTGAAGTCATTCGATATGATCAACTTTTTGATCCTTGTGCCAAAATTAGGAATAAGGTTTCACTCACTATTCCTTCATCACACGCCTCTCTTGCCAAAAAAAATTAATACAAATGACTATCACTTATCTATCATAACCCCTTTATATTTCTTTATCATATTCTTCTTAACGGATAAAGAATAGCAGATAACTACCACTTATCATTCTGTATTATTCCTTATCATTTCCCTCCAATTGAAAAGAAACAATATCTTATCTCTTTTTATCCATTTCTCTTATTCCTCTATGGAGCGTTCTCATAGAGTATTTCTAACATTACTCGTATACGATGAATATCTGTTCTATATCTGTATCCTTTGTTAAGAATATGATAGTTTAATATCTGTCAATACCAATATCCTCGTATGTATTCATATTTAAAAATTAATAAAAATCCGATAACACTTATATCCGTATTTGTATCCGTCTTCTAGCATCCCTACCATGGAGTAGGGCTTGTGACGTTCTTTACTGGGCATTTCGACGAACAGGTGGTGGGCAGCGGATGCCTTTCGGCTTCCACTTGAGATTGATAGCTTTTATTCCTTCCGAGAGAAACGTGAAGCGACATTTCAACTGTGGGTTCGCCTCATCCATTCAAATTTCTTCTTCTTCTCGTCTCATCTCATCTGTTTAGATATTTGGCTGTCTATACTTGTGATCGTAATGGGTTACGTTTCTAATTTGAGGGCGACTTGCTGCTTCTTCTTCACCTCCTCCGGTGGCTCGATAAACCTTTGTCCTTACTCCCATTAATGACAATGATGATAAGAGAATCTGACATTACTTCGTCTTCACTCATGTCTTGTCAGCGTACAGCGATTTCGTACGCTGGAATCATAGATTAGCTTTGGAATGAACTGGCCTTTCTTTTTGTATTTAGCACTAATGGTCCGGATCTCAAAGTTTAGCCTTTTTTTACATTTAAAAAATGAGCCTTCTAATTAGGAATTGATAAAAAAAAAAGAGAGATGACAAGAGAGTGCACTAACTTACTAATGTGGCATAGCTTGTCCTAACTGTAAGAGCAGATATATGTAATTTTTAAGAGCAGATATATGTAATTTTTTTAATAGCAGGTCCGATAATTTTGAGATTTTAGAGCGTCTTTTTTGAGATTTGAATCGAGTTCTTTAAGGTGTAAGCATACTGTACTATCATTAGACTACTCTTTGAGTTCATGAGCAGATATAGATATATGTAGATCTATTTCCAGATGATCCATTCTCATATGATTATATCTATTTTATACATGTTTTAACATTTTCATTCCTATATATTTTAAAATAGATAAGAATGTGTGTATATATGTGTATATTATATATATAGGACATTTCAAATGAGGTGGGTCTTTTCTGAATTTGTAAAAGTCACTGTGAATTTAGTAAAAACTCTGTAACAATTTTGTAAAAGTATAAACTACACATTGTAAAAAAAATGAATTTTGTAAAATATAGCATCGAAATTCAAATTAACATTTCCATCCAATATAATAATATTTTCATAATTTTATTTCACTATATATGTTGTGTTAATATTTATTATTATATGTATAAAATAAAAAATTGTAAAATATATTAGAAAGATGCTTAAATTGAGGATGGCTCGCCATATATATATGGTGAGACCCCGCCTCATTTGAAGTTTCTCTTATATATATATTATATAATCTTAGATATTTACGTGGTGCCCATTTTCACATATCTATTTTAATATATAAATATAGTTACAAATTTATTTTAATTATGTGAAATAATCATCTTTATATTTGTCTTATTATTTGATATAGTTGTTATAGTTGTTATGAAATAAATATATTTAATATATTTGTTTCACGAATAATCCATCCAACATGTAAATTTAAGCTAATTCATGAAATATTTTCACTACAAGAAATTGACCTATGTAAATGAAATTGTTGAATATTTGGTACCATATATTCATATGTTAAATATATAATAACTGATATTCATTTCAAAATTAACTATCGTTCTTACAATTAGTAAAGAATGTCATATTTGTTGCTAAAGGTTCACATAATGATAATTTATTAGATGTCTTATTTGTTAAAATTAGTAATAATCCTTAAGACTTGGGAATCATAATGGAGGATCTTAGTTCAGTTGTGGGTACATCTGTTCCGCTAGCCACCTTCAGCATTGTACCCATATCCTTTAAAGTTCAAAACTCCAAAGGATATCATGTTCTTTCTCATGTTAGGAACATGTCGAACTTCTATCACCGTCCTCATGACTTCATTATGCATCTTGATCTTCACAGAGCTAATTCCTACAATCTCGCACGCTACATAATTCCCAATTGACGTTGTTTCCACCATATATCTTCTCCTAGGTACAAAACCAATCTTCATTATGAATTATATGATAAGAACAACCTGAATTAAGAATTAATGTGTTGTCGGTCAACTTCTGATATGTGATGGTGATGACCAAATCGTCTTCAGAAATCTCCGCTTCTTTGAGCCAGTACATCAAATGTGGCCTTCTTCGGATATTCTTTCTTCCAAAGCCCATGTTTCTTGTAGTACTTGTTTATGTCCTTACAATTGTGATTCTTTGACCTCGACTACTTCTTCGCGTAGCCAGAACCTACATGACTCTTTTCATGAGTCATAACCAAACTTACAACGTCGGAATCTTGCTTCCCACTATCCATATGCTGAAGTTCACACATATGTAGACTCACATGAATTTCCTTTATAGTTATCTCTTCTCTCTCCACAATAAATTATTGATGCGATAGTTGAAAAGAAACCAACATAATCAAAGCAACATGCTTATCTTCAATTTTAACATCTACGTTTATTAAATCCATCAATGATGTATTTAAGTGGTCTAGATGTTCTTTAAGATATGCGCCTTCCTAGATGCAAAGGGAAAACATACGTTGCTTTACCACCAACTTTTGGCCATATACTTCATCATATGTAGACTTTCTAATCTCCACCAAAGGTTGAATATAGAATCCTCATCGATGACCTCTGCGATAATCTCATCAGCCAAATACAACATGATCGTCGAGTGTGCTTTCTCTTCTTGCACCATTATCTCGGAGGGTTCGAGTTCCTTCACCATCTCTTTATCAGAAGATGCTCATATACCCCGTTGCTTCAGAAGAGCACACATCTTGATCTGCCCTAGATTAATTTCGTTCCTCCCTATGTACTTCTCGATCTTCAAATCGTATAACGTAATCTCGCTTGATAATCCCGAAGGAACCCGATTATCTGATACTAGTTTATTGCAAATCGTGATAGCATAATACACATAAATGACCAAGCAAGCAAGCACGAAGGCACGAATGTCGTAGATTGCAGTTACCAAAATTATCTCAAGTCCAAGTTTTTGTTACCAAAATTTCCAAATTATGTCATGGATTGCAGTTACAACATTAACATTTTTTTAGATAGAAGTACATTTTTTTAGTTTGAATATGCTATTAGTTCATAATATTATCTCATATGAATACATAGCTAGATTTTTTGTTATCCTAACATTTTCATTTTGTAATTAGTGCCATATAAGAAAATCGATTTTTAAAACCAATTTCAAATTAATCATAATTAACAAGAAATTACTTTGTGAACAACATGGGAAAATGAGTTTGGGATTGTGGGAGTATGTTTTTGACAAATATAATCAGACACACATGTTCTAACATGATTTGAATAGCAATCTCAGACAAAGATATGTTTTCTATTTTCATTTATGGCATTAGGTGATATATCTCTAGTGGAAAGGATGGCTTGTCCGTATCACTCCACATTCCCTACCAAAGTCCACACCTCAAGGAGGGTTTGAGAATATATATACAACCCCACTCGATCCCATGCATCAAAAATATTTTGTGCAATAAATCACATATGATGTAGAATTTTATTTATTTTCGTTGTAATTCTTATGCAGATGCTCGTTAAAAACATCAAATCTACCGTTTATATTGGAGTATAATGAGTACTCGTTTCTCTTTCTTTTTTCCGTTGATGGATTTTGTTAATAGAAGATCACTTCCGATTTCCATTAAAAATATATTATTGCAACGAACTCTAGTAATAAAAATATGGCTTTGACAACAAATTCGGACATTAATGTCACGAATACCTTATTGTAACGTACACATTTTATTGCCACAAACTTGTTGCAAAATATATTATATTAGTGTTAATTTTTTTATATCATATTTTCTTATTGCCACAAACTTGTTGCAAAATATATTATATTTTCTTATAATAAAATTTTTGTGTTAATTTTTTTATTTGAATGTGATCTAGAAAATTATAACCAAGAAATTGTGTCGATTATATAACTAATACCAACCCAGGAATGCAGCCGTAGAGTGAAGGGTATGTCAAGTTATCTCGAAGTAACCTGGAAACCAAACAAACCTACACGAAAAAAACACTTATGACTACCCTAATCAAAATCTAGAACATGATAATCCCTTCACATGAGATTGAAATCGAGCAAGCTCGTTATTGCATTCTAGAGACAAAGCTCCTATTCCGGATGATATTGTTGCAAATTTCTTTTTTTTTTTGATAAGTAAGTATAATTGTATTCCCCAGGAAGTGAGAGTTACATGAGGGGTATCATTGTTAGGCCAAAAGCATACCCAAAATAGTTGATTAGGCCCAAGATATAGCAGAGGTTTGGGCACAGAAGTGCAACAATCTAACCGAAAAGAATATGTATCTGATTGTTGCAAATTTCTTTCAAGGTTATGAGATGTCACAAAAATGACATGATCAATATCTTTAATATTATTGTCAATCTTGAAAGCTTCCAAAATAATATGATGCTTGTTAAAAATGTGCATACCGTGCTTGCTTTGCAAAATGTTTGTTGTTCAATATTGAAAATTATAGAACTATAAGTTTGATCAAAACTATGGTCAAACTTATCTCAAAATCCCAGATACTATGTTGGCCCCCTTATGAAATTATTTTCGTTGAAAGTTTATAACAGTACAACAAAAATGAGTTATAATAACATTTTTTTTCAATATTGATCACTAAATAATCTTTGTTAAATATATAATGACGATATTATTCGTTGCAAAATTTTTCTTTAATACATGAAATTAGTTCTCCAAGCTTCACCATTTGCTCCCATTATCATCAGGATTTACCTTCCGAATGCTTTTGCAACCAAACACTGTTTTTATTTACAAAAATCCCAAATATTACTCCCAAATCCCAACTCCCATTATCATCAGGATTTACCTTTCCGGAATCTTGGCATCGGGAATCTACCTACATGAAGCCTGCTCTAAAATGACCGGAATACCCTTGCAAGGTTTTGAGGAGACGAGTGTTTTGTTTGGGATTAAAAGCATGGATAAGGATTTGCAAACAGTGGTGATTTGGGGATTTGGGATTGTTGGGAAGGTGGAATTTTACTGGTCTGAATGTGATCCAGGACGTTGGGCTCCCCGATCCCAATAGGGAGCCCTGTTGCATATCAAGGTCCAACAATAACATGCAGATGTGTCCCTTCTCGATGTTTTTAAATTTTTATTTTATTTTTCGTTTTTATTTTTGGGAAATGCGGGTCCTCCTCACTTTGCCGAGCTAAATTTAAGATCACGAGATTTCGATTTTATATCAACCCTTTTTAGTACCATAAATCTTTTCGGTGCCGTTCGGCACAAGTTACCCCTCATCCAATTTTTTCACTCCCCTAAATGGATCCCACTTTTTATCTTTTTAAAGAATTAAATAAATAAATTCCTCATCATCAATTCCATCAAAAAAATAATATATTATACCAACATATCATATAAAAATTATAAACTACTCCACTTTTACTCACTTTTTCAAACTCAAATACAATTAAATCACAATAACTACTCAATTTTTCAAACTTCAATACAATCATATCACAATAAATCCACTTCTAACCCACCCTCAGTTTAATTCTCTATCCAAACACCAAAACTCAAAAATTGAGTTACCTACTACCAATTTAACCCACCTAAACCCACGTACCAAACACACCCTTCGAGTCATAAAAAGATCGTATCGGTGATATATCGATATCGAGACGAGACTGATATTATGGACGATATTTCCTCCCTCCCCCGTCCCTCGAGCTCCTAAACTCTCCTCCATCTCCGGCCCCATAGCTCGGCCTTGTTGCTAATCTGACCACATTTGGTGCTGCTGCCACCAGCCTTTCTGGGCCGAATCCTACAGAATTTGGAAAGTTGATCAATCTCCAAACACTTGCTCTCTACGACACCGATGTCACCGGACCGATACCATCGACATTAGGCTCGTGCGTAGAGCTCAGGAATCTTTATCTTCACATGAACAGGATTGATGGGTCCATGCCACCTGAGATGGACATGCTGCAGGACCTCACAAGTCTGCTTCTTTGGGGAAATTCGATCACCGGGTCAATACGGAGCAAGCTCTCAAATTGTTCGGCTTTGGTGATCCTTGATCTTTCCGTTAACAAGCTCTCCGGAGAGATCCCCGGGGCCCGTGCGCTCGTGATGTTGGAAATGTTGGAACAGCTTCACTATATGCCGCATGAGTCTCTATTTCTAACAAAATTCGAATGTCATATATGAGGGATATATGGATGAATATACATGACGATATTTTTCCAAAAAAATAAAAAAAAACACCGAAAATGATGCGGGGACAGCCCATTAAACTCATATAGTATCCATTATCAATCTCTATAGTTAATATATAATATATAACATTATTCTTCACTTACTTCTTAAAGTCTGCAAGGAATAATGATATTCGTTGCTATATTCTTCACAACAAATCATATAACAACAATTATTCATTGACTTTTCTTCTAATTAACTAATCACGAATAACAACGATTATGATATTCATTTCTAATTATAAGTATAAAAGATAATTTGACAATGAATAATATTCGTTGTTACATCTTTAACGTCGAAAGATAAGCTAATTAATTATTCAAATTATTAATTGTGGTAGATTCAATTTCGTGGAGATAAAACTAAACTATATATATATATATCACTATAATCCTCATGCTTTATTCCTAGCAATTACAGAACTCATTCACGTTGCATATGCGTCACGCAGCAAACAACAGAATAAAATAGCGACGTATAATAATTAATACCAATTAGACTAAGACCTGACTCGCGCACGTGACCACCAAAACCCTATCCCTGCATGGCCTTCCGCCTCCTGACTCTGACCTTCATCCCGTGCTTCATGTGGAGCAGAATGGACACCACGGGCTCCACCCTCTGCCCCTCCACCAGCTCCACCTCGTACCTCCACACCACAGCCGCCGCCGCCGTCTTCATCTGCATGAACGCCATGTCCTTCCCTATGCACGTCCTCGGCCCTGAGTTGAACACCATGAACTTGTACGTGGGCTCGTGCCTCAGTCTCCCCTTCTCGTTGATCCACCTCTCCGGTCGGAACTCCCTGCAATCCTTCCCCCACACTCCCTCCATCCTCGCCATTGCGTACATGAACACCAAAATCCTCACATCCGGCGTCACCTTGTGCCCGCTCGGCAGGGTGTCCTCCGTCGCTGCTTTCTTGTGCTCAAACGGCACCGGTGGGTACAGCCTCAGCGTTTCGAGCAACGCAGCGTGAAGGTACACGAGATTACCGAGCTCTTCCGACGCCGGAAGCACTCCGTCGTCGGATCTCCGGTGCTGCTTCAGCTCCTCGTAGATCTTGTCCTGGACGTGAGGGTGGAGGGAGAGCATGTAGAAGAGCCAGGTGAGGTTGGCAGCGGTGGCGTCCCTGCCGGCGAGCATGAGATTCACAACGGTGTCGCGGAGGGAAGCCTTGCAGTTGAACCGGTCGCCGGCGCAGAGGAAGGAGGAGAGGATATCATGGCCGTCGACCGAGAGGGAGGTTTCTTGCTTGCGTTTGGAGACGTGGGTCTCGACGAAGTGGTCGATGGTGTGGCGGGCATTGGAGAGACGGCGCTCGTGCCAGAGGTTGAGGCGGCGGATGAGCTTCCATAGGGGTACGGGGATGGCGTGGCGTATGGCGATGACCTCCTCGGCGTCGTCCATGGCGTGGGCGAAGGGGACGTCGGGGAGGGATGGAGAGAGGGCTTGGAGGTCGACGCCCATGACGAGGGTGCACGTCGTGTCGAAGGTGAAGCGGAGGAAGACGTCCTGGAAGTTGATGGGGACGCCGGCGGCGGCAGCCTTGTCCACCACGGGGATGAGCCCATTCTCTAACTTCCGGCGACTCGTATCCACCACGAAGCTAACGACGCCAACGTTATTAATTTGATCAAATTTAAATTATTAAAAATAATAGCAAATAAATATCTTATACGAACCGTCGCTCATGATATAGCAATAGACATTACACTCATCATTAATTTGATCAAGTTTAAAAAACTTTTAATCACGGGCTATACAATGAAGGATATAAAAAAATCATCATGGACCCAATTTGTTAGTGTTAAATATTTAACAATGAAAGATATAATAGCGATGGATTTAAAAAATATCATTATAGAACCATTTATCGTAGTAAATATTCGTTTAATTTTTATTTTTACAAATGGTAGAATATTAGTTGATCGATTTTTTTGTTACCACAACTAAATACATAAAATGTCGTTAAGTACATCTATAATAAAAGAAGTATTCAATCATATTGTTTTTTGAAAGAATCAAGCATGTGCGGACATTAAATCACCATCATTTCGACTAGAAATTGCTTCAAAATGGATGTGTTTATCTGGAACATTTATTGATCTCATGATTCTTATCTCTCCTTGGAGCAAAGAAGCATTAAAAGCCGTGATTGTTATGTTTGAGTTTAGCCCATACCTATTGCCTCCTTTGATGCCTTAAATGCATTTACACCATATCGTCTATTGTAGCTCCTACTGCAGGAGATTCTGCAGTAGGGGCTGAAGCCGCTCAATCTTAATCGAGCGGTTCGCATAAATTTACACAATAGGATCCCGCAAAAATGTAAAATCCTGCGAACCGCTCGATCAAGATGGAGCGGCTCCAACTCCTACATAGGATCCTCTTGCTTTTAATCGACCTTTCCTATTGAATCTTCATGTTTTTTTTAATCTCGTTAACTCTTTTGTAGGAAGAATTTTTAGTTTGTTATTAGTTATATTTGTGGAACTTTTATATTTATGCGTCCGTTCAAAATAATCTACCTAAATCGTTTGTGCGAGAACTTAGAACTAACCTTCGGAAACCTTGATCACCCACGAGGCCGTGAATGATCTTCCTCTGTATCTTCCACTCCTCGTCATCGGCGTTGAAGATGCCCTTACCAAATATGTCGAAGATCTCGTTGTAGTCGGAGCCCTTCTGGTAGTTGCCGACGTTGGTGTTGAAGATATAGTTGACGTTCGCGGGGTCGGCGGTGGCCAAGATGTCCATGGATGCCCCCCAAGGCCCCTTGAGCAGGAACGTGCATCCCGTCGCAGCGAGGACCTCAGTTGCGTACTCGTGTACGTTGTGGAAGTTGGCGATGACGGTCGGAAGCATGCGGAAGATGGGCCAATCGGTCGGTAAGCCGTGGAGGCGGCGGCGGTTGAGGACGTAGGAGAGGACGAGGAAGACGGCAGCTGCGACGATAGTCTCCGGGTATGCGAGCCATGAGATGAGGGTGGAAGTCATAGGTAGGGTTTGGAGAAGTGAGCTCAATTGATTGGTGCACATGCTTTCAATTGGAGAAGGTGTTTATATAATGTTTGAACACAGAGAGTGACCGTGATTTACACCCATAGGATTACTGTTGTCGAGACTTAGCCCATAACTTTGACACAATACCGTATAGATTTGTCGGTAATAATTAATATATTGATGCATATGGTATCTATCTAACGTGGGCATAGCCATTTAAGAATCGAAAGACGTATAGGATGATCTCTCTCTCTCTCTCTCCAAAAGTACATCTCGCAATGTAGATGAACAAAAAGATTCAAAGGGGTGACCTAAATGATCTCTCTCTCTCCCGCTCAGTCTCAACTGTTTGAGATTGGCATGAAATCTCTTTCGTTTCCTCGTGAGGCTTTAGTCGCCAGGGTGACCTAAAACCCCATCTCCGGGATGAAAATGAATGCACGCAAAAGTAAGTTATTCAGATCCAAATGCGCCGCTAATGACATTGGCGTCACTCTGCAATTAGGTATGTTCTGGTTCTCCCAACCAACAACTTATCTGGGTTTGCCTATGGCCTCCTCCTACGAAAGGGGTGTCTTTGCCAGGGCGTTGGAAGATACGGTAAGGGCCTTGCTTTTTGGCTGGAAAGCAAATTCCGCACTGTATAGGATGATCTCTCTCTCTCTCTCCAAAAGTACATCTCGCAATGTAGATGAACAAAAAGATTCAAAGGGGTGACCTAAATGATCTCTCTCTCTCTCCCGCTCAGTCTCAACTGTTTGAGATTGGCATGAAATCTCTTTCGTTTCCTCGTGAGGCTTTAGTCGCCAGGGTGACCTAAAACCCCATCTCCGGGATGAAAATGAATGCACGCAAAAGTAAGTTAATTATTCAGACCCAAATGCGCCGCTAATGACATTGGCGTCACTCTGCAATTAGGTATGTTCTGGTTCTCCCAACCAACAACTTACCTGGGTTTGCCTATGGCCTCCTCCTACGAAAGGGGTGTCTTTGCCAGGGCGTTGGAAGATACGGTAAGGGCCTTGCTTTTTGGCTGGAAAGCAAATTCCGCACCCGACCGTCTACTGCTCTTAAATTTGGTCATTGCGGGGGTGCTCCTCTATTGGGCCGCGGGGACTCTCATTCCGCATGGCATTGCTTGGCGGGTATGTGTGCGGACTTTTTTGGTGCTACGGGCATCACGATGTGAGTTGGCGCATTGTTTGCTTGTCGAAGGAGGAGGGTAGCCTGAGTCGTAGATCGCTGACAACTTTAGGGAGCGTCATGATTGTGGATTGGTCTTGGACGTTTCTCACTTCCGAGAACTCTATCTGGGCCCTCTACATGCGAAGAAAATACATGCATGTGCTTCCTTTTAGGGATGTGGCTCCTTCGAGAAATGCCTCCCCGCTTTGGCGTTCGGTGTTGGCTGGATGTGACTCCATTTGCGACGTGATCTCCTCCTCTTGCAACTGCCACCTTTGGACTCGTTCACCCAAGGGTTTCTCATTCCAGGAAGCCGTCGACTTGATTCACCCTAGGGCCTATACGATCCCTTGGGCGAGCATGGTGTGGAGCAGGCGTTTGGCCCCTAAGCACTCCTGTACGTTATACCACACCACTCTTAATCGCATTCCGACCATGGATAGGCTTGCAAGGCATGGGATTGGCCAACCTAGGCCCTGCTACCTTTGTGGGGGTGCGATTGAGTCCCGCGACCATATCTTCTTCGTCTGCACCTTCTCCTCTGTTGCCTGGGACTTGTTGCTCTCGAAACTGGGGCTTCCACAACCCCTGTGCATTTCGCTGATGGACACTCCAGATTGGATATCGAGAATCACAGACGGGGTTTCGTGATGGCTATGCTGCACCGCCATAGCTGCTACTTCTTGGAAAATTTGGAGGGAAAGAAATCAAAGATGAACCACAGAATGCTCCTCCACACCACAAACAGGGTCCGCACTATTGTGTATGTTATTCATTGCCTGGAGAACTAGTCGCATATCCCGATTTTACCGTCTCCGGACCCTGATTTAAGTCACAAGTGCTCCTTCTTGTTGGTGATCCTATATGTAACTTCTCAATTTTTTGTAACTCTTTGATTCTGGTACGATAATCCTTAAACTTGGTGTTACCTTGAATACTCCTTTCTACACTTCAATACAAAGGTTAATCTTATCCAGAAAAAGACCAAAAGGAATGGTTGATTGTATTCTTTCGTAGACGTACGGTTCTTCGCACATCTACCTCCCATGTCTCCTAATTTATGCTGAACGGATTTCGATTTCGACCCATGACCTTTATTTAAAGATAGCAACGGCCGCCATAACATCTTGGCGTGTGTTGACTACGCAGACGTAGAAACGCATGACTTGAGAAGATGGATCTTCGTCTGCAAGCAGAAAGCCAAGAGCAGTTGGATCATGATTCAACGGATTAGATTCCACTTCCTGTTAATTATGAGAACTAATACAGAGTGAAACTCTTGTCAGCTGATATTATCGATGCTTTCACATTACAAGGAAAAGAAGTTGTGGGCCTTGTGGCTACAGAACTATGCTCACGGATATGGGGTTTCTAGCCACGAATTGGACTCTAGCCACAACACGTCGTGGCTAGTAGCCGTAGCTACAAGTCTCCTCGCGAGAGTTCTCAAGTGATCACAAAACTTGTCGTGGCTACAACTCTTGTATGAAGACTTTGGTCACGGATTATAATTATGAGTAACTACTGACCACGGAATCATCATAGCCACAAGTTTCTGTAGCCACATTCCGTGACCACAACTCATTTTTCTTGTAGTTTCATTTATAATTTTTCTTTCCACTTGTGTGTGCATGCTCACACGAAATTTTTTTATTGAATTGGTGCGAGACTGCATTAAGAGCAGTTCATTGGGATATTTTTGACAGTGATTCTGCAAACTCTCTTAATCCGAAAATTACGACGTCATTGACTTTCGTACGTGTTGATTCGGAAGGTGACGAAGTACTACTGAGAGATGGTGAGTGGATAAAAGATGGGATAGCAAAAATTTTATAATGTCTTAATCCCTTTCGGGTTTGATACCTTTGGGTTCTTGGCATCTGAAGTTGTAGAGTTTCTTAAGAGGATCCAGAAAATTATGCATAGTAATGCTATGGTTCCCAGGTCTATGGATGTTGTGTTCCGAAGAATTGGATTTACCATCTAAAAGGGATCGACGGTACAACTTGTTGCCCATCTCCCAACACACTCTTTGTAATCTTGATCTATTAAATGATAGAAAATGGATAATCAGTTTTAGTTTTTACCTCTAATGAAAGTGCTTGTGTTTGTATAATATTGCTGCATGGAATACACGAAATTGAAAAACTAATGAAACCTCGACGTACAACCTCCACGTACAAAGCCATAATTTCATGCAGCTTCCTTTCTTTTTTACTTTGTTTAGTCGTATTTTTATGTATACGATATACACACATTTTAGTTTATTTTGTTTCTATCCTTGGTTTTGTACTTTTTCCTTTCTACACACTATAGACTAAAATATATAATGTTTACCAGATTAATATGATATATAAACAATAATTTTCCGGATCCATACAAATAAATAATAATGCATCGTTGATTAGCAGCATTATAAACATGCAAAAGGCAATCATGAATGGATTCAATATTAAATACAACGCAGTAGGGAAAGATCGAACAAAGGCAAAACAAACCAAATACTATTAACAAGATGGTAAACAGATAAGTTTAGAGATCACAGAAGTGTCCACTAAAATGGATTATCTTTAGAGAAGATATCACCTCCATATAACTTGTGAGTAGGGTACTAGCGATCTACTTGAAGGATACGACGACACACGATCTTCATCCGCGCACATCGATGAGATCGTTATCAAAATTAATACCTCAAGGAATTTGCAGCTAAGAGAAGCGAACAAGAAGGGGTTTCTCCTCGTGGAAGAACAAGAAGAGAGTTTTTCTTTCGCAAGTTGAAAATGTGTTTGAGGATAGGTTTGAAAAGACCGAGCCGACAACCCTTCGAATTTCGGAAAAAGCCTCTCAAAGGACGTCTCTTCGTATTCCAAAAACTGTTAAGTCTCTTATGTTGGATTAATTCAAATTTCAACAATAGTCTAATCACAATTAATCCATTAGATTAATTTATTCGACCCGCTAAATGAAACTCACATCAAAAGTTTTAAGATATGATATCTGAATCGGCTCTCCGGAGCCAGAGTGGAGCAAAAAACGCGCATGTGGTCCTTCATTCCCCATCTTTACTGTTGCTGCAAGAACTTATGGCATGAACTCATATATAATTTTATAAAAGTTTTAGCATTGGTGTTATACTTAGCTTCACCCAAACTCACATTGTTTCAAATTCCAGAATTCCTGACTTTCCTTTCAACACAATTGTCTTGTCACATCAAACCAATTTATTAACCCAATGTAAATAAAATAATTACTATTAAATACAACGGATACATGCATAATATATGTCTATAAAATAATTATTATACAAATACATACTTATATAAATAAATAAATAAATGATGGACGATTGTATGCATGAAAAATGCAAATATGTATTTAAATGTGTACGATTATTGTTAAGTGTATGCATAATCGATATATCTCAAAATAAATGATATATTAATTTTTGGAAAGGAGCTCTCATTATCAAATTGGAAATAAACTAATAATATGCTGGATTTTATTTCAAAAAGAAGGGGTGGGAAATGGTTTTTTAATTGTTATATGATTTTTATTGCTAAAAATATCGCAATGAACACGTTGGGCAAGTAGTAAAATATTCATTATTATAGATTTAGCAATGGAGGACTTGACAATAAAAAAGTAAATTATTTATTATAATAAGTCAATTTCATTATAGTGCCTGCCAATTTAGGACTTTCTAGTGAATTTAAAGATTAAACTCCATTATGGGATTTAATGGCATTTAAAATTTGATTTGCACCAATGATTTATTTAAATCTACTCAACAATCTCCTAATCCCATTCCTCCATTTTGGATTTGACAAAATTTTACCATGAATCTCTCCATGGATTTAAGGATGAAATGGGAAGTTTTCATTTCAAGAACTAAGGTACTGCTTAGGAAATTTCCGCACTGAACATGCCCAAATATACACATCTTTTTAACTAAGGCTTCCTCAAAACCTATTTCTTTATTTAAAATTCTTAATATAGTATTCAAAAATCCTTCTAATGCAATAAAAATGAATTTCGAGTCTAAACCTTTCAAGAAATTGGTATGATTGAAAGCCAATAACAAAATTACCATTTATACCCAAAAATCTTATGAAAGATGACTTTATAAAATATCATTATTTAAATATAGAGATTAAGTTTTAAGTATATATAGTTAATCTTAACTTTGATGTTGATAGGAACTAACAAAATTTTGGATATTTATGTGCTTTTTTCTAAATATATAAGTATTGCACATATAATAGGAATACAAATACCTATGTTTTAAGTATATAATTGACTTCAAATTTGATGTCGACATAAATGAACAAAATTTTGGAATATTTTGCATGAATTTATCGATAAATTATTAATATTTCTTTAATATTCTTCTATCCGACATAATTGCTCATATACCTCATAGATACTACTTCTTTCCCTTATGCATCTCTATTTTAATTAAAAGATGCATGCATTAGCTTTTGATATCGGACCTATTATATTAAATATATAATACGCATAATACATCATAAAATTACTAAATATAACTCTGTCAGATTAACAAATTTAGTTAATAAAATGTATTCATGATCGCATTATCTTTTAAGCATAGCCAGCTGTGCATTTGATCCATAATTTTCGAACATGATACATTGTTTTTAAGCATACTTTCTTGGACTTTCGTAATTTTAAGATACGTTTTGTGTAACAAGTGATGAATTTACTAAAGTGATGACATTTTCCCTCTAATATGCTATAATCTCCTGTTGTCAACACCATGCATAATATATAACTAATCTTACTATAACTCTTTATATCATTTCTGAGCATACGGATGATGTAGTCTACCTATATTTTTATAATAAAATTTTTGTAAGGCGACGAATCCCATCTCAAGATGTCATCCTCGATTTATTCAAAAAAAACTTTGATGTTGATAAGAGCTAGAAAAAATATAAATCATTACATGAAATTTCAGGTAAATTAGTAATATTGTACAATATCATAATGAATAAAAAAAGTCTAAACCGGAAGCATATAGTTATGCTCAATTTTAATATTAATATAGAAATGCAAAATTTTGCAATAGTAATACATTTCTTCATAAATTGTTAATATTACAAAAATACCCTTCTATCCAATATAGTTGCACATATACCTTGTATAACTTATTCATTTGTTATAAATCCCTATTTTATTTATAAGATACATGAACAACTTCTAATATTAAACATATAGTATGGAATATATTATATGCATAAATAAATGCAATGTTAACTAACTTGGCTACTTCACTGTATAAGAAGCTCTGGGGAAAAGGGCGATTTTGAGGCGATTTTGGGGCTCCTCCTTCTCCAGGTCAATCCATCCTTATATAGACTTTTTAAACCTATTCTTATGGGTTAGATCCTCGATATTCTTAGTTTTGGTTCTCTGAAACTCCTTTTTTGGATTTGAATCGGCCCTTGTACCAATTTACATCCGACATTTGGTCCTTTTTGGGGGACTGTGCTGGATTCTGTTAAGCGTTGTCGCGGTTGATCCTTCCTGCTATGGCGGAAGTCTCAAGTCAAGATGCTGGGAAAATATTTGATGCCGAAGATTTTCCCCCGATTCTTTTTCGAAAGAAAGTTGTGCTTAAGAAGGCGGACGGGGTGATGAATACCCATTCATCACTCTTTATTCTTCTAATTTAGCTACAAAAACCTTTGCAAATACATGTAGATATGTGTAAATACAAATAATTACCAAAAGCATGCATTGTGTAAAAACCTGTAATTAGCATGTTTTTGTGCAAAAATAAAAGAATAAAGAGTAAAAAGAAAAAGAGGGAAATATTTAGAATAAATATTGAGCAACCTAACCCAAGGGAGGGCTCAGCATGGGCCTGACCGCATAAAAGCCAAAGTAGAGGGAGATAGGAGCTCACATGTAAATAATTATGTAAATAAAATAACAAAATATTTTCCTCACCAAAAATACAGTTTTAAATATTTGTATATAGTTATAAAAGATAAAAACAAAATAAAAAGTTAAAAAATCAAAAAGATCAAAAATACCCCTTCCATCTTGCACATAAACCACACCTATATATATCTATACTTATTTAAGCTTTGTAAATATACAAAAGTAGTTTTTATACTTTTTGTAAATATTCTCTGATATATATTGTAAATAAATAAAATAAAAAGAATCAAAATCAAAACAAAAACAAAAATAGAAAAATTAAAAATACAAAAAGATCTTGTACATATGCCATGTATATAGATGTACATATATATTTATTTCACCATTGTATATAAATAATAAAAATAAAATAAAAATACCCTTTTATTCCTAATTTTATACTATAAATAAATAAAATATAAAATGGGAATAAAAATGCACAAAAATAACAAATTAAAAATCAAAAAAATTAAAAAGACATATTGTACAAATACCTATGTATAGCTATATAGTGTAAATACCCTATTTTTATTTTGAAAAATTAATTAAAAATCACCAAAAAATAGAAAAAATTAAAACAAAAATATTTCATGTTTTAAGTTTTTAATAATTCAGCCATTTGTTATTTTTAATTGAATTTTTAAATCTTTTCCACGTGGCTGTTTCCCATTGGTCCACGGGGGATGTTGACCCCCGGCCAACTCCCTCCGCGGACCGTCTTCTCCAGCGGATCTTGCGCCCGACCCGTTTTCTCCTCGTTTTCCGCGCTCGATCCGCTCGCCTTCTCCGCAAACCCCGGGTCCTATCGCTTCTTCGTACATCCGACATGCTCGCCGGGGTATCCACATTGGGATCCGCGCTTCTCACAGCCCTACCCGATCAGCCCTAGCCGGGTCTGCACTCACGTATAAAGCCGAGCTCCGCCTCCCATTTTCGGCATCTTTGGCTAATCCGCTCCACCCCCAGTGACCTCCAGTGCTCGAGCGTGAGTGACAGCTCGCTCCAGGTGCTGTCGCAGCGAGGAGAGGGGCCGGATACCACTGATCCGGCGAGTTAGCACCGCCGTGCTCCGCCCAGAGCAGGAGCTCGATCCTCGGGCCCAGACGACCCTCGAGGCTACGACCGGGAGCACCACCAGCTCCAGCACAGTCTACTACACCACTCAGGTAATCGTTTAGCTTAGCCATTTAGCCTAATTTCCCATTTGCCCCAAATCGCGCTGCCGTCGATTTTCGTCGATTCCGACCACCTCACGCACCCATTCGATCATCGGAATCTATCATCACCTCCGCCTTCCTCCCGCGCACGTTCTCCGCATCTCCATCCAACCCAGCTCGCACAGGAGCTAGGATTCGAGCTCTGCCGTCCATCGCTTCGCCGGAGCTCGCCCATCTCGCCGAACCTTTCACCTTCACGTCGCCTAACCGGGTCGAGGCATTTTGCCCTCGACCCGCGAAGCTTCTGAGCTGTTTTGCAGGACCAGCAGAGGCCATCTGAGGCCTCTCGCCATTCGGGCCAGGAGCTTCTCCTCCGCCGACCTCGCCGGAGCCCTCCAGGGCTCGGTTGGGTCATCGGAGCCGACCATCATCTGCGGAGCATCATCGCGGAGCTTCTCCGATCTTCAGAAGCAGCAGACGAGGACCACCGCGCTCGCACGAGGCCGGCGAAAGTCGCCGGGCACCTGTTCTTCCAGGATCCTCTTCGACCGTCCGATCGTCCCCGACCTCCAGTTCTCATCTCGTCCGTCCACTTGAGGAGATCCAGCCACCGTCAGATCTTGGAGAGGCGATCTGGACCGTCCGTTGCACGAGGTTTAGCCACCGAGAGCATCAACCGTCCGATCCCCCACGTGGCGTATCCTCGACCGTCCGATCGCTGCGAGGGCTTCAGCGTTGGAGCGCCACCCGTCATCAGCCGTCCATCTATCCACGTGGCGCGCATCCATCGGGCGACTTAATAAAGGGTAATTTACCCTTAGGCCCTCCCTTATCTTTCATTTCGTTTTAGTCCTGTAATTATTTTCGTCAGTTATTTAGTTTTAGGGTATTTTGCATATTGGACCTCCTACTTTAGATATTTGCACTTATACCCCTGTCTGTGTGAGCCACGTGCTTTGTCACGTGTATGTTTGGGTTATTTGCAATATATTCCCTGTAGTTCTGGATGTTTAGAAATGAATGAAAACTTTTGAGTATTTGCATCTATGCCCCTATGTTTTAATTGCGCATGTGCGCTTATTTTAGGGTAATTTGCATCTGAGGCCCCCAGACTTTTGGTACGTGTTACCAAATAGTCCCCGGACCTTACTTTTATTACAAAGAGGTCCCTGAGTGCCCTAGGCGCGTGACTTCTTGGGTTAATTGCACCAAGACCCCCAGAACTTTGGGTATTTGCACTTTGGTCCCTGTGCACAGTGCCCTCTTGTTATTTTTGAATAAAATATCAAATCACCTCCAAATTCGATGAATGACCCATGGTTCCTGCCATGGTGTAGGATTTTCGAGAATTTTTGAGGACATTTCTGAGTTTATTTGCTATTTTTAAAAATTCAAAAACATCTATTTTTGGCACTGTTCAGTTTTAAAAATCACAAAAAAATATAAAAACACCTCTAAAAATTCTATAAAAATTAAGTACTGTTTAATTTGTGTTCTTTGATTTTCTAGCCAATTTTGGCTAATTTTCATCACTAAAAACCCATAAAAACTTAAAAACCCTCAAAAACACATAAAAGTTCTAATAAATACATTAAAACCCCAAAAACAATAATTTTGGTACTCAAATTTTCCTTGTTTTACCTACTTTACAGGAAAAATACCTCCAGGTCCTCTTGAGGTCCTTAGATATTTTATCTAGGGATTTTGGGCCTGGCTGGACAGTACCCTACATTTTTCTTACTGTTTGATTTTTAGAAACTAAAATAAATATCATAAAAATCCCAAAAATTCACCAAAAACACTAAAAAACATAAAAAACATAAAAATATTTTTGTTTGAATTTTTGCTTGAATTTTGATGCATTAAATAAATTGCCAAAGTGTGTTTGTCTTTGCTTTTCTTATTTTCTTCACATATTAAAAATTCCAAAAAAAATTAAAAACAATTAAAAACCACTAAAATGTTTTCCCTTTTTCTCTGATTTTTTGACTACTTCGTAGGCTTTTTAGCCAATCCGTGCTCCTTGAGTTCGACCCTGGGTGCTATACCAGGTAAATCTCATAGCAGGACCGCTCACTTTGTTTTGATTGATCTTTGATTTATTTAGTGGTCTGATATTTTTCTTGATTAAGTTGACTTGATCGCTTGGGTCGTAACGACCAATTTAGCACCTATACCCTAGCCTTCAGGTCGCTTATCAGAATGGCGCCGTCGCCAAGGAGCACTGCTTAGTAGTCATTTTTTAGCTTTTCCCGCGGCTTTTGATTTTCGCGGCTTTTTGTATAGAATTGTGTAGATATTATTTTTTTTGACATTTTCTTACAATAATCTGGTTTGACACTCTTGTTTTTGTTTTCTTGCGAGGGCCCGAGGATCGAGGCGGCTTCTTCGGAAGCCGACGCAACCGCGAGAACCGGAGGTGGCTCTCTTCTTCACAGAGCCGTAGGAAAGTGCAGGGAAGCAAGCAGGAGTGCGGGAGTCGCGGAATAACTGCGGATTAGCGTAGTTTAGATTAGGATTTATTTCCAGTACATTTGACTATTATTGTAATAATACATGTACAGTCAGAGACAGTTGGACTCTCGGGTCTATTTGGCCGAGCACCGGTGTGCTCGGGGGACCCTTTAGATTTTTCGCGGTTTTTCGCGGTTTTAGCTTTTTAGCTGCCTTTTCCGGTGTTTACGCGGTTTTTGCTCGGGTCCCTAGACTTAGGAATTTCTGGTGATTGTGCCGTAATTAGTAGGATCCACACACCTAACTGCTTATCTGTTCCCATAGAACGTTAATTGGACCTACTAATAATAAATAATAAAAATAACTTAGTCGCTTTCCTGAGAGCCTACGCGTCGCGAGCCTGCCCCGTCAAGCGCTACTCCTGAACTCGACCTGTCGAGAAGAGGAGGGGTGGGTCTAGACCGGACTCTTTGGATCGAGGGCGAGTGACTGAGTTAGACGGTTCTGCGCTAGAAATTGCTCGTTTAGGACTCGGTTTTTCCCGTTGCATCATTTAGGTAGTTTTCTTTCTGTCTTTAAATTCTGCGCGGATCACTTGCATGTAGAGTGCTGGAGACAAGGTACGCATTTCTATCTCAGCATGCATCATTGATTTCTCGCGCATCGGCTTTTTCGTCTTCTCCCCTCTGTTTTCGGACTAAATAATCAGGAGAACCGAAAAATTCGTTAGGCCTTTTGTTTGATTTGAAAAATATTAAAAAAGAAAAACCATAAAATTGGGACTGGCTAAGACTATTGATCTTAAAAACCGCTCACCCTAAAAATTTTATCTTGGGGAGAGCAACCCCCTCATTGTATGGTTTGGATGTGCGAGAGAGTGACCCGCACCCTAGGTAGAGCCTCCCGGTGCTAGTCCCGACTGATTACCGACTCTTCCGTGCGGGTCAGTCGGTTGGGATAGCATTGGATATCCTAACAGGTCACGTAAAGCGCTCTGATATTTTGTGTGTTCACCAAAATAAAATAGACAAGATAATTTGACCGAACTTTCACGGTCTTCAGCTCGCGTTGCGTTGGTGAACCGGGGGTTTGTTTTGTGATCATAGTTTCTCCAGATCTCATCCGCACTACTCGCCAGATCAAGATGATGGGTAGACGGTCTCTTAGGCAGCCTCTGGCTGCACCGCTTTCGGGCACGTCTACCCGATCATCTAGGTTGGCCCGCGAGAGCCGAGACCAGCTCTCCGAGCCCGAGTACGACTCCGCCCTGTTCCCCCTCGACCCCCTTTCTTTCGGCACTGAGAGACATGAGCCCGAGGAGAGATTAGCAGATTTGACAGCACCTGAGTTGGGCTCATTTGATTTTGCAGACGTCGCCATGGCCGCCAGTTCAGGCGATCACCCCGGAGGTCCACGAGGAGACCAGCATTTTGTACTGGACCAGGGGACGATCAACTCCACCCTGATCGCATCACTCGAGACAGTTCAGCAGCAGTTACGCGATCAGGGAGCATTCATGATAGAGATAAGGCGAGAGTTGGAGAGGCTCAGAGTAGAGCGAGATTCAGAGCAGAGCGAGCCGGAGGAGATGCCAGATGCAGAGGCCGCAGCCGCAGCAGCCGCAGCAGCAGCCGCTGCCGCCGCGGCAGGAGGACCACCACAGCCGATGCGGGCGTTGCACAACCCCGGATCTACTTTGATGCATCACTGGGTAGTAGTGCCAGCGATCGTGGGGGACTTCAAGTTCCCCCCGAACACCTTGCAGTTGCTGCCCCGTTTCCACAGACTTGCCACTGAGGAGCCCCACCTCCACCTCCAGGAGTTTCTGATGATCTGCAGCACTGTCCACGATCGCCACGTGGACCAGGATACGATCCGGATGATAGCCTTCCCGTTTTCACTGGCAGATAGAGCAACCACCTGGCTGAAGCATTTAGGGAAGTTTGTCTACACCTGGGAGCAGCTCCGCACCGAGTACTTAAAAAAGTACTATCCACTCGGGTGGACGAATGCAGCGAGGGCCCTGATCAGCAACTTCTCCATGTTCCCCAACGAGCAGTTTCACGAGGCTTGGGAGAGGTTTCGAGAGCTCCTAGACAGATGCCCGCACCACGACATATCCAAGCCGAACCTAGTTCAGAGCTTTTTCAGCGGGTTGACGCCAGAGCTTCAGGGTCTGGTGAACGCTTCTTGCGGCGGGTCCTACTTTGCCAAGGACCACGACCAGGTCTGGGCCATCTACGAGGAGATGTCCGAGAACTACATGGTGATGTCCCAGACCAGGTTGTATTCTCAGAGACCCCAGCCACAGCAGCCAGGACCCGTGCAGTACCAGCGGATAGCACGGGTAGATGCAGGTCCATCCAGTTCGTCCGCAGTCGCAGCAGCACAGGTAGAGTCATCCGCTGCGGACATGTGTATCATCAGCGAGAAGTTGGACCGCATGGAGCTGATCGAGAAGAAGCAGTGCCAGAGCATCACTCAGATGGAACAGATGGCACAGGTTCTGAGCGACATGAAGACCCAGCTCATGTGTCTCCAGGAGACACAGACGGCTTCACAGCCCCGTCTTCTGTCGCGAGGCGATACCGGCGGTAGCAGCAGCTCGTCCCAGCGCTCCAGCTCCTCACAGCAGCCTAGACAGGTTCACCTTGTACAGGCAGAGTCGTACCAGCAGCCGCAGCCTACTTACCAGTCCCCACCATCTCCAGACATGCAGATGGTGGTCTGCCAGCCGGATCAGCCTCTGGCAGTACTGCCGCCAGACCCCTTCGATGCAGAGCCGTTGATGGATGTCAACGGGATTTGGTATGACCGCCCCCAGCCTGGGATCCGACGAGACCATCCCGGATTCAGGTGGGGGAGTGGTGGTGCCCATCCCCAGCAGCAGCCGTCAGGACAGGGAGGGCAGTACTCTCAGCAGAGAGAGCACCAGCAGTCGCAGCAGCACCCAGCACACCAGCAGCACCAGCCATCATCCTTCGGTCCTCGTCCCTATCAGCAGCAGGGACAGTCGTGGAGGCGTGAGCAGTAGGCTCACCCATTTCAGCAGCAGCACCCTTCCTCATACCCCTCTTACCATCAGCAGCAGTTCCAGCAGCCTCACCCCCAGAGAGGCTACCCGTCGGGCTCCCATGAGAGCCCCGCTTTGGATGACATCGCCCGCCTCCTCACGGACCAGCAGGCCACATTCAGACGGGAGATGGACGAGTTCCGCCAGGAGATGCGGGACTTGGTGAGAGGGAAGGCCGCCATTCCTGCCCAGATCGAGCCGAACCCGAACAACCTCAAGAGGAAATCTGAGCAGGTAGTACATACTGAGTTTGCCACTCCTAGTGACCCATTTGTTGATACATCTTCGGATCTATTTGATGCTGATTTTGTCACACTTAGGAGCGGTAGGACACCAGCAGGCGGCGGCGCCTCATCTGAGCTTCACCACGAGGATACGTCAGAGGCGCCACATGAGGAGGAGGAGAGCGGTACTGAGGCCGCTCCAGATGAAGACGGTGGCACTGATGCCACCAAGGATGCTGATCCCACCGGCGGTACTGAGGCCGCCGCTTCACCAGTTCGAGGAGGTGGTACTGACGCCACCAGTAGAGCCGAGCCAGCCCGTGGTGGTACTGAGGCCACCGGTGTTTGTACAGATAGAGATGTTGTCTTTCCTCGCATTCCTGTATCTCAGAACTCTGTTATGAATAAAGGAAAAGGTTTACTTTCTTCTGGTCCCACTGTGGTGCATGATGTATGTGTGGATCCGGTCCTTGAACCGTCTAGACCTTTTCCTAGTCCTTCATCTGAGAAGGACCCTGTGATCCCCTTCCCTAGAGCCCTTCAGATGGGGAAGGGGAAGAAAAAAGAAAATCCGAAAAAAAGAGAGCTGATAACTCGAGTTTTGCGAGGGTCAAAATAGTCCACACAAGGCGGGACTACAGTGTCGCTGAGCGACCGCACACGAAACCCGAATCGATCAACAATTAACCCACAATAAATATATGCAATAAATATCCAAAAATGTGGAGTTAAAATTTATTATAACTCTACATGCAAATGTGTATAGGTGTAAGTACAGGTAGAGGTCGAACACTGGGAGGAGAAGGGAATGTATGTGATGTATCCATTATTCAATCCGTTGATCATGTCCAATTATTGTTTTAGTGGGTTTTGGGTTTTATAGTTTTTTTTTATACATTTTTGTTTTTGTCATTTTTATTTTCTTTTTCATTTTCTGGACTCAATATATATATAATTATACCATATATATTTTTTGGAATTTTTCAAAATCATTTTCTAATTTTTTTGTATTTTATAATTTAAACAGTACAAACATGGCTTCTTTTTCATTTTTAATAATTAGGAAAAATGCAAAAAATGCAAAATAAAATATGAACGTGAACAAGCAGGGCATAGAGCACCTATCCTAATTTTTGTGGATTTTTAGAAGCCATCTAGGTATTTTTAATAAATAGATAAAGAGACAAAAATGAAACAGCCTGGCAGGGGTATTTTTGCAAATAAAATAAGTTACAGGGACACAGGTGCAAAAATACCAGAAAGTTATAACGTTTTCTGCGATTTTATGGATTAAAATTAAATATGCAAACCCGCCAGGGCCCCCTTGAAATTTACCCACCACGTGGGACTGCACGTGGTCCGCACCCACAGGGACCAAAATGTAATTACAGAAAAGTTAAGGGTCCTGGTTGTAATTCTTCATAAAAATATAACACTGGAAATTTTATTTCATGGACTAAAATTATATTTACAAACATACAGGGGGTCTTATGCAAAATACCCACCTCACGTGGGACGACACGTGAGGTGACGTGGAATGGACCCAAAAGTAATATCAAAGCAGTACCGGGGGTTCCATGCAAAAATTCCACTTTATTTACAACGTTAAACTTTAGTTACAGGACTAAAAATAAAATACAAAAAGGCGGGGGTCAGATGTGAAAATTACCCCCAAAAGTGCGCGCTGGCGAACGGTTAAGATTTCTTCACTTGCCACGTGTCGCTCATCCAACGGCTGGTACCGCTTCGTCGATGGGCGCTTGAGATTAGATCTCGCGTGAGATCTGACAGTCGCTGCTTCGCTCCATCGGACGGCTGTGATCAAAACTGGGGCCTTCATCTCCATCCAACGGCGGAGAGCTGGCCTGGAAGAACATGGAAGAAGCCTCGCCGGGGCGAGCTTCCTCCTCCTCGATCTCGCTCTCCGGCCGACCATCGCTGCTCCTGAAGGTCCACAAAGCTTCCTGGCAGGGTGCTCTGACTGCTGGAGGTGTTGGATCGGCCGGAGATACCCCGGAGCGCCACCACGAGCTCGGTGAAGAAATGGGGCTCCAGGTACCTCCGCCCGCTTGAAACTCGACTCCTGGTGCTTTATTACGCACCTATCCTGCACAGAAAGAAAGAGGGGCTCGAGGGCGTCTCCCTCGACCCGGGGTTTGAAGCTGAAAGCACTGGGATGAAGGTGGGCGAAGAAGCTCCGGCGATGGGTGATGGATGAGCTTTGATTCGCGGATTCAGAAGCGAATCCGGTTGGACAAGGTGGCTGGAAGATGGAGAAAGTGGTGGGGAGTGAAATGAGGGCGAAAGCGAGTCGGGGACTGGTTGGGAACACGGTGAAAAGCTCGCCGGAGCGAAGCTCCGGCGAACTACGAATAACCTAAATTACGCTAACCTATGAATCGACATGCAAAATAAATGACTGAAATGAAATGCTGATATAAAAATCTACCTAAAAAGATAAATGCGCAGCTCTTATACCTGGAGGAACTCCAGGGAGCAGGGTGGCTGCCGGAGCGCCACCATGGGTGCAACCTCCGCCTCTTCGAACGATTCAAAGTGCGGGCGAGCTCCTCCTGTCACCAGGAGCATCGCCGGGACCGAATTCTGGGAAGGGATTGGCTGGAAAGCTGACCAAATTTGGCGAGGGAGGCGGTGGTTCTTTATTTATAGACAGGTGGAGCACCCTTATTGACCAGGCCATGGCCGGCGATGCACACTATGTACATGAGATCTAGATGCTCGGCGGGGATCACGGGTGAAAGGAGAACAAATCTCCTGAAGTGACTGTTGGCGATGGATCACTGAGCCATGCGGGAAAAAGGGAAGAAAAGAGGGGACAAGACAGGTCTGACGGGTCAGTCAGAGGCGCAGGGGGAGTTGACCGGAGGTCAACTTTCCCTGGCCCCTGATTGGTCCACGTCAGGCTTATCTTGACTCCTTTATTTAACGTGTTAAATGAATTATTTGGAATTTACTTATAAAATAAAAAATGTTCATAAACTAATGTAGTATTTATTTATGATTTTTATTTATTTTTATGAATTATTTTATTATGGTTTTATTAAAATAATGTGTATATGTATGTATTTACATGTATTTTTGGGTGTTTTATTTTTAATTTATTTGATTTATTTTATTATTTTATTTTCTTATTTTATAAATTTATAATTTATTTTTATGAATATAAATATATTTTTTTATTTTATTTTTATGAGTTTATTTACATTTTAAACTAAATATATGTATGTATATGTAAGTATACTTATAGGTATTTTACCTATATATTATATATACTTTATTTATTTAATGAATTTTATTTATTTTTATTTTGGATTTGTATTTTTAATAAATAATATATTATATGTACATTATTATAAAAATATAATTGAATAAAGAATCAGAGAATAAAAATCCCTTTTATTTATATACATTCTTAACATAGGTATTTTGTCTATGTGATACATAGACTTATTTTATTTCACAAAAATTTTTGTTAGTTTTCTTTGAGTTTTAATATGCACAAGTATTATATACATTATTTACAGGATTCTAAAAATATAATTTTGTAAAAATAATACTCATTGAATAAAATGAATATTTTAATCAGGTACTATGTACAAGATAAGCCAAAAACCTAACTTCCACATGTGGACTCCAAAAATATGAAACCAATTTTATAAAATGGTTCATGGAATGCTATATACAATTAAAGGTGAGTTTGGGTGATTTGGAGTTTTTATTTGCAAGATATGGGTATGTGAAGTTGAGATTTTGGCTTTTTATTTTGTGTATTCAATGTACACTGTGTATTATTTTTACACAAACTCAATTTTGTATTTTTATTTATATTATTATCTACAACTTTTATGAACAAAGTTTCTTTATTTGATGAATAAATAATTATGTACAAAATAGGTGCCAAAAATGCATAAATGAATGAATTAATAAATGAGATATTTATTGTATAATTGGCCCTTATCTCCCCCTACTTTATACCTTGTCGACCAATTCCATGCTGGCCTTGGTCTCGGGGTTAGGGTCATAAAATATTTGCAATATTTTATTCCTTTTTCTTTTCTTCTCTTTATTCTATAATTTTGGCATTAAAAACCTTATTCTATGTACAGTAAATACAATAAATAATGAATGCTATTTTATACAAATTAATGCTATTTACATGCATTTGCTGGGGTTTTTAAGGCCAAAATGATAGAATAAAGGTGATGAAATGGAGATTCATCACCCCCCTATACTTGCCTTTGCTAGTCCCTAGCAAATACTTATGCAATAAGTACAAAAAGAACAAAGAATAAGAAGAAAAGAAAAAGTAAAAATAAAGAATTTAAAGAATAAATTGAATTGGTCATGATTATTAAACTCATCTGTACAAAATCAAGGTTTGGATCTCAGGTTAGACCTTGGTGTGAGCATGTGTGTGGAACCTAGTCGGGAACCAAATTTAAAACACAACAGCCTTCGATAGTCACAGAACTTGGTTCAAATCACCTCAATAGCCAGGTCAGAACTAGCCTACATCATACGCAAACCCTTATGACTATGAAGCTGACTTGTACGGTGTAAGTGATAGTGGCTCTCCCCAACTGAAATGACAAAGGAGACTGACTTCTCCAGAATGACAACCCAATGATTCCCCAATCCAGCCCTCTACCGTCAAGGAGCGGGGTATTCCCTTCTAAGTTCAAGTGGCATCCAACTCAAGAGGAGGGGGGTGAAGAAAAGAAAAATGGACAGTAGCCAGTGTAGCTACCAATCCTGGGGATGCAAGACCAGTGTAGTCGAGTCATCCAGCTGCAGGCTCACATGGTGTAACTTTGATGCTCAAGCTTGCTTATTTTCTATACAACAAATATACATTCTCTTGCAGGCACTTTTATTTTTATTTACAAGCCTGTCCACTTTTTTGGATTTTTTTTCTTTTTTTTTTTCAACATACTATGTACAGCAGCATTTACATAAGGACTTTTTCCTCTTGAGCCAGAAGACTATCCCTCTTTTGAAGCTTTATTGCAACCCACACTCTCCTGTCATTCGACTTCATTGAAACTGGACCAGGTTGGGGTGCACTTCCCTCCCTAGACGAGGACGAATGTTTCCACTCGTGTGCGTCTCAGACTGGCAAATCCAACCCCCTCACCACTCCAACTGAGTTGAGCCAAGTGAAAGGTGCAAGTGTCCAAGTTAGGTCACAACCGACAAGAGTCATACGTGTGTTTCGAAAAGTTCTAGTTAGTCCACTGAGGTGACTTGAACCTAGCCCTGATTTCTCAAAGAATTAAGTCTGAATAGACCTGAAGTACCTTAAACCTAGTTCCCATAAGGTTCCAGTGCAGTTAGGTGCAGTAAGGTCCAACCAAGCTCCAATCTTCGACTTTATTGGACTAGTTCAATCATCAAGCTCAATCAACGAATATGAATGCTATGCAAATGCTATTTCAAATATGCAAAGAATAATGGAATTTTTCACAGAATTCGAAAGATTTTTACACAGAGAAAGAATTTTTGCAAAATAAAACAATTTTGGCACTCACAGTAGAAAATATGTACAACTATTTACACGGGCGTGCCGCTTTATTTTACAAGAATTAAGAATTTACAATTTAGTTTTTATTTATAAGCATATATGTACACTTATTAAAGAATTGTGTTTATTTATTATTTTTTTTATTTTTATTCATAAGATATATATATTATATTGGTTATTATTATATGTGACTATTCCTCAAATTTATTTGACACAAATTTTTCAAACAATTTTTGAAAACTATAGTCCAAAATAATTTTTACAAACATTTTTACAAACATGTACACACATTTGAAAATCATTTTGCAAAGGTTTTTCAAAACAGTATATATAGATTTTTCAAAATATTTTTGCAACCATTTTTCAAACCATTTGCAAATCATTTTTCAAACATTTTATTTCACACAAAGAAAATAAATCTTTACAAACCACACATCTTTACATAGGTTAAAAACATGTAACAAAACATTTTCAAAATAGTTTTCAATAAATGTTCACAATACTTTTCAAACTATTTTTCAAACATTTTGCAAAAAACATTTTCACCTGATTTATTAATCAGTATATACAAAAAGAATTTGAGGAATAATCCCATCTTTTTATTAAGGATTTTTAACGAATTTAAAGAATTATTAGCCATATTATTACGAAAGTACGAGTTATGGCTAAAGTATATACATAGTATATACGACCCCCTATACTTAGCTTGAGCTATGTCCTCATAGATCGAAAAGAAAATAGAAGACATAACTCGTACTGAGTATAGACAAGTCTAAAGAATAAGAATAAGAGACAAAGGAAATAGAAGTTGACCGTCCCCCCTATACTTAGGATCAAATAATCCTAAGTATAGCAGACTGTACACAAAGCAGGGAGGGTCAAGGGTGGGAATAAATAGATCAAAGAATTAACAAATCAGGGGTGCACCCCCCTATACTTAGGACAAAGTACGTCCTAAGTACAGAAAACTGACACAAAGGGGTGACACCTTTTATTTAGATACAGAAGATAGAAAAAGGAAAAGAAGAAAAGAAGAAAAGGAGAAGAAAAGATATATATATATATACAGATAGATGAAAAGATCGTGGAGAATATACACATCACTCCCCCTATACTTAGGGTGAGATATCCCTAAATATAGGCAACAAAAGGAGTGACGAAAAATGTGCAAGGAAAGAACAACTCGGTGCGTACCCCCTGATAAACCGCAATTTATCGAGGGTCTAAATACGTCGCTGTGCGACCCACAATAAATCGTGATTAATCAACAATTAACCCACACTAAAATCAATGAATTAGAAACAATGTGGAGTTAAAATTTATTTTTAACTCTGCACAAATGATGTATATGGGCAAGTATGCAGAGAGTTCGAACACAGGGAACAAGCAGTGTAGTCCTAGCAAAAGCTAAGTGTGTGAGTGTGTGAAAGTGTCTACACTAAGCAAGCAAAGGAATTTTTGTGGGTTTTTAATTTTTCACTTTTTTTTTATATTCTTTTGTATTTGATTTTTAATTTTCTGATTTTTATATTTTATATTTTATATATTTTTTTTTCCTTTTTCAAATATTGGAAAACAAGTGGATATAATACAAGGCAAGCTAAGATATTTATAAAAATGTGCAAAAATACCCAAAAATTCAGAAATGAAATGTTTTTGGTCTTTTTAATATTTTTTACTGTTTTTGTGATTTTTGGGGATTTTTCTAGGTGTTTTGATATTTTTTTTGGTATTTTCTAAGGTAGACAGTGCACAAAATGAGAGTTTTTGATTTTTAATAAATATAAAACTAAAATAAAATCAAAAACTAAATAGGTGGCGTGAAAGTATAGGTGCACAGGAGCTTAAGTCTATTTTTGTGGAATTTTTGGAGTTAGAATGATATTTTAATTAATTAGAACAAGACTCCAATCATCAAACAGTGCTGGCAAGGGCATACATGCAAATAGTAAAACATCCAGGGGCTTGTACGCAATTTTTCCACAAAATTTTACATTGAAACTTGCATTTCACGGATTAAACATTAATATCCAAACCCGCAAGGGTAGATGTGCAACTTACCCACCAGGGCGCGTGACTTGCCACGCGCCTGGGAGGGGTGTTTTTGCAATAGTACAAAGCTCAGGGGGTTCTATGCAAATTCTCCAAAAGATTACAACTTAATAGATATGTTCATGGACTTAAACGAAATAAACAAACAACCGAGGGTATCCTTGCAAAATGCCCACGTCACCTCACGTGACCTGTACATTTGATAAACCGCAATTTATCGAGGGTCTAAATACGTCGCTGTGCGACCCACAATAAATCGTGATTAATCAACAATTAACCCACACTAAAATCAATGAATTAGAAACAATGTGGAGTTAAAATTTATTTTTAACTCTGCACAAATGATGTATATGGGCAAGTATGCAGAGAGTTCGAACACAGGGAACAAGCAGTGTAGTCCTAGCAAAAGCTAAGTGTGTGAGTGTGTGAAAGTGTCTATACTAAGCAAGCAAAGGAATTTTTGTGGGTTTTTAATTTTTCACTTTTTTTTTATATTCTTTTGTATTTGATTTTTAATTTTCTGATTTTTATATTTTATATTTTATATATTTTTTTTTCTTTTTCAAATATTGGAAAACAAGTGGATATAATACAAGGCAAGCTAAGATATTTATAAAAATGTGCAAAAATACCCAAAAATTCAGAAATGAAATGTTTTTGGTCTTTTTAATATTTTTTACTGTTTTTGTGATTTTTGGGGATTTTTCTAGGTGTTTTTGGTATTTTTAAAGTCTGAAATAAGGCAAACAGTGGAAATAAGGGCTGGCTGTGAGTAAAATGTGATTTAAAAATACCAACCAGTAGCAAAAATATTTCACACTATTTTTCTAATAAAAGTAACAAAATAAGGAAGAAACAGAAGTTGAGTTTGCAATTTTTGGGTTTTTCTACTATTTTTTTATATTTTTTTTTGTTTTTGAGTGTTTTTCAATTTTTAGTGTTTTTCTTTTGAAATTTTTAATGATTTTTGGACTGACACTAAAATATGATAAAATAGACACTAGGTAATTTTTTTTGGAATTTTTAGAGGTGTTTTGATATTTTTTTTTGGTATTTTCTAAGGTAGACAGTGCACAAAATGAGAGTTTTTGATTTTTAATAAATATAAAACTAAAATAAAATCAAAAACTAAATAGGTGGCGTGAAAGTATAGGTGCACAGGAGCTTAAGTCTATTTTTGTGGAATTTTTGGAGTTAGAATGATATTTTAATTAATTAGAACAAGACTCCAATCATCAAACAGTGCTGGCAAGGGCATACATGCAAATAGTAAAACATCCAGGGGCTTGTACGCAATTTTTCCACAAAATTTTACATTGAAACTTGCATTTCACGGATTAAACATTAATATCCAAACCCGCAAGGGTAGATGTGCAACTTACCCACCAGGGCGCGTGACTTGCACGCGCCTGGGAGGGGTGTTTTTGCAATAGTACAAAGCTCAGGGGGTTCTATGCAAATTCTCCAAAAGATTACAACTTAACAGATATGTTCATGGACTTAAACGAAATAAACAAACAACCGAGGGTATCCTTGCAAAATGCCCACGTCACCTCACGTGACCTGTACATTTGATAAACCGCAATTTATCGAGGGTCTAAATACGTCGCTGTGCGACCCACAATAAATCGTGATTAATCAACAATTAACCCACACTAAAATCAATGAATTAGAAACAATGTGGAGTTAAAATTTATTTTTAACTCTGCACAAATGATGTATATGGGCAAGTATGCAGAGAGTTCGAACACAGGGAACAAGCAGTGTAGTCCTAGCAAAAGCTAAGTGTGTGAGTGTGTGAAAGTGTCTATACTAAGCAAGCAAAGGAATTTTTGTGGGTTTTTAATTTTTCACTTTTTTTTTTATATTCTTTTGTATTTGATTTTTAATTTTCTGATTTTTATATTTTATATTTTATATATTTTTTTTCTTTTTCAAATATTGGAAAACAAGTGGATATAATACAAGGCAAGCTAAGATATTTATAAAAATGTGCAAAAATACCCAAAAATTCAGAAATGAAATGTTTTTGGTCTTTTTAATATTTTTTACTGTTTTTGTGATTTTTGGGGATTTTTCTAGGTGTTTTTGGTATTTTTAAAGTCTGAAATAAGGCAAACAGTGGAAATAAGGGCTGGCTGTGAGTAAAATGTGATTTAAAAATACCAACCAGTAGCAAAAATATTTCACACTATTTTTCTAATAAAAGTAACAAAATAAGGAAGAAACAGAAGTTGAGTTTGCAATTTTTGGGTTTTTCTACTATTTTTTTATATTTTTTTTTGTTTTTGAGTGTTTTTCAATTTTTAGTGTTTTTCTTTTGAAATTTTTAATGATTTTTGGACTGACACTAAAATATGATAAAATAGACACTAGGTAATTTTTTTTGGAATTTTTAGAGGTGTTTTGATATTTTTTTTTTGGTATTTTCTAAGGTAGACAGTGCACAAAATGAGAGTTTTTGATTTTTAATAAATATAAAACTAAAATAAAATCAAAAACTAAATAGGTGGCGTGAAAGTATAGGTGCACAGGAGCTTAAGTCTATTTTTGTGGAATTTTTGGAGTTAGAATGATATTTTAATTAATTAGAACAAGACTCCAATCATCAAACAGTGCTGGCAAGGGCATACATGCAAATAGTAAAACATCCAGGGGCTTGTACGCAATTTTTCCACAAAATTTTACATTGAAACTTGCATTTCACGGATTAAACATTAATATCCAAACCCGCAAGGGTAGATGTGCAACTTACCCACCAGGGCGCGTGACTTGCACGCGCCTGGGAGGGGTGTTTTTGCAATAGTACAAAGCTCAGGGGGTTCTATGCAAATTCTCCAAAAGATTACAACTTAACAGATATGTTCATGGACTTAAACGAAATAAACAAACAACCGAGGGTATCCTTGCAAAATGCCCACCCCCTCACGTGTACAGGTCACGTGAGGTGACGTGGCGAGGGACCCAAACGCAAATAAACAAAGCCTAGGGTTTGTCTTGTAAATATTACAAAATATTTTAAACTACAGACGAAAGTTTATAGACTAAATATTAATTACAAAAATGCGCGAGGGTGAGGATGTAAAATACCCTCGGCGCGCGATCCAACGGCGATGAAGAGGCCACTTGGCACGTGGCACGATCTGGACGGCCGATGACGCTTCACGTGCGGACGTCTGAGATCAGATCTCAGCTACGATCTGATGGTGGATGGGCGCGATGATCTGACGGTCCACGTTATATCTGGAGGGGCCTCCTCGATCGAACGGCGGCGACGGCGACTGGAAGAGCGCGGCGGAGCCCCGGCTGGGCGAGATTCCTCGAGCTCCTCCGGCCGACTCCGGTGGCGTTTGAGCTTCAAACTCGGGCTGCGGCCTCCTCAGGCCCTCCTCTAGGCTCTGGAGTCGTCAAAAGACCACGGCGGAGGCCGTGGTGCTCGCGGGGTCCGGGCGGAGCTGTACAGCTTCGTTGGGCTCCGGCGAGCTCAAAACTCGAGCTCCAGACGTTGTGCTTCAGCGTTGACCTGCAAAAATGGTCAAAGGGTCCAGGGTAAACTGCCTGGACCCTTGGATGGTAGCGGGAAGGCGTGGAACGAGATGGGGATGCACGGCCGGAGGTGCACTCCGGCCGAGGTGCTTGATCGAGTGATTTAGTCGATGGAGCTTCTATTTTTTTGGGGGTTTTCGAAGATTAAGCTAACAGGAATAAGATGCGAGAAAGAAATAAGCGGGATGATGCCCTCGATGGCCTGAGCCAGAGGAAGAAGTTCACCTCGACGCCGGCGGTTGGCGGAGGTGATGGAGTCGCCCTCGACCTCGGACGCCCTGGCTGAGAGGCTCGCGGCGAAGCTGTCACCTCCGGCGAGGCCTGGAGCGCAAGAGAGGCGGAGAGGGGTGGACCAAGGGGACTCAACCGAGGGGAGGAAGTGAGGGGGTCATATTTGAAGAGAAGCGAGGACGTGACTTCGAGGAGGTGTCACGGGTGGAGGAAGAAGATCTGGGTGGATCTGATGGAGCGGCGATGGAGATGGATCTACAGTGATCAACTTCCAAGAAGGAAGCGGCTGGAGAGGACGAGCGGCGCAGCCTCGAAAAAAGGGTGAAAGAGGGGGAAAAACGAGGCGCGCGGAGCTCAAGGGGGTCAAGGACAAGCTGTTGACCCGCCGGTCAACAGTTCAAGGCGCCTGGTTGGCCCACGTGGACCAACCAGGGAAAAGATAAAAAAAATGTTTTGTTAATTTGTTTAAAAATAGAAATAGGTTGAATTAAATTATGGTTATAAAATAAAAATTGTTCAAAATTTTATGTAGTATTTTATTCTGATTTTTATTTATTTTTATGAGTTTTATTTTTACAAGTTGCCTTTTTAACCCTATATAGGTATAATACCTATGGATTTTAGTATTTTATTTTATTTTATGTATTTTGTTTCTTTATTATTTTTATTTAGTATTTTATAAAATTATAACATGCTTTTATATACACAAATATATTTTTATTTTAATTTTCTGATATATTTTATATATTTAATAAAATACAAGTATGTTTTGTATAGGTATATGTATAGGTAGTATACCTATGTATCTTTTATACAAGTATTTTTATTTTGTGATTTCTTTGCATTTTTATTCTGATTTTAATGTACATATATATTATAAGTAATATTTACAATAATATAAAATTATAAAAATGAATAAATAATGAATAAGTAATAAATTGAATATTTTAATCTGTACAAGGTACAATGGGGGTCCAAAACTCAACTTTCAGACCGTGGCTCCGCCAAATGCGAAACCACCACCATTAGATAGATTATTTTATTCTATATACAATTGAAGGTGAGTAGGCTGCATTTGGAGTTTTTATTGGTGAGATACGGGTCTGGGAAGTTGGGATTTTGGATTCTTATTCAGACCATATCTTTTAATCTGTACATTATTTTTCTGTGAAATCAATTTTGTATTTTTCTTTATAAAATTATATACAACTTTCATGTACAAAGTTTCTTTATTTGCTGTACAAAAAGTGGAACCAAAAATAGGTCCCAAAATGAATAAAGGATGAATAGACTGTATAGGTATTTACACTGTATATCTGACCTTATCTCCCCCTACTTTATTCCTTGTCGACCTATTCATCAAGATGCCTAGGTCTCGGGGATTTTGGGTCATAAAATATTTACAATATTTTATTCTTTTTCTTTTCTTTATTTATTCTATAATTTTGGCCTTAATTACAGTGATTTATACACAATCTGAATGCACATGCATGGATGCTAAGATGATGGTTTTAATGCTATTTACAGGCATTTGCTAGGGTTTTAGGTGCCAAAATGATAGAATAAAGATGATGAAATGTGGATTCATCATCCCCCTATACTTTACCTTTGCTAGTCCCTAGCAAACACTTATGCAATAAGTGCAAAAAGAGAAAAGACAGAAAAGAAAAAGAAGAAAATTAGATTAAGTTTAATTATCGAACTCGTCTTCGCAAAATCAAAGTTTGGAGCTTAAGTCGGACCTTTGGAATTTAGTGCGGTCGGAACCTTAATGAGAACCAAGTTTGAAATCCAACAGTCCTTGAGAATCCCAAAACTCTGTCCAAGTATCCTCAATAGCCAGGTCAGAAATACTTCAACTCATACGCAAACTCTTACGACTATGAGTCTGACTCGTACAGTGTAAGTGATATGTAGCTCCCCACCTCAGGAGTAGCAAAGAAACAACCTCCCCCAACCTGGTAACTCTAATGCCTCAGTCTAGCAACTCTTTCCTCGAGAAGCGGGGTATTCCCTTCTAAGTTCAAGTGCAACCGGCTCAAGAAGAGGGGGAAGAAGTATAGACTTTTGGAAGCTCAGCCAGTGTAGCTGAGTCTCCCGCTGCTAGCTTCATGAGATGTTACATGGATACCATAAGCTTTTGCTTTATTGAACTATATACATACTCCGGTGGGATTATTAAATTTTCAATCCGACCCACCACTTTTTTGGAGTTCTTTTTGCATTTTTTTTTTCAATTGCATCTGTACAACATATCTACATGAGCAGCAAATACAAGAAATTTTCCTCTTGAGCCAGTAGACTATCCCTCTTTTGAAGCTTTATTGCAACCCACGGCTTCTGTCTTTAGCCTTCATCACCACTAGACCAAGTTGAGGTGCACTTCCTTCACTATAAGAAGAAGAGAGGTTCCGCCTAGAAGTACTACCCTCATATGCTACCCCAAGCCAAAGGAAACTGCCTCCTCACCACCTCATCCATGGAGAGCTATGTGAAAGGTGCAGGTGTCCAAGTTAGGTCATTATCAACAAGAGTCGTGCGTGTGCTCCGAAATACTCTACTTAGGCAGTCAAGAATCCATTGAACCAAGTCTCGTGATTCTCAAAGAATTAAGTCAACTAGACCTGAAGTACCTCAAACCTAATTCCTATAAGGTTCCTGTTATTAAGTAGATTTTAAGGTCCAATCAAGCTCCAATCTCCGGATTTTCCTTAGACTTGTTCAACTATCAAACTCGATCCGAAAAAATGCGCATGCCATGCAATGATATGCAGAAAATATTTTTGTGATGCAATTTTCAGAGATTTTGAACTTTTTATGGATTTTTGAAAAGATGATGCATGCACATGCAGCTGCAATTTTTTTGTATTTTTCAAAAAGATTTTTCAGATGTTTTTGGATTTTAATTTTGCAAATGTTTTTGGGAATTTTGAAACAAAAAGATTTTGGCTAAAAACTAGGTGAAAATATGTACACGGGAGTGCTTCTTTATATATACAAGAAGTGGATTTTAAGGATTTACAGGGTAAGTGGTCAATTTTATACATATATATATATATAAGATGGATTTTGGTGTGATGTTAGTATTCCTCAAACTTATTTGACGCAAGGTTTTTCAAACAATTTTTGAAGACTATAGTCCAAAATAATTTTTACAAACATTTTTACAAACATGTACACTCATTTGAAATAATTTTGCAATCGGTTTTCAAAACAGTATATATAGGTTTTTCAAATATTTTTGCAACCATTTTTCAAACCATTTGCAAATCATTTTTCAACATTTTATTTCACACAAAGAAAAGAAGTTTTACAAACACACTTTTTTTTACAAAGGTTGAAAACATGTAACAAAATATTTTCAAAATAGTTTTCAATAGATGTTCACACAGATTTTCAAACCATTTTTCAAACATTTTGCAAAAAATGTTTTCACCTGATTTATTAATCAGTATATACAAAAAGAATTTTGAGGAATAACCACATCTGTTTATTAAAGGTTTTAATGAATTTTAAAGAATTAGTAGCCATATTATTAAGGAATATACGAAAGTACGAGTTATGGCTAAAGTATATACGTAGTATATACGACCCCCCCTATACTTAGCTTGAGCTATGTCCTCATAGATCGGAGAGAAACGATAAGACATAACTCGAACTAAGTATAGACAAGTCTAAAGAATAAAGAAATAAATGAATGAAGGAATCAACGAATGAGAAGTTGACCGTCCCCCCTATACTTAGGATTAAATAATCCTAAGTATAGTAGACTGTACACAACGCAGGGAGGGTCAAGGGCGGGAATGCACAGATCGTACTCAGATTGTCTCCCCCTATACTTAGGGTAAGATATCCCTAAGTATAGACAAAAGAGGAGACAAGGGAGAGGATCGAAAAGAATAGCAAAACTCGGGGTGCCAACCCCCCTATACTTAGGGCAAAGTACGTCCTAAGTATGGAAAAACTGTCTACAAGAGCGGCACCTTTTTGATAGATAAAGAAAATAGAAAAGGAAAAGAAGAAAAGAAGAAAAGAAGACAATAAATCAATGGAAACAGAGTGATATGAACAGATGGATCTGTACAGCGGAAGATAGAATTGATCACCATGTATGAGATGTAGATGATGAGAATCAAAGGACACATCTCATACCAGAAGAATGGGGGCAACGTCCCATGGTCGGCGGATCCTGATCAAGATATAGTTTCAAGCGTTGACCATTGACGCGGAAGGTAGACGAAGATGACGGTTCGGATATGTCGATGCTGCCATTGTCATGTACCTTCCTGACCACATACGGTCCTTTCCACTTGCTCTGCAATTTCCCTGGAAACAATTTTAGCCTGGAGTCAAACAACCATACTCTCTGTTCTGGCTCAAACTGTTTATGGCTGATATGCGAATCATGCCATGTCTTCACTTTCTCTTTGTACTGCAGGCTGTTGGAGAAGGCTGTGTCTCTCAATTCCTCCAGGGCTGCCAATTCTGCTCGTCTCTGATCTCCTACACTCTCGGGATCTAAGAGTAACTCAGTAACTGCCCAAAAAGATTTGTGCTTGATTTCCACTGGCAAATGGCATGGCTTGCCATAGACGAGACGAAAGGGAGACGTTCCCAATGGATTCTTGAAAGATGTCCGATAGGCCCACAAGACCGAGTCCAAAAGTTGTGACCAATCCTTTCGGTCTGGGCGGACAACTTTCTGCAAGATAGTCTTTATCTCCCTGTTCGATACTTCGGCGAGACCATTAGTCTGAGGGTGATAAGGAGTGGCAATCCGATGGTCAATACCGAACTCGTCAGCAAGGGCCCTAACTTTGTCATTGATGAAATGAGACCCCCCGTCAGAAATCAAAACTCTAGGTACCCCGAACCGTGAAATGATATTTTTCCTCAAGAATTTACACACGGTTTTTGCATCTGCGGCTCGGGCGGGGATGGCTTCAACCCATCGGCTGACATAGTCTACAGCGAGCAAAATATGCTCGAATCCCTGACTCTTAGGAAACGGGCCCATGAAATCAATCCCCATGCATCAAAAACTTCACAGAAGTGAATAGGTTGCATGGGCATCATGTCTCTCTGTCCGCAGGTTCCCATTTTCTGACAGTCAGTACATCCCTTCACGAACTCATCAGAATCCTTGAAGAGAGTAGGCACCATAGGCCGGATTGAAGCACCTTCTGTGCTGTCTTTTTCCTGAATGATGTCCTCCTGCCTCAAGCTTGTGGCAGTATGTGAGGACGCTATGCTGCTCTTCTTGAGGAATGCACCTCCTCCAGATACTATCCCCTCCTTCATGATAAAGGACGGGATCCTCCCAATGGTAAAACTTGGCCTTAGCTAGGAAGGTCTCAAGTTTCTGCCTGGGCCAACCCTGAGGGACTGTCTTGGCAACAAGATAGTTTACAAAGTCGGCATACCATGGGGAGTGAGGTGACAGCTAAGATCGCCTCATCTGGAAATGTCTCTGAGATAGGTGCGCTGGGCTCAGATTCCTCAAGATTCTCCAACCTGGAGAGATGATCCGCCACCACATTCTTGACTCCAGGCTTGTCCTTAATTTCAATATCAAATTCCTGGAGTAGAAGGATCCATCTGGTCAGACGTGCTTTGGCATCCTTCTTAGCCATTAAATACCTGATGGCGGTATGATCGGTGTAAATGGTCACTCTAGATCCGAGAATATATGATCTATACTTATCAAGAGCAAAGACTACGGCCAGCATCTCTTTCTCAGTCACAGTGTAATTCCTTTGAGCGGCATCTAAGGTCCGGCTGGCGTAGTGAATGGCAAATGGTAACCCATCCCTCCTCTGTCCAAGCACAGCCCCAACGGCAAAATCTGAAGCATCCGTCATGATCTCGAATGGAAGAGACCAATCGGGTGGCTGAAGGACAGGAGTTGAAACAACCATATTCTTGAGAGTCTCAAATGATTCAAGACACTTATCATTAACAATAAACTCGGTGTCTTTGGTTAGCAAGTCAGTTAACGGTCGGGCAATTCGACTGAAGTCCTGAATAAACCGTCGGTAGAAACCGACATGCCCCAGAAAAGACCGTAACTGACGCAGATTGGACGGCGGATTGAGTTTTCTGATGATGTCCACTTTAGCCGGATCGACCTCCATGCCCCTGTTGGAGACGATATGACCAAGGACCGTCCCTTGAGTCATCATGAAATGACTCTTCTCCCAAGATAAGACAAGATTGACCTCTATGCAGCGCTTCAGCACACGGTCTAGGCATTCAAGACAAGCGTCGAACCCGTCGCCATAGACCGAGAAGTCATCCATGAAGACCTCTAAACAGTCACCCACCATGTCCGAGAAGATGGACAACATGCACCTTTGGAATGTCGCCGGAGCGTTACATAGACCAAAGGGCATCCGTCTGAAAGCATAAGTCCCAAACGGACAGGTGAATGTCGTTTTCTCCTGGTCTTCGGGCGCAATGGCCACTTGATTGTATCCAGAGTACCCATCAAGAAAACAATAATGGCTCTTCCCAGCTAACCGCTCGATAATCTGATCAATAAATGGTAGCGGGAAGTGATCCTTCTTGGTGGCCTCATTCAATCGTCTGTAGTCCACACAGACCCTCCAAGAAGTTGGTACTCTGGTAGCGATCTCCTCTCCTGACTCATTGACAACTGTAGTGATACCCGTCTTCTTGGGTACCACATGTAAAGGACTTACCCATTTAGAGTCGGAGATGGGATAGATGAAATCAGCGCTCCACCACTTCGAAATTTCTTTCATGACGACTTCTCGAAGGTTCGGGTTCAGCCGTCGCTGGAACTCACGCGATGGCTTAGCGTCATCCTCGAGATAGATGTGGTGGGAGCACAGCTTCGGGCTCAGCCCCTGGAGATCAGCTATACGCCAACCGATTGCCTTGCGGTTTCTTTCAAGAACCTCCATCAGACGGGATTCTTGTTCTCCAGTCAAATCTGCTGAGATGATGACTGGGTGCATCTCTGGCTCACCCGCAAGGAATCTATACTTCATTGACTGCGGAAGAGGTTTCAGTTCAGGACAGCTGGGAGGCGGCAGATCTGGCTTCTGATAAGTCTGTGTAAATGCTACCAGGTCTGCGTGGGAGAACTCTCGCGTTGCATGAATTGCTGACGAAGGGCGGCCTGATGGATCATCAATAAACTGCACGGGCTCGCAATCCGTCATGGCTGCTGGCTTAGAAGGAATCAGACAAGGCAAATAATCATCAAAGTCGTCCCAGTTAATGTCTGAATCCGAGGGATCAGAAGAAGATGAGCAAGAATGAAACTCATCTGCACCACTCATTACAACACTGTCAGCTTCAGATGTATCCTCCTCCAGGGATGTGCTCTCCCGGCTCTCGACTGCCATGAGCTTGAGATACAGTGAATCTGTAGGCAAGGCGAGGGTCGGTGCTACAGGATCTTTCCAATTGGATTCATCATCAGTCATCTCAAAGTCACAAACCTGGTGGATGTCTAGCTCCTCCTCTGTCATCTGCTCTGCTTCGCTGGACTGCTCTGAGCATTCTGCCTCTCTGGCTCTGATCTCTTCGATCGTCTCTATTTGTATGGTTTCGCCTTCTACGCGAAAACATACCTTCCCACTGTCATGGTCGGTCACCCGCCTTGGCTGTGGCCAAGAATGGACGTCCGAGAATGATGGGGGCATCAGTTACCGACTCAGGGATCTCCATGTCCAACACAACGAAGTCCACGGGGAATTTCAAGCCCTGAATGGTAACGACCACGTCTTTCAATAACCCCTTTGGCCTCTTTATCGACCTATCAGCAAACTGAAGGACGGTTCTGCTTCGAAGAAGAGGGCCAAACTCGAACTGCTTGAGTAAGGCTGCCGGAAGGAGGTTAATTGAAGAGCCGCTGTCTAATAGAGTACGATCAAACTGCTGCTCTTGAATCTTGCATCTGACATAAGGAGCTCCTGCGTCTGGTCGCTTGGCTGGCAACGTGTTCTGAATGGCGCAGCAAGTGTTATGCGTGAGCATATGGATTTGATCTCTGTGCCTCTTCCTTCTTCGGACAGTAGTTGTTTCTTTCAAATTCTTCTTGAAGAAGGGGATATGCTCAAACGCCTCCCGTAGAGTCAGCTGAATATGGAATCTGTCAATCATCTCGTTGCCAAACTCTACCTGTTGGTTCTTTTTGAGATTTTCTTTTTTACTCCCCTTCGCACGGCGGAGTGCCTCAGGGAAGGGGATGGTAGGGGCCTCCTCAGATGGAGGACTAGGAAACGGTCTCTGTGCTTGTGAAGATGGAGAGTCCACACAAATATCATCATGCAACACATATGGATCCGTAATTTCCACAGAAACCTTTCCTTTATTTATATTTTTGTTGTTTTTGTTTCTCTTCCCACAGTCTCTTGATACAAAATGTGGTGACATCACAGAAGATGGCTCAACAAAAGTAGATGTGGTGGCCTCAGCACCACCACTAGCACCGGTCTTCGCGGCATCAGCACCGCGCTCTGGTTCATCTCCCAAAATGGTGGCATCAGCACCACCGTCTTCATCTGGTATCACGGCGGCATCAGCACCGTCGTCCTGAACTTCATCATGGATGGTATCAGTACCACCGTCTTCAACATCATCATTAGCGGCCTCAGTACCGCTCCTTTGCTCCTCTGGCGCTCCTGGTTCTGCGTCTGGCTGTCGCTCAGAAGAGGCGCCGCCGGCTGGCATCCTACCGCTCCTAGTAGTAACAAAATCAGCATCATAATAGGAATAAGATATGTTATTCAGATCATCACTAGGAGAGGTGTACTCTGTGAACTCTACCTGCTCAGATTTTCTTTTTAGGTTATTAGGATTGGGTTCGATCTGAGCGGGTATGGCGGCCTTGCCTTTGATGATATCCCGCATCTCCTGTCGGAACTCATCCATTTCTTGCCTGAAAGATGCTCGCTGTTCAGATAGCAAGCGGGCAAGATCATCAAGAGCAGGGTTCTCGTAGGCTGGACCCTGAGAACCGGATGTCTGTCCCTGCTGGACATGGGGCTGCTGCTGCTGGTATTGCTGGTGATACTGGGGGGGAGGCTGGGCATAAGAATGCTGAGGCGGCTGACGCTGCCTCCACTGCTGTCCCTGATAGGCGGGACGAGGACCACTGTGGTACTACTGGGGTTGGTTGTACTGGGGCTGCTGGTGTTGTTGTTGTGGCTGGCCGCTCTGCTGTCCTTGAGCAGGAGAATGCTGTTGGGATGTGGATCCACCATTACCCCAACGGAATCCGGGGTGATCCCTGCGAATTGCGGGCTGAGGGTATCGGTCATACCATATCCCGTTGACTTCCATCAACGGTTCCTGCTCAAAGGAGGGTGGAGGAAGAACTGCCAGTGGCTGCTCCGGCTGATAAACCACCATCTGAGTCTCCTGAGATGGCGGTTGCTCTGGATGGTACTGCAACAATGGAACCGGCTCCGCCTGGATATGGTTCACCTGGCGGTATGAGGTGGAGACCTGGTTGGGATTGTTGCTGCTGGAAGCAACCTGTGACCTGGGAGGCTGTTGTGAATGGGCCTGTGCCTCCTGAATACAGAGAATCTGAGTTTTTAGGTCACTCATTGTCTTGGCGATCTGGTCCATCTGGGCCATGCCTTGGTTCTGCTTCTTTTCAAGGATCTCCATGCGGTCCAGCTTCTCACTGATGATCCCCATGTCGGCTGCTGCTGATTCAGCTTGGGCTGCGGCTACCGACGATGTATTGGGACCGGCATCGATGCGAGCGATCCTATGAAATGATCCGCCTCCTTGTGGTGGCTTTTGTTGGGTGTAGACACGGGCCTGGGTCATCACTGTGGAGTTCTCTGCCATGCCTTCGTATATGGCCCAGACGTCGTCTTCTCCCTTGGAGAAATAGGATCCACCGCAAGAGGCGTTCACAAGCCCCTGCAGCTCTGGTGTCAGCCCACAGAAGAAGCTCTGAACCAAATTGGGCTTGGATATATCATGATGTGGACACCGGTCGATGAGCTCTCTGAATCGATCCCAAGCTTCATGAAATTGTTCATTTGGGATCATGACAAAATTGCTAATCATAGCTCTAGCTGCATTGGTCCGGCCGAGAGGATAGTATTTCTTCAGAAATGCGGTCCGGAGATCTGTCCAAGTGTCGACGAACTGCCCAAGATGCTTGAGCCAATATGCGGCTCTATCAACCAAAGAGAATGGAAAGGCAATCATCTTGATTGTGTCCTCGGTTATCAACCGATCATGGATGGTGCTGCATATCATTTCAAACTCTTGGAGATGGAGGTGCGGCTCTTCGGTCGGCAACCCATGGAACTTGGGCAGCATCTGAATTGTGTTGTGCCGAAGCTCGAAGTCTCCATGGATAGGTGGGAGTCGAATCCATCGGTGAGTGAGGGATGAAGCAGGGTTATGCAATTCCCTCAGGATGGTCTGTGGCGGTCTCTCGCCGCCTGGATTGTCTCCTCCTGCATCGGGTCCTCCTCCTCCTCCACCAGCACGGTCTTCTCTCATCTGCGCAATTTCCCTCATAAGGTCACCCATGAATGTGCCCTGGTCACGAATCTGTCTCTGCATAGTCTCCAGGGAGGCTAACAAGGAGTTGTTGATGGCTGCTTGATCAAATAGGAACGGAGGGTGCTCATGATCATCTGCAGGCTCGCCTCTGTCTGACATGGCTGGATTTTCTGAAAATGCAAAAGAGGCCATTTCAGGTGCTGTAGAATGGGCCGAACTCTGTGATGCACTGAATTCTGACACAATTGGACTGAGGGAAGGAGAATGGGAAGGGTGGTCGAGGGGGAACAGGGTGGATGTAAACTCAGGCTCGGAGAGCGGACTCTCCGAGGTATTCCTAGATGAATAAGGAGGAGTGCGGGATAGTGGTGCCGACAGGGTCGGCCTAAGAGATCTCCGTCCCATCATCTTGATTATTCGAGAAGAGTGGGGATAATGCAAGAGGAGAAGAAGATGATATGCAACAAAATTTGTGCACAATTGTGCGGTGTTTTTGATCTTGACCTAAATAAATCTAGCAATCAAACACAAAGCAGGGGTAAGTTCACCAACTCAACTCGTGAAGCCGTGAAGGTTCGGCTTTTATCTTGTCAGTTTTAGCTTGTTTTTCAGGTATTTATCTTTCCACGAGTCCTTAGAACGCTACGCCTATAGGAGAGAGAGTACTGCCGGAAAAGTATCCCGTACTTGTCCTCCTCCTGTGTAACCTGTAGCTTGTGCAGTTGAGGTCCTTGTAACCCTTCCTGGATCCCTACTCAGCCAAAGAATAAGAGAGGAAGCCAATAGGCGAAACCAATACTTCGGAACTCGCTCGCAACGGAATCACCCGTGAGCGTGCAAGAACCTACTCGGACGCAGCCGGTGAGACAGACACCCCCGTGAAGGCGTGGCCTATGCTCGATACTTCGGACGAGGTCGATGCTCACACAATAGTGAGTCACCAATGGTGACCAAGCCCTACTCGACTACGTACGATAGAAGCGCCAATACTTCGGTAATCCAGGCGATACACAAGGCAGCCACAAGCTGGGTTTTTGGCTCTAATCCTTACGAAGCGCTCACCTCACTTGGAAGGAGACCTTCCCATGCAACCTGAATACAAGTGAGGGTATTACTCACCCCAAGCAATGAATCCAATTACCTTTTTTATTTTTGGTCAAGTTTTCTTAGCAGTCCCTTTTTTAATTTTTTTGGTGTTATCGCTTCTTTTGAGTAGATTCAAACGAGCGCCTAACGTTTTTGTATTTTCTTTATCCTACTTTGTTCCAAAAACAGAGGGAGAAAAGAGTCGGAAAAGCCGTGCAAGTCGACACAAAGATGGAGATCTCACCTTTGTGCCTAAATGATGCGTGCAAAGTAAGAAGACTTACAGTGAATCCCAGCTCTCTCCATGCGGGATGCAAAGCAGAAATTTATAAACCTACACTACATGCCGATATGCACACGGAAAGCGTCCTAGAACAGGCAACTGCTAGCGATAGAACCACAAGCTAGCTAATAACTTCTAATCCGAGTGTCCGGTCTTGGCTCACCCCTCCTCTGCCCAACACATTTGGAGTAGGAGAAAGCGCTTGTTCGGGAATGAGCTCGCGGCGCGTGGATTTGGAAGCTACTCGCTAACTGTTTAATTAGTCTAAGTCCAAAACGCAACTATAGGAGCATGCAAAGATAATTAAGTGTTTGGACCTATTCTACTCGAGTCAAGCAGGACCTAGATCTAGGAGCTCAATCCACAAAAGAAAATGAAAAATAAACACAAAACCGGAAAATGACAAGCGGTCAAAACACGATAAAAACCGCGGTGAGCCCCCGGGTGAACAAACACCCGGAAATTAGGCCCGAATGTTCAAGTGTCCAAGTCCAAAGTACCTGTATTATTACAATTTAAATGAGTCACTCTCTCACCAAAAATATAGGAAAAACTAATCTAAGCACACTCTCTCTAGCTCTCCTTGCTCTCTCCTGCCGGCTAGGCTAAGAATAGCCGGCTCCACGTCCCAAGGTTGCGTCGAATCGCCTAGGCGGTCCGCCTCGCTCCGCGGTCCCTCGCAAGAAGACAAGACAAGAGATGGTCAGATAGCTCAACAAGATATATCAAAAATATGAGAGATAAAAAATGCTGCTATGGTAAACAATCACACAAACAGACAAAAAGTGAACTACGAGCTGTTGCTCCCCGGCAACGGCGCCATTTGATAAACCGCAATTTATCGAGGGTCTAAATACGTCGCTGTGCGACCCACAATAAATCGTGATTAATCAACAATTAACCCACACTAAAATCAATGAATTAGAAACAATGTGGAGTTAAAATTTATTTTTAACTCTGCACAAATGATGTATATGGGCAAGTATGCAGAGAGTTCGAACACAGGGAACAAGCAGTGTAGTCCTAGCAAAAGCTAAGTGTGTGAGTGTGTGAAAGTGTCTACACTAAGCAAGCAAAGGAATTTTTGTGGGTTTTTAATTTTTCACTTTTTTTTTATATTCTTTTGTATTTGATTTTTAACTTTCTGATTTTTATATTTTATATTTTATATATTTTTTTTTTCTTTTTCAAATATTGGAAAACAAGTGGATATAATACAAGGCAAGCTAAGATATTTATAAAAATGTGCAAAAATACCCAAAAATTCAGAAATGAAATGTTTTTGGTCTTTTTAATATTTTTTACTGTTTTTGTGATTTTTGGGGATTTTTCTAGGTGTTTTTGGTATTTTTAAAGTCTGAAATAAGGCAAACAGTGGAAATAAGGGCTGGCTGTGAGTAAAATGTGATTTAAAAATACCAACCAGTAGCAAAAATATTTCACACTATTTTTCTAATAAAAGTAACAAAATAAGGAAGAAACAGAAGCTGAGTTTGCAATTTTTGGGTTTTTCTACTATTTTTTTATATTTTTTTTTGTTTTTGAGTGTTTTTCAATTTTTAGTGTTTTTCTTTTGAAATTTTTAATGATTTTTGGACTGACACTAAAATATGATAAAATAGACACTAGGTAATTTTTTTTGGAATTTTTAGAGGTGTTTTGATATTTTTTTTTGGTATTTTCTAAGGTAGATAGTGCACAAAATGAGAGTTTTTGATTTTTAATAAATATAAAACTAAAATAAAATCAAAAACTAAATAGGTGGCGTGAAAGTATAGGTGCACAGGAGCTTAAGTCTATTTTTGTGGAATTTTTGGAGTTAGAATGATATTTTAATTAATTAGAACAAGACTCCAATCATCAAATAGTGCTGGCAAGGGCATACATGCAAATAGTAAAACATCCAGGGGCTTGTACGCAATTTTTCCACAAAATTTTACATTGAAACTTGCATTTCACGGATTAAACATTAATATCCAAACCCGCAAGGGTAGATGTGCAACTTACCCACCAGGGCGCGTGACTTGCACGCGCCTGGGAGGGGTGTTTTTGCAATAGTACAAAGCTCAGGGGGTTCTATGCAAATTCTCCAAAAGATTACAACTTAACAGATATGTTCATGGACTTAAACGAAATAAACAAACAACCGAGGGTATCCTTGCAAAATGCCCACCCCCTCACGTGTACAGGTCACGTGAGGTGACGTGGCGAGGGACCCAAACGCAAATAAACAAAGCCTAGGGTTTGTCTTGTAAATATTACAAAATATTTTAAACTACAGACGAAAGTTTATAGACTAAATATTAATTACAAAAATGCGCGAGGGTGAGGATGTAAAATACCCTCGGCGCGCGATCCAACGGCGATGAAGAGGCCACTTGGCACGTGGCACGATCTGGACGGCCGATGACGCTTCACGTGCGGACGTCTGAGATCAGATCTCAGCTACGATCTGACGGTGGATGGGCGCGATGATCTGACGGTCCACGTTATATCTGGAGGGGCCTCCTCGATCGAACGGCGGCGACGGCGACTGGAAGAGCGCGACGGAGCCCCGGCTGGGCGAGATTCCTCGAGCTCCTCCGGCCGACTCCGGTGGCGTTTGAGCTTCAAACTCGGGCTGCGGCCTCCTCAGGCCCTCCTCTAGGCTCTGGAGTCGTCAAAAGACCACGGCGGAGGCCGTGGTGCTCGCGGGGTCCGGGCGGAGCTGTACAGCTTCGTTGGGCTCCGGCGAGCTCAAAACTCGAGCTCCAGACGTTGTGCTTCAGCGTTGACCTGCAAAAATGGTCAAAGGGTCCAGGGTAAACTGCCTGGACCCTTGGATGGTAGCGGGAAGGCGTGGAACGAGATGGGGATGCACGGCCGGAGGTGCACTCCGGCCGAGGTGCTTGATCGAGTGATTTAGTCGATGGAGCTTCTATTTTTTTGGGGGTTTTCGAAGATTAAGCTAACAGGAATAAGATGCGAGAAAGAAATAAGCGGGATGATGCCCTCGATGGCCTGAGCCAGAGGAAGAAGTTCACCTCGACGCCGGCGGTTGGCGGAGGTGCTGGAGTCGCCCTCGACCTCGAACGCCCTGGCTGAGAGGCTCGCGGCGAAGCTGTCACCTCCGGCGAGGCCTGGAGCGCAAGAGAGGCGGAGAGGGGTGGACCAAGGGGACTCAACCGAGGGGAGGAAGTGAGGGGGTCATATTTGAAGAGAAGCGAGGACGTGACTTCGAGGAGGTGTCACGGGTGGAGGAAGAAGATCTGGGTGGATCTGATGGAGCGGCGATGGAGATGGATCTACAGTGATCAACTTCCAAGAAGGAAGCGGCTGGAGAGGACGAGCGGCGCAGCCTCGAAAAAAGGGTGAAAGAGGGGGAAAAACGAGGCGCGCGGAGCTCAAGGGGGTCAAGGACAAGCTGTTGACCCGCCGGTCAACAGTTCAAGGCGCCTGGTTGGCCCACGTGGACCAACCAGGGAAAAGATAAAAAAATGTTTTGTTAATTTGTTTAAAAATAGAAATAGGTTGAATTAAATTATGGTTATAAAATAAAAATTGTTCAAAATTTTATGTAGTATTTTATTCTGATTTTTATTTATTTTTATGAGTTTTATTTTTACAAGTTGCCTTTTTAACCCTATATAGGTATAATACCTATGGATTTTAGTATTTTATTTTATTTTATGTATTTTGTTTCTTTATTATTTTTATTTAGTATTTTATAAAATTATAACATGCTTTTATATACACAAATATATTTTTATTTTAATTTTCTGATATATTTTATATATTTAATAAAATACAAGTATGTTTTGTATAGGTATATGTATAGGTAGTATACCTATGTATCTTTTATACAAGTATTTTTATTTTGTGATTTCTTTGCATTTTTATTCTGATTTTAATGTACATATATATTATAAGTAATATTTACAATAATATAAAATTATAAAAATGAATAAATAATGAATAAGTAATAAATTGAATATTTTAATCTGTACAAGGTACAATGGGGGTCCAAAACTCAACTTTCAGACCGTGGCTCCGCCAAATGCGAAACCACCACCATTAGATAGATTATTTTATTCTATATACAATTGAAGGTGAGTAGGCTGCATTTGGAGTTTTTATTGGTGAGATACGGGTCTGGGAAGTTGGGATTTTGGATTCTTATTCAGACCATATCTTTTAATCTGTACATTATTTTTCTGTGAAATCAATTTTGTATTTTTCTTTATAAAATTATATACAACTTTCATGTACAAAGTTTCTTTATTTGATGTACAAAAAGTGGAACCAAAAATAGGTCCCAAAATGAATAAAGGATGAATAGACTGTATAGGTATTTACACTGTATATCTGACCTTATCTCCCCCTACTTTATTCCTTGTCGACCTATTCATCAAGATGCCTAGGTCTCGGGGATTTTGGGTCATAAAATATTTACAATATTTTATTCTTTTTCTTTTCTTTATTTATTCTATAATTTTGGCCTTAATTACAGTGATTTATACACAATCTGAATGCACATGCATGGATGCTAAGATGATGGTTTTAATGCTATTTACAGGCATTTGCTAGGGTTTTAGGTGCCAAAATGATAGAATAAAGATGATGAAATGTGGATTCATCACCCCCCTACACTTAGGACAAGGTACGTCCTAAGTGTAGTCACAAAGATATGGCGATAGATCTAGGGCACACATAACATGCGGGAGAAAGGATGAACAGAATACACATATATACAAGCGGTGAAGAGACTGGTGAAGTACAGGACGGTATCTGACAAGCGACTACCGTGCTCTCGTCGTCGTCTCCCTGTGAGAACGAGGACACGGTCAGAAGGTGAAAATACACCCGAATATGCAATCAAGTGGGTGTCAGCTACCGGGGTCAACAGATCGAAAGGATAGATATCGGGTCCGGTAGCATGAAGCAGTCAATCGGCTCATATGGTCAACATGAGGGAACAGAGCCAATACCGTAAAACCGAGAGGAAGAAAGAGCAGTACAGACTCCTCCTAGTCAATCATGGTCTCAGATAGATCAGAAATAAGGCATATGAGACTGTGTGCTGCACGGTGGTGATATAATCTGAAAGTCACAAGAATACACCGAACAACACAATATGTGGCTCACTCCTGCGAGGGTCCTCAAGGTGAGCAAAATCAGAGAATAATTAGAGTACTCGGCTCCGTGCTCCAACAGACAGGAGACACAACCAGGGAGGAAACCGAGTACATAAGTCAGAAGGTCCGGCTTCGTGCTCCACCAACGGGGAGACACCAGAAATGAAGCCGCGTACCTAGAAAATGATGTACCCTCCCGCAGATAACCCTCGGAGAGTGGTACATGCTAAGCAATGAATAATCAGAACAGAAGCTCACCCTGGCGAGGGTCGTCAACGAGAGCGGGCTCAAAGGAGCCTGATCCATCAGACGGATCACAGAGACGGTCTCGATAGGTGACAGATCGGCTACCAGCAGAAGAGACCGAAAAATCGAGAAAGTGTGGCAGCGTCCCGCAAATAACCCTCGGGGAGCGGGCTGCCAACTAGTCATGGGAATAGCAGATATCAAAAACTCAACCCTTCGAGGACCGTCAAGGCGAGCAGACTCAAAGGAGTCTAATCAGATGGGTCCCATGATCCGCAGATCGGATAGGCAACTCAGGATGGGACCAAAAGTATTGCATATCAGACGACCCGGCTCCGTGCTCCAACAGAGAGGAGACACAATCAGAAGGTGGGAACCGAGCGTAAATAGAGTGTCGCAGCCTCCCGCAGATAGTCCTCGGAGAGTACTGCGATCTAGGCAGGGAATAGTCAGAAAGTGCCTCTACCTTGCGAGGGTCGTCAAGGAGAGCGGGCTCAAAGGAGCCGGATCCATCAGACGGATCCACATAGTGGTCTCAGTAGTCGACAAGGCGGCTACCAACAGAAGAGACCAATCAGATCTGAAATATGTCGTAGTCTCCCGCAGATAACCCTCGGGGAGCTACGAACTAATCAAATGAATAATAAGAGCTCATCCTTGCGAGGACCGTCAAGGAGAGCGGACTCAAAGGAGTCTAAACAAGTCGGTCTCATGCCCCAACAGATTAGGCGCATAATCAGAAATGGAGACCGAGTGCACAAATCAGATGAGTCGGCTCCGTGCCCCAACAAGGTGGCAGCACAGGAAATGAGTGAAGCCGATCGTAAAGAAAGTGTCATATCCGTCCGCAGATAGTCCTCGGGAAGCGATGTGAGCTATGCAGTGAATAATCAGAGTACATCTCGTCCTTGCGAGGGTCGTCAAGGAGAGAGAAGGGCTCGAAGGAGCCGGACCCATCAGACGGATCCACAGAAATATAGTCTCGATAGACGGCCGACCGTCTACCAGTAGAAGAGACCATTATAGCAATAATGTGTCATAGCCTCTCGCAGATAACCCTCGGAGAGCTATGAACCAGGCATGGAATAATCAGAAAAGTGGAGCTCTGCCTTGCGAGGACCATCAAGGAGAGCGGACTCAGATGAGTCAAATACATTGGTGGCCTCGTGTACCAACAGGTCAAGTACACAATCACAGGGGGAGGCCAATCAAACATATCGTACGACTCGGTTTCGGGTCCCATCACAATGGCGACCCAAGCAGTGAATGAAACCGCAGTCCTAGAAATTGTCGCATTCTCCCGCAGATAGTCCTCGGGGAGCAATGCGAGCTATAGCAATGGAGGTCATGGGAATGCTGGCAAGTCATCTCAGGTCCTCAAAAGCAATAAATCATTCAATTATTCGGAGGGCATAAGATCATGTCAGGGAGCGAATAATCATGTCATTCACCAAGCATCCCTTGGGTCAATCCAGTCAACTGAGATGGCACGAAAAATAGTCAGGAATCCTCTAAGTGCCAGGGGTGGATAATGAAGTCAGGAGATCGAGGATGGGTCACTCATGTAGAAGAGAAATCATGTGGGTTCCAATCATCGTCATCATGAAGCATATATCAAGATAGTCTATTCAGCCCAGAAATCACAGATGGCAGGAACCTCGAAATGGATAAAACAATAGAAACATCCTGATATCATCCTCAAATCACTGAAGCTCATTACATCCTCAATCCGGTGTGCAAGATCTAAATCTTCAATAAAGAATCACACCTAATTATCATGCATCACAAAAATCCTCAATAAGAACATATGCATGCATCAAAAGTCAAATCCACCAAATCAATCTCAGCATCCGCAATATCATGCCCGACTTACACAAATAATCTGTATAAATAATCCTCGATGCGGGCCTCATCAATATGCACAGCATTCCCGGATAAAGAGAGAGATGATACAGAGGGTACGAGGAGGGCGGGCGAGAAAATTGGGACATAGACAAAATTGGGTGTTCCACACAAGGCGGGAACACCGTCAAAATTGCGGTCCGAAGAGCGGTCTCTCCTCGAACCAGAGAAGATGGTACGATGGATACATAGAAGATGGTGAAGAAGCGGGAAACAAAGGACTTGGCGAAGAATGATTGAGCTCAAGCGCCAATATCACGACTCGATGCATGATGAAGAGATATATGTATAAGAGAGATAGAGAGACTCAAAGATGAAAAATGCATGACTCACACGGACGGGACCGTCTACTCTAATAATGAATGGAAAACACAATGAACTCCAAGTCACAATCAATACACAAGGCAACACCCCCAATTCACCTACTCAACACAGTGAAGACCATCAGGTGACGGTCATTTATCTTTTCATTTTTAGAGTTAGGTGAGAATCACAAAAATTGTACAATCACGTAGGAGGCTTGATAGGATTTGGGCTCTACTCCTTAGTGTGTACGTAAGCAATTTAAAACGCATACAATGAGGGGGTTGCTCTCCCCAAAACAAGGAAATCCATCATGTTTTATTTTAAGTCCAATAGAGTTAGCAGTCCCGATTTTATTTAAGTTATCACTTTTTTTTTGGGTATTTTCAATGCACGTGCCTATCGCGGTTCCAATTTCCATTAAGCATCCTAAGTGGTCAAAAACATAGGGAGAAGTCGGAAAAGCCATGCAAGTCGGAAATCGATGATGCATGCTAAGTAAGAAGACTTACAGTGCTTCCCAGCTCTCTCCATGCGGGATGCATAACAGAATTGAAACCTATGCTATATGCAAATGCAAGCCGAAGAAATCGCCCTAGGATAGTAACTGCTATTATCGTGAAGCACCACAAGTCGGTCACTTATCCCTAACCTAAGGATCCGGTCTTGGCTCACCCCTCCTCTTCTCGACACGCTCGAGTTCAGGAGTAGCGCTTGATGGGGCTCGCTCACGGCACAGGGGTTAAGAGATAAATGAACCGACTGTTTAGATTTGACTAGGTCCAAAACGCACTATAGGTACATGCAAATATATTAGGGTGTTTGGGCCTTAATCTATCGGCAAGCAATTCCTAAGCTAGGGCTCATTCACACAAAATAATAAAAATAAAATAAAAACGAAAAAGTGTCAAAACTGTCGAGGCCCCCAAGGGAACAATCCCTCGGGCAATGGACCTCGGGAGTCGGAGTGTACCTGTGAGAGTCCTGTATTATTACAAAATTCTAAGGGTCACTCTCTCACATAAATATACCTAATAAAATGAAATAATATAAAATGCATAAAATAGAGACTGTCTGCAAAAGTTCTCCGTCTCCTGTCATAGATGCTCTCTCCTGTTGGCTGGGCATAGAAGAGCCAACTCCGCCTTGCTAGGGTGCATAGGTCCTCCTAGGAGGTCCTCCGTCGCTTGGCGGTCCCTCGCATTAAAGACAAAAAGAAAGAGATGGTCAGAGCAGTCCATGAATAATATCAAATAAAATTCACTCAAATAAATAAATGAAGGACATGGACAAAGGATCAAATAAATGAACAAATAACCACACAAAATCATACAAAATCCGTTGCCTCCCCGGCAACGGCGCCATTTGATGACTCGAGTTTTGCGAGGGTCAAAATAGTCCACACAAGGCGGGACTACAGTGTCGCTGAGCGACCGCACACGAAACCCGAATCGATCAACAATTAACCCACAATAAATATATGCAATAAATATCCAAAAATGTGGAGTTAAAATTTATTATAACTCTACATGCAAATGTGTATAGGTGTAAGTACAGGTAGAGGTCGAACACTGGGAGGCGAAGGGAATGTATGTGATGTATCCATTATTCAATCCGTTGATCATGTCCAATTATTGTTTTAGTGGGTTTTGGGTTTTATAGTTTTTTTTATACATTTTTGTTTTTGTCATTTTTATTTTCTTTTTCATTTTCTGGACTCAATATATATATAATTATACCATATATATTTTTTGGAATTTTTCAAAATCATTTTCTAATTTTTTTGTATTTTATAATTTAAACAGTACAAACATGGCTTCTTTTTCATTTTTAATAATTAGGAAAAATGCAAAAAATGCAAAATAAAATATGAACGTGAACAAGCAGGGCATAGAGCACCTATCCTAATTTTTGTGGATTTTTAGAAGCCATCTATGTATTTTTAATAAATAGATAAAGAGACAAAAATGAAACAGCCTGGCAGGGGTATTTTTGCAAATAAAATAAGTTACAGGGACACAGGTGCAAAAATACCAGAAAGTTATAACGTTTTCTGCGATTTTATGGATTAAAATTAAATATGCAAACCCGCCAGGGCCCCCTTGAAATTTACCCACCACGTGGGACTGCACGTGGTCCGCACCCACAGGGACCAAAATGTAATTACAGAAAAGTTAAGGGTCCTGGTTGTAATTCTTCATAAAAATATAACACTGGAAATTTTATTTCATGGACTAAAATTATATTTACAAACATACAGGGGGTCTTATGCAAAATACCCACCTCACGTGGGACGACACGTGAGGTGACGTGGAATGGACCCAAAAGTAATATCAAAGCAGTACCGGGGGTTCCATGCAAAAATTCCACTTTATTTACAACGTTAAACTTTAGTTACAGGACTAAAAATAAAATACAAAAAGGCGGGGGTCAGATGTGAAAATTACCCCCAAAAGTGCGCGCTGGCGAACGGTTAAGATTTCTTCACTTGCCACGTGTCGCTCATCCAACGGCTGGTACCGCTTCGTCGATGGGCGCTTGAGATTAGATCTCGCGTGAGATCTGACAGTCGCTGCTTCGCTCCATCGGACGGCTGTGATCAAAACTGGGGCCTTCATCTCCATCCAACGGCGGAGAGCTGGCCTGGAAGAACAGGGAAGAAGCCTCGCCGGGGCGAGCTTCCTCCTCCTCGATCTCGCTCTCCGGCCGACCATCGCTGCTCCTGAAGGTCCACAAAGCTTCCTGGCAGGGTGCTCTGACTGCTGGAGGTGTTGGATCGGCCGGAGATACCCCGGAGCGTCACCACGAGCTCGGTGAAGAAATGGGGCTCCAGGTACCTCCGCCCGCTTGAAACTCGACTCCTGGTGCTTTATTACGCACCTATCCTGCACAGAAAGAAAGAGGGGCTCGAGGGCGTCTCCCTCGACCCGGGGTTTGAAGCTGAAAGCACTGGGATGAAGGTGGGCGAAGAAGCTCCGGCGATGGGTGATGGATGAGCTTTGATTCGCGGATTCAGAAGCGAATCCGGTTGGACAAGGTGGCTGGAAGATGGAGAAAGTGGTGGGGAGTGAAATGAGGGCGAAAGCGAGTCGGGGACTGGTCGGGAACACGGTGAAAAGCTCGCCGGAGCGAAGCTCCGGCGAACTACGAATAACCTAAATTACGCTAACCTATGAATCGACATGCAAAATAAATGACTGAAATGAAATGCTGATATAAAAATCTACCTAAAAAGATATATGCGCAGCTCTTATACCTGGAGGAACTCCAGGGAGCAGGGTGGCTGCCGGAGCGCCACCATGGGTGCAACCTCCGCCTCTCCGAACGATTCAAAGTGCGGGCGAGCTCCTCCTGTCACCAGGAGCATCGCCGGGACCGAATTCTGGGAAGGGATTGGCTGGAAAGCTGACCAAATTTGGCGAGGGAGGCGGTGGTTCTTTATTTATAGACAGGTGGAGCACCCTTATTGACCAGGCCATGGCCGGCGATGCACACTATGTACATGAGATCTAGATGCTCGGCGGGGATCACGGGTGAAAGGAGAACAAATCTCCTGAAGTGACTGTTGGCGATGGATCACTGAGCCATGCGGGAAAAAGGGAAGAAAAGAGGGGACAAGACAGGTCTGACGGGTCAGTCAGAGGCGCAGGGGGAGTTGACCGGAGGTCAACTTTCCCTGGCCCCTGATTGGTCCACGTCAGGCTTATCTTGACTCCTTTATTTAACGTGTTAAATGAATTATTTGGAATTTACTTATAAAATAAAAAATGTTCATAAACTAATGTAGTATTTATTTATGATTTTTATTTATTTTTATGAATTATTTTATTATGGTTTTATTAAAATAATGTGTATATGTATGTATTTACATGTATTTTTGGGTGTTTTATTTTTAATTTATTTGATTTATTTTATTATTTTATTTTCTTATTTTATAAATTTATAATTTATTTTTATGAATATAAATATATTTTTTTATTTTATTTTTATGAGTTTATTTACATTTTAAACTAAATATATGTATGTATATGTAAGTATACTTATAGGTATTTTACCTATATATTATATATACTTTATTTATTTAATGAATTTTATTTATTTTTATTTTGGATTTGTATTTTTAATAAATAATATATTATATGTACATTATTATAAAAATATAATTGAATAAAGAATCAGAGAATAAAAATCCCTTTTATTTATATACATTCTTAACATAGGTATTTTGTCTATGTGATACATAGACTTATTTTATTTCACAAAAATTTTTGTTAGTTTTCTTTGAGTTTTAATATGCACAAGTATTATATACATTATTTACAGGATTCTAAAAATATAATTTTGTAAAAATAATACTCATTGAATAAAATGAATATTTTAATCAGGTACTATGTACAAGATAAGCCAAAAACCTAACTTCCACATGTGGACTCCAAAAATTATGAAACCAATTTTATAAAATAGTTCATGGAATGCTATATACAATTAAAGGTGAGTTTGGGTGATTTGGAGTTTTTATTTGCAAGATATGGGTCTGTGAAGTTGAGATTTTGGCTTTTTATTTTGTGTATTCAATGTACACTGTGTATTATTTTTACACAAACTCAATTTTGTATTTTTATTTATATTATTATCTACAACTTTTATGAACAAAGTTTCTTTATTTGATGAATAAATAATTATGTACAAAATAGGTACCAAAAATGCATAAATGAATGAATTAATAAATGAGATATTTATTGTATAATTGGCCCTTATCTCCCCCTACTTTATACCTTGTCGACCAATTCCATGCTGGCCTTGGTCTCGGGGTTAGGGTCATAAAATATTTGCAATATTTTATTCCTTTTTCTTTTCTTCTCTTTATTCTATAATTTTGGCATTAAAAACCTTATTCTATGTACAGTAAATACAATAAATAATGAATGCTATTTTATACAAATTAATGCTATTTACATGCATTTGCTGGGGTTTTTAAGGCCAAAATGATAGAATAAAGGTGATGAAATGGAGATTCATCAAGAGCTTGAGGAGTTCAGCCAGAGCATGATTGATCGATTCCACATCCAGCTGACCCTCCAGGAGGCTTTGCAGCACATCCCCCTTCTCCAGCGATCTTTGAGAGACAGGACTACAGTCAGGAGGAGGAGGAGGAACCACACTTCCGAGATCCATGTGCTGACGAAAGCCACGTGTTTTGCGATCCAGAACCGACTGCCAGCCAAGAGGCCAGATTCAGGGGCCCCGTATGTCAGATGCCAGATTAGTGAGCAGAGGTTCGACCGTACTCTTCTAGATAGCGGATCGTCGATCAACCTTCTTCCGGCAGCCCTTCTCGACCGCTTCGAGTTGGGCACTCTTCGACAGAGCAGGACAGTCCTTCAGTTCGCTGATCGATCTGTCAAGAGGCCGAAGGGGTTGTTACGAGACGTTATCGTCACGATTCAGGGCCTGAAATTCCCGTGGACTTCGTAGTGTTGGACATGGAGATCCCTGAGTCAGTGGCCGATGCCCCCATCATCCTTGGTCGTCCGTTTTTGGCCACAGCCAAGGTGGTGACTGATCATGATAGCGGGAAGGTGTACTTTCGCGTCGAGGGAGAGAGTATACAAATAGAGACGGTCGAGGACTACAGAGCTAGAGATAGAGCCCGCTCAGATGCGAGTACCGATTCAGAGCAGCTGACAGACACAGAGCCAGACATCCACCAGGATTGTGATTTTGTGATCACAGACGATGAGGCAGCTTGGGCAGATCCTGCAGCACAGACCATCCTCTCATATTCAGATACAGCTGATGTCGAGATGATAGCAGAGGAGAGTCTGGAGAGCACAGCCCTGGTTCAGGATACCATAGAGGCAGCAGAGCCGGTCCTTGATCGCGACACGATGTTCAGTGATGGTGGTGTTGAGGCCACCTGGTTTTCCGGTGGTACTGATGCCATCGCGATTGATACAGATCCCTCGGATTCAGAGTCTGATTGGGCCGATTGCTATGATCAGATGCCAGACCTGAGCCCACCTGAGCCTATAGATGAGGAGGAGGTAGATGCAGAGCCGAGCAGAGATAGTACAGTTGAGCAGCCTTCTCTCGATCCAGTTTGCGAGAGTACGCTTTCACTTTCCCAGGCAGATTTGGCAGACTTAGCAGCTTTCACTCAGTTTCTTCCGCAGCCAGATTTGCCAGCACCCAACATTCCAGAGCGAAAGCCGCTCCCTACTTCGCTGAAGTATCGATTCCTTGCGGGCGATCCAGAGATGTACCCAGTCATCATCTCCGCCGAGTTGACTGGAGAGCAAGAATCCCGTCTGATGGGGGTTCTTGAAAAGAACCGCAAGGCGATCGGATGGAGCGTAGCGAATCTCCATGGGATTAGTCCAGCAGTGTGCTCCCACCATATCTACCTTGAGGAGGGGGCGAAGCCGTCGCGCGAGTTCCGGCGGCGACTGAACCCCAACCTGAGAGAGGTCGTGATGAAAGAAATATCAAAATGGTGGAGTGCAGATTTTATTTATCCCATTTCCGACTCCAAGTGGGTCAGCCCCTTGCATGTGGTGCCCAAGAAGACGGGCATCACGACTGTGATCAGTGAGTTGGGAGAGGAGATCGCTACACGAGTACCCACCTCTTGGAGGGTTTGTGTTGACTACAGGAGACTCAACCAAGCCACCAAGAAGGACCATTTCCCCCTACCTTTTATTGACCAGATCATTGAGAGACTGGTAGGGAAGAGCCATTATTGCTTCCTGGATGGGTACTCGGGCTACAACCAAGTGGCCATCGCTCCTAAGGATCAGGAGAAGACCACCTTTACCTGTCCCTTCGGCACATATGCTTTTCGACGCATGCCATTTGGGCTATGCAATGCCCCTGCGACTTTTTAGAGGTGCATGCTGTCGATCTTTTCGGACATGGTAGGGGAGTGTTTGGAGGTCTTCATGGACGATTTCTCGATCTACGGCGACGGATTCGATTCTTGTCTTGACTGCCTAGACCGGGTACTCCAGCGATGTATCGAGTTTCATTTGGTTCTGTCATGAGAGAAGAGTCACTTCATGGTGACTCAAGGGACGGTGCTTGGTCACATCATCTCCAACAGGGGCATGGAGGTTGATCCGGCCAAGGTTGATGTCATTAGAAAACTCACACCGCCGTCCAATTTGAGGCTGCTACGGTCATTCCTGGGGCACGTTGGATTTTATAGGAGATTTATTCAGGATTTCAGCAAGATTGCCCGACCATTGACTGACCTCTTGACGAAAGACACCGAGTTCCTTGTCGATGACAAGTGTCTCTCGTCCTTTGCGACTCTCCAGCAGCATGTTATTGAGGCTCCTGTTCTCCAGCCGCCTGATTGGTCTCTCCCATTCGAGATCATGACGGACGCCTCCGATTTTGCCGTGGGGGCAGTGCTGGGACAGAGGAGGGATGGAGTTCCGTTTGCCATACACTATGCTAGCCGCACATTGGATTCCGCCCAGCGGAATTATACGGTCACAGAGAAGGAGATGCTAGCAGTAGTGTTTACCCTAGATAAGTTCAGATCGTATATCATTGGATCTAGAGTGACTTTGTTTACAGATCACACCGCCATCAGGTACCTCATGGCAAAGAAGGATGCCAAGGCCAGACTGACTAGATGGATCCTTCTACTCCAGGAGTTCGACATTGAGATCAAGGATAAGCCTGGAGTCAAGAATGTGGTGGCGGATCATCTCTCCCGATTAGAGCAGCCTGAGGATTCTGAGCAGATTGATCCCATTCGAGATACCTTCCCAGATGAGGCGATCCTTGCTATCGCCTCACTCCCGTGGTATGTGCCGATATTGTGAACTTTCTCGTTGCAGGGAAAGTCCCACAAGATTGGCCCAGGCAGAGGCTTGAGACCTTCCTTGCGAGGGCCAAGTCCTACCACTGGGAGGATCCCATCCTTTACCACGAAGGAGGGGATAGCGTCTGGCGTCGGTGTATTCCTCAGGAGGAACACCATAGCATCCTTACTTACTGCCACAAGTTTGAGGCAGGAGGACATCATTCTGGGAGGAGAACGGCACAGAAAGTGCTCCAATCCGGCTTGTGGTGGCCTACCCTCTTCAAGGACTCTGATGAGTTCGTGAAGAGGTGTACTGACTGTCAGAGGATGGGCACTTGTGGACAGCGTGATATGATGCCGATGCAACCCATTCACTTCTGTGAGGTTTTTGACGCATGGGGCATCGATTTCATGGGTCCATTCCCTAAGAGTCAGGGATTTGAGTACATTCTGTTGGCCGTTGATTATGTTAGTCGTTGGGTGGAGGCTATCCCCACCCGAGCCGCTGATGCGAGGACAGTTTGCAGATTTTTGAGGAAGCATATCATCACGCGGTTCGGGGTTCCACGAGTTCTGATTTCTGATGGGGGGTCTCATTTCATCAACGACCAGGTAAAGGCCCTTGCTAGCGAGTTCAGCATAGATCATCGTGTTGCCACACCTTACCATCCACAGACGAATGGTCTAGCTGAGGTCTCGAATAGGGAGATCAAGAATATTTTGCAGAAAGTCGTCCGCCCTGACCGAAAGAATTGGTCACAGCTTTTGGACTCGGTCTTGTGGGCATATAGGACGTCTTTCAAGACTCCATTGGGCACATCTCCCTTTCGCCTCGTATATGGCAAGCCGTGCCATTTACCTGTTGAGCTGAGGCACAAGTCACTTTGGGCAGTTACAGATATTCTTATGGATCCAGATGGTATGGGAGACCAGAGGAGGGCAAAGTTAGCTGCCCTGGAGGAGCTTAGAGATGCAGCTTTCTCAAGCAGCCTACATTATAAGGAGAAAGTCAAGGAGTGGCATGATTCTCATATCAGCCACAAGCATTTTGAGATTGGACAGAGAGTATGGCTGTTTGATGCGAGGCTACGATTATTTCCAAGGAAGCTACAGAGCAAATGGAAGGGACCTTTTCTCGTCAGAAAGGTGCACGACAATGGTAGTATTGATATATCCGAGTTGTCTTCTGAGAGCACCTTTCGAGTAAACGGCCAGCGGCTCAAGCCATTTCTAGATCATGAGCCGCGGGACGTTATTGTTGCCCCTATTCATTTTGCGTGAGATGTGGTCTCTTGACTCACATCTTTTGCATCTCACGCCTGATTTTCACTGTTCCTCTGCCTGTATAGATCCAGTTGTCCATATCATTCCATTCTTTAGTCCCACATCCCTTCCCTCATCTTATGATTATGCTATACTTAGGGTGTACTTTACCCTAAGTATAGGGGGGATGTAGGACTGATGAAGCTACGTTTCATCATCTTTATTCTATCATTTTGGCCTTAAAAACCCTAGTAAATGCGTGTAAATAGCATTAATTCATGCATTTTAGCATTCATGCATCTGTGTGTAAATATTGTATAAAATGCGGTTTTTAGTGCCAAAATTATAGAATAAAGAAAAGAAAAGAAAAAGAATAAAATATTGTAAATATTTTATGACCCGAAACCCCGAGACCTAGGCATCTTGATGAATAGGTCGACAAGGAATAAAGTAGGGGGAGATAAGGGCCAAAATACAGATAAAATACCTATAATTATTAATTCATTCTTTATTCCTTTTGAGACCTATTTTTGGTTCCACTTTTTATACATCAAATGAAGAAACTTTGTACATGAAAGTTGTAGATAAATTAATAAAGAAAAATACAAAATTGATTTCATAGAAAAATAATGTACAGATAAAAAGTTATGGTCTGAATAAAAATCCAGAATGCCAACTTCCCAGACCCGTATCTCACAAATAAAAACTCCAAATGCAGCGTACTCACCTTTAATTGTATATAGAAGAAAATAATCTAATTAATGGCGGTGGTTTCGCATTTGGCGGAGCTACGGTTTGAAAGTTGACTTTTGGACCCCGATTGTACTTGTACATATTAAAATATTCCATTTATTCTTTATTTATTATTTTTATAATTTTATATTTTTATAATATTGTAAATAATACTTATAATAATTATGTACATTAAAATCAGAATAAAAGCATAAATAAAATACAAATAAAAATACTTGTATATATTATAATACATAGGTATAATACATATAGCTATACCTATACAAATAACACTTTCATTTTATTAAGCGTATAAAATATATCAGAAAATTAAAATAAAAATATATTTGTATAGATAAAAGTATTTTATAATTTTAGAAAATAAAAACCAAAATAAAATAAATTAAAAATACCGAAATAAAAATAAAATACTTAAATATATAGATATAGATACCTATAGGGGTATAAATGCAAACTTGTAAAAATACACTTCCTAAAAATAAATAAAAATCACTATAAAATACTTAATAAAAAAATAAACATTTTTTATTTTATAACTAAAAATTAATAAAATCGTCTACTATTTTAAAATAATTTTTGAAGGCATTTTTGCCAGGATTTTCCTGGTTGGTCCACGTGGACCAACCAGGGACTGTTGACCAAGGTCAACAGTCTGTCCTGGCTTCTGTAGCTCTGTCACCCCTAGGTTTTTGTCCGACTTCATGGATTTTCCTAGGTCGGCTCGAGCCCCCATTGAAGATGCTTCCTTCATGAAAGATGTACCCTGTACATCCAGGATTCGCGCCGACCATTTAGATCCTCGTGGATCTTCTCCATCCGCCCGTGATTCATCCTTGAAAGTCGCCCCTTGGCCATCTTTTCAAAATAGACCCCAACGCCCCATGCGAACTTTGAACCCTCTTTAGACCATTTTTTCCTTCTCTTTGGAGAGCTCAGGACTGGAGCTTGTGACAGGAGTTCCTCCAACTCTCTAGAGGCAAGGTTAGGAGGTCGTGGGGCGGTCTCCACCCTCATCTCCGGCCAACGGCCGTGAGGTTCTTCCTTGGGCTCTTTGCAGCCCTCGAGGTCGTTTTTCTTCTTATTTTTACTCGTTTTCTTCGCTCTTTAACTAGCTGTAGGATTAGGCTGTAGATCTGTTGTTTTATTTGCGTTTTTGATCAAAGTTTGGAGCATTAATTCCATCCTCGTCTCCTTGCCGGAGCATAGCGCCGGCGACCATCCCAATTTTGCCAAAACCTTCATCAACCCACACGCTTTTGCCCTGGACCGCCTACTTGTGCTTTTGCATTTTCTTGCAGGTCCCCGGAGGTACAGGACCTCTTCTGGGAGGTCCGTTTTTGAAGCATCACGACGCCGGGAGCGTCTCCTGTCTAGTCACTCCGCGGCGGACCTCCGGCCTCCCGCGGGCCATTTTGCATCCGCCGCTCTATCGGGAACACCCCCCAGAAGCCCCCTGATCGTTCTGGACGTCTGTTGGAGGAGGAAGAAGCCCAGCAATCCCAAGTCAACCTCGCCCCACGCGAGATCTCCGGTTGTTCTTCCTCTGGCCTCGTCCATCGTCCGATCTCGCGCCTTCTCCAGAGGGTACAGGCGCCGTTGGATGAAGACTCCTCCAGCCGCTGATCGCAATTCCACCATCTAATCTCGGCCGTAGAGATGAAGGGGCATCACGCGATCTGATGGCGACACGTGGCATAAGTGGCTTATCAGTAGCCGTAGGATCGCGAGTTTGATCGGGGTAATTGCATCGATGCCCATGCAATTTTTGCTATTAGTTTATTAGACCTGAAACATTTCTGTGCTGTATTAATTTTTTGTAACATTTTCAGTAAGATTCCCCGTAGTTCTTGTTATTGCGTTTAGGTCCCCCGCTGGGCGCGTGCGTCGCACGTGGCCTTGGCGCTTTTTGCAGAGACCTCCCGGAGATTTCTCGTATTTATTTTTACTAATTGAAACTTGTGCTTGCAGTTCAAATAATTCTGGCACTTTTGCGCATAAACCCCTGGGTTTTTGTCCATTGACAGAAACACCCTATCTAAGCGCGTGCATTGCACGTGTTTAGTTGGGTATTTTACAGTAACACCAGTGCGGTTCTAGTTTTTGGACTTAGTCTACAAACTTTGCTAATTAGTTCTATAATTTCTGGAAACATTGCATGCAGGCCCTCCAACTTTCATTATATTACAAAAACACCCCTGCACTCATGCTTTTTCCTTATGCTTCTTGTATTTTTTACATGCATCTCTAAAAAACCAAAAAATCCCCAAAAATCACATTAGTGACCTGTTGCATAGTACTTCCACGCTATATTTTTATTTTCCATAATTATTGCATTTTATTATTATTAAAAATTCAAAAATAGTCATTTTTAGCACTGTTTGCATTACAAAATCCATAAAAAATATAAAAACACTCCAGAAAATTCCCAAAAAAAATATATTTTGTTCCTTTTAGTTTGTTTTAACTCCCAGCCAAAAATCATTAAAAAATATAAAACCAAACTCCAAAAAATTGCAAAACTCTAAAAACCTTCTTAAAAATTTATAAAATCATTAAAAAATCCAAAAATAGTGTTTTCTTTTCCTAAATTTTCTTGGTTTCATTATCTTTCACTGAAAATTAAGTTGGGGAATTTTTGCCACTGATTTCTATCTTATTTCTCCATTTTAAGTTTCAGCCTTGCTTTTTACTACTGTTTTCTTTATTTTGATAATTAAAAATACCAAAAACATTCTAAAAATTACCCAAAAATCACAAAAACAGTAAAAAAGTATAAAAAGACCAAAAAGACTTTATTTCCTCATTTTTGAGTATTTTTATCTATTTATATAAATACCTTAGCTTGTCTTTTATTACTTTGTCTTTATTTTCCATTATTGAAAAAGAATATAAAAAAATATAAAATATAAAAAGAAAGTACAAAATCAGTAAATTAAAAATCAAAATACAAAAATATAAAATTAAAAATTAAATAAAAAAAATATAAAATTAAAAACCCACAAAAAAAAATAGCATAAGTAGGCACTTGATCACTTTCACACACATTTTTGTGCACTTGTGCCCCGTTCTACCTGTCTGCTCCCTGTGTTCGACCTCTACAATACTTGCACCTATACACATCTTGTTGTAGAGTTATAATAAATTTTAACTCCGCACATTTACATTCATTGTTTGATTTAATTGTTGTGGGTTAATTGTTAATTAATTCGGGTTTCGTGAGCGGTCGCTCAGCGACACTGTGGTCCCGCCTTGTGTGGACCAGTTTTGACCCTCGCAAAATCCGGGTCTATCAAGGACCTGCGGGTATTCTTTTTATTCTTTCTGCTCCTGTTTTGCTGCCTATACTTAGGGATATTTTACCCTAAGTATAGGGGGGGGCAGATTCTGTATCTTCTTCACTCGGCTTTCCCTTCACGTACAGCTTGCTATACTTAGGATTAGTTAATCCTAAGTATAGGGGGAAACCACCGAGTTCCTCTCATTCTATTCATTTATTCGTTCCTGTACTTAGCCATTCCTTTTCACTTCCCTTTTACTAAGCACGAGTTATGTCTTCTTCATCGCTCTTGATCACTCTGAGGACATCGTTCGAGCTAAGTATAGGGGGGGTGTGTATATATTTCATATATACTTTAGCCATAACTCGTACTTTGTGTGAGTGTGTTAATAAATAAAATGGCTAAAAATCACAAAAATTAAAAATTTTTCATGTACATAAACTTCTTTTATCTTGCACATACATAGCTAGTGTACAAAGTATTTTGTAAAAAAGATTTCAAAAATCTTTTGTGTAAAGCTTGTGTAAATATTTTTGTATCAAAATTATGTATATAGTACAAAATTTTTCCAAAATGTTTTGAAAAATCAAAAGTTTGCAAAAATCTTGTGTAAATGTTTGTAAATATCTTTATGCAAAACTTGCACCTCATGCATCATTCATTCATGATTTCAAAACATTTTTCAAAAATTTTGCATGATTGTAAAATATTTGTAAATAGCATCTTGTGTACATATATGTATATAGTTTTTCCTGGATGAGAGTTGACATTTAAACTAAGCCTGGAATTAAATTGAGAAATGGAGCTTGAATAAGATCTTAAACCACTTAACTTTAAGAGGAACCTTATAGGACTTAGGGTTAAGGCTTTTCAGGTCCATAAGGACTTAATTCTTTGAGTCCACTAGGCTATGAGCATATGTCATCTTGATGAGCCTAAGTAGAGCACTTAACAACACACGCATGACTCTTAGAGACAATGGCTTGACTTGCACCTGCACTTTACACATGGCTCTCCACGGATGAGGTGGTGAGGAGGCAGTTTCCTTTGGCTTGGGGTAGCATATGAGGGTAGTACTTCTAGGCGGAACCTCTCTTCTTCTTCTAGTGAAGGAAGTGCGTCTCAACTTGGTCTAGTGGTGATGAAGGCTAAAGACAGAAGCCGTGGGTTGCAATAAAGCTTCAAAAGAGGGACAGTCTACTGGCTCAAGAGGAAAATTTCTTGTATATATGCTGCACCATGTAGATATGTTGTACAGAAGTCCTTGAAAAAAAAATGCAAAAATGCAAAAGCACTCCAAAAAAGTGGTGGGTCGGATTGAAAATTTAATAACCCCACCGGAGTGTATATAGTCAAATAAAGCAAAGCTTATGGTATCCATGTTACATCTCATGAAGCTTGCAGCGGGAGACTTAGCTACACTGGCTAAGCTTCCAAAAGTCTATACTTCTTCCCCCTCTTCTTGAGCCGGTTGCACTTGAACTTAGAAGGGAATACCCCGCTTCTCGAGGAAAGAGTTGCTAGACCGAGGCATTAGAGTTACCAGGTTGAGGGAGGCTGTTTCTTTGTTCCTTCTGAGGTGGGGAGCCACATATCACTTACACCGCATGGAAAGATTCATGGTCATTAGAGTTTGTGTATGTAGACTTGTTCTGATCTGGTTTATTGAGGAGTCTTGCCCATAGATTGGTGGAACTTGGAGGCTGTTGAGTTTTAAGCTTAAGTCTAAATAAGGTTCCGACACATTAATAATCCAAAGATCTGATCGAGCTCCATATTTCAATCTAATGAAGGAAAGTTTAATAATTCAACCTTGATCCATGTACATCCTCTTTTTCTTTTTCTTTCTTTCTTTTTCACTTCTTTTTCAAATAAGTGTTTGCTAAGGGACTAGCAAAGTTAAGTATAGGGGGGTGATGAATACCCATTCATCACTCTTTATTCTTGTGTAAATACAAATAATTACCAAAAGCATGCATTGTGTAAAAACCTGTAATTAGCATGTTTTTGTGCAAAAATAAAAGAATAAAGAATAAAAATAAAAAGAGGGAAATATTTAGAATAAATATTGAGCAACCTAACCCAAGGGAGGGCTCAGCATGGGCCTGACCGCATAAAAGCCAAAGTAGAGGGAGATAGGAGCTCACATGTAAATAATTATGTAAATAAAATAACAAAATATTTTCCTCACCAAAAATACAGTTTTAAATATTTGTATATAGTTATAAAAGATAAAAACAAAATAAAAAGTTAAAAAATCAAAAAGATCAAAAATACCCCTTCCATCTTGCACATAAACCACACCTATATATATCTATACTTATTTAAGCTTTGTAAATATAAAAAAGTAGTTTTTATACTTTTTGTAAATATTCTCTGATATATATTGTAAATAAATAAAATAAAAAGAATCAAAATCAAAACAAAAACAAAAATAGAAAAATTAAAAATACAAAAAGATCTTGTACATATGCCATGTATATAGATGTACATATATATTTATTTCACCCTTGAATATAAATAATAAAAATAAAATAAAAATACCCTTTTATTCCTAATTTTATACTATAAATAAATAAAATATAAAATGGGAATAAAATGCACAAAAATAACAAATTAAAAATCAAAAAAATTAAAAAGACATATTGTACAAATACCTATGTATAGCTATATAGTGTAAATACCCTATTTTTATTTTGAAAAATTAATTAAAAATCACCAAAAAATAGAAAAAATTAAAACAAAAATATTTCATGTTTTAAGTTTTTAATAATTCAGCCATTTGTTATTTTTAATTGAATTTTTAAATCTTTTCCACGTGGCTGTTTCCCATTGGTCCACGGGGGATGTTGACCCCCGGTCAACTCCCTCCGCGGACCGTCTTCTCCAGCGGATCTTGCGCCCGACCCGTTTTCTCCTCGTTTTCCGCGCTCGATCCGCTCGCCTTCTCCGCAAACCCCGGGTCCTATCGCTTCTTCGTACATCCGACATGCTCGCCGGGGTATCCACATTGGGATCCGCGCTTCTCACAGCCCTACCCGATCAGCCCTAGTCGGGTCTGCACTCACGTATAAAGCCGAGCTCCGCCTCCCATTTTCGGCATCTTTGGCTAATCCGCTCCACCCCCAGTGACCTCCAGTGCTCGAGCGTGAGTGACAGCTCGCTCCAGGTGCTGTCGCAGCGAGGAGAGGGGCCGGATACCACTGATCCGGCGAGTTAGCACCGCCGTGCTCCGCCCAGAGCAGGAGCTCGAACCTCGGGCCCAGACGACCCTCGAGGCTACGACCGGGAGCACCACCAGCTCCAGCACAGTCTACTACACCACTCAGGTAATCGTTTAGCTTAGCCATTTAGCCTAATTTCCCATTTGCCCCAAATCGCGCTGCCGTCGATTTTCGTCGATTCCGACCACCTCACGCACCCATTCGATCATCGGAATCTATCATCACCTCCGCCTTCCTCCCGCGCACGTTCTCCGCATCTCCATCCAACCCACCTCGCACAGGAGATGGGATTCGAGCTCTGTCGTCCATCGCTTCGCCGGAGCTCGCCCATCTCGCCGCACCTTTCACCTTCACGCCGCCTAACCGGGTCGAGGCATTTTGCCCTCGACCCGCGAAGCTTCTGAGCTGTTTTGCAGGACCAGCAGAGGCCATCTGAGGCCTCTCGCCATTCGGGCCAGGAGCTTCTCCTCCGCCGACCTCGCCGGAGCCCTCCAGGGCTCGGTTGGGTCATCGGAGCCGACCATCAGCTGCGGAGCATCATCGCGGAGCTTCTCCGGTCTTCAGAAGCAGCAGACGAGGACCACCGCGCTCGCACGAGGCCGACGAAAGTCACCGGGCACCTGTTCTTCCAGGATCCTCTTCGACCGTCCGATCGTCCCCGACCTCCAGTTCTCATCTCGTCCGTCCACTTGAGGAGATCCAGCCACCGTCAGATCTTGGAGAGGCGATCTGGACCGTCCGTTGCACGAGGTTTAGCCACCGAGAGCATCAACCGTCCGATCCCCCACGTGGCGTATCCTCGACCGTCCGATCGCTGCGAGGGCTTCAGCGTTGGAGCGCCACCCGTCATCAGCCGTCCATCTATCCACGTGGCGCGCATCCATCGGGCGACTTAATAAAGGGTAATTTACCCTTAGGCCCTCCCTTATCTTTCATTTCGTTTTAGTCCTGTAATTATTTTCGTCAGTTATTTAGTTTTAGGGTATTTTGCATATTGGACCTCCTACTTTAGATATTTGCACTTATACCCCTGTCTGTGTGAGCCACGTGCTTTGTCACGTGTATGTTTGGGTTATTTGCAATATATTCCCTGTAGTTCTGGATGTTTAGAAATGAATGAAAACTTTTGAGTATTTGCATCTATGCCCCTGTGTATGTTTTAATTGCGCATGTGCGCTTATTTTAGGGTAATTTGCATCTGAGGCCCCCGGACTTTTGGTACGTGTTACCAAATAGTCTCCGGACCTTACTTTTATTACAAAGAGGTCCCTGAGTGCCCCAGGCACGCGCTTGGCGCGTGACTTCTTGGGTTAATTGCACCAGGACCCCCAGAACTTTGGGTATTTGCACTTTGGTCCATGTGCACAGTGCCCTCTTGTTATTTTTGAATAAAATATCAAATCACCTCCAAATTCGATGAAAATTTGAACCATGGTTCCTGCCATGGTGTAGGATTTTCGAGAATTTTTGAGGACATTTCTGAGTTTATTTGCTATTTTTAAAAATTCAAAAACATCTATTTTTGGCACTGTTCAGTTTTAAAAATCACAAAAAAATAAAAAAACACCCCTAAAAATTCTATAAAAATTAGGTACTGTTTATTTTGTGTTCTTTGATTTTCTAGCCAATTTTGGCTAATTTTCATCACTAAAAACCCATAAAAACTTAAAAACCCTCAAAAACTCATAAAAGTTCTAATAAATACATTAAAAACCCAAAAACAATAATTTTGGTACTCAAATTTTCCTTGTTTTACCTAGTTTACAGGAAAAATACCTCCAGGTCCTCTTGAGGTTCTTAGATATTTTATCTAGGGATTTTGGGCCTGGCTGGACAGTACCCTACATTTTTCTTACTGTTTGATTTTTAGAAACTAAAATAAATATCATAAAAATCCCAAAAATTCACCAAAAACACTAAAAAACATAAAAAACATAAAAATATTTTTGTTTGAATTTTTGCTTGAATTTTGATGCATTAAATAAATTGCCAAAGTGTGTTTGTCTTTGCTTTTCTTATTTTCTTCACATATTAAAAATTCCAAAAAAAACTAAAAACAATTAAAAACCACTAAAAATGTTTTCCCTTTTTCTCTGATTGAGTTCGACCCTGGGTGCTATACCAGGTAAATCTCATAGCAGGACCGCTCACTTTGTTTTGATTGATCTTTGATTTATTTAGTGGTCTGATATTTTTCTTGATTAAGTTGACTTGATCGCTTGGGTCGCAACGACCAATTTAGCACCTATACCCTAGCCTTCAGGTCGCTTATCACGGAGGTCATGTAAGTCATGAGCAATTAAAATCCTATGCTTCTGCTACTAAAATCTCTCATTTCATTCCATCATTTGGGGAATGCCTCCCTGTGAGAGAAGCTAAAGTCATTAATGGAGAATATGTTATCAAAGTGACAGAAGACGAAGTCAATATCCTCCAGAAACCTTTTTCCAAATCTCTGATTGCCCAATTTTCGAAATCAAGAGCAGAGATGATAGGATTTCAAAAATTCTTGAAAGGGAGATTTGCTCATTCTGGTGAAATCTCTCTGGGAGCGATAGATGCAAGACATATCATGATCAGGTTTGATGATGAGAAAGACTTTATAACCTCTTACGCTATGGGGGATATGAAGTATCAAGATGAATGGGTATCTTTGATAAGATGGTCTCGTTATTTTCGTCCGTATTTAAGGAGTACTCAGTGCCCTGTCTGGATAGGACTTCCTGGTTTAAATGTCCATCTTCACAATCCTGGGATAATAAAATCCATTGCACAGATCTTAGGGAGGTATATTTGTGTGGACAAGTCTGTCATTGAATTTACATGACCAAGTTATGTACGGGTTTATGTTGAGATAGATCTCACTAAACCTAAAATTGAATAGGTAGTGATTGAAAATGGTGCTCAATCGTTCAAACAGAAAATTGTATATGAAAGGCTACCAAAATTTTGTTCTCATTGTTGTATCATTGGACACATCAATGAGATCTGCAAAAACAAACGAGAAAACAAAGATACAGTGGAACAGAATGATGGCCAAAGAATTTGGAGACCAACTGGTGCCCTCATTTCAAAACAGAATGAGAAACCACAGCAGGATGATAGCCAACAGAAGGATCAGTTACCTGAGAAGGAGGTACAAAACGAGAGCACTCCAGCTATGCAGCGGGTACAGCCACCAGTTGAAGAGGATAAACAACAAACTGTGACTTCTCAGTCACAGTTGCAAAATGATGTGCAAATTCATCTCCTGGATAAGGGCAAGAAAATGATGAATCTCATAAGAATCGGAGCCATCCCCTAGATGCAACATTTGAGAATAAAAAACAACAGCAACAACAACAAATTGGAACCGCTAGTGAAGAATGGATTACAGTCAAGAGTAAGAATAAATCAAAGAAGAACAAGAGAAAAGAGGATGGTGTTATATCCGAAGATCAACAGCATCTGTCTGTACATGATAAGGGAATGAAACCAAAGTTGAGAAAGGCTTCATTTGTGAGGAAACAGTTCAGTACACCCCCTTGAAACAGCAGCAGACGTATCAGGAAGTGAATCAAGATGAGAATGTCATTAATGATGTGAATCCCATGGAAATTGAAGATGATGCAAACCAGATTGAAAGAAATGAGATTATTGTAAATCTTCCGGAGGTTGAAGAGGGAATATGTAGTGCAGAACAATTACGCTATGATGATTATATTAAGGAAGGATGGTCCAAGGTTAAAAAACCATCTAGTAGGGAGAAATATTCTGGACTGAAGACTGATCCTTTCGGGAATGTTTCCCCTGTTCCATTTAAACTGAAGGTACGTGGGGAACATACCCAAAGTGTTTATGTCCCTGCAACTAGTGAATCTCACATTTTTGTTCAGCATGAGATGGAGAAAGGGGATGTCATGGATCATTTTATGACTACTCCTTCGAAAAATATGACAAAACAGTTGATGGGCCATTACACTGAAGACCCAGAGATTCCTTCTTACAAAGGGGATAGTCTGGATGAAGAAGAAGAGGTTGACTCTGATAATGAACTACCAATTCTTAGCGAGCCATATGAGAGCTATCAAAAGTATTCAGATTTCCCTCTAAAAGCTAAGAAGAAATGGGAATCCACGAAGAGAAGGACTCCAAAATACAGAAAGGCAAAGGAAAAAGCTTTCCGGAAGTATAAGGATAGTGATTAGTGTTTTGAATGTTGTTTTAAGTTTTGTAGAGGCTATAAGCCTCATATGAGCGACATTGTAATATCTTTCTCTATTCAATAAAAGGGGATACCCAGGTCCCTAAAATTACTGGGCTTAAAAAAATATATGCATAAATAAATGGATAAAATGGGGTTTGCCCCTGTGGAAGCTATGTGGGAGCTAACTTGGCTCTCTCATCCTATTTTTCTCATTTATTTTTTTTAAAATGAATCCATAGAAATTCGCCATTTTATCCCTATATTATATCATTCAAGTTTCATGCGAAACAGAGACTCCTATGGCCTCCATCTAGACAATTATTTTTTAATGACCTCAAAATTGTTGAAAACAATAATGTTTGGATGGATGCCGTAGCAGTTTCTGTTTCGCACAAAACTTGAATGACATAATATATGGATATACTTACTAAAATCTATGGAAGTATTTTCTAAAAAATAAAAAACAAGAAAAATGGAGTGACGATTCAAGTTAGATCCCCTAAGGAGATATTCCCATTTTCCCTAAATAAATTTACTAAATGTAGTTATGCTAAATTTAGAAATATTATCTAACAAAAATATTCACGATCACAATATTTTTTTAGCATAATTTGTCATGATTTTGATCACAAAATTTTTAAACAAGATACTTCATATTTAAACATTATTTATTCGATTTTTCTAATTATAAGATACGTTTTGCATATGACTAATATCACATGTGACATGTTTGTTGCAGTGATATTTTTTTGTTTCATGTGATACGTTTCAATATCATAATACAATCCGTGCAGCGCATGATATATAATTAATCTTAACTTTGATGTTATAATATATTCTAACAAAATTTTGAATTAGAACCAATTTCGTAAAGGAATAAAAAATCGTAAATTTTATGTATGTAATAAATCTCAATTTTGATATCCATATAAACAGATTAGATATTACATGAATTTTCTCCTTGCCATTTAATATCAGCATGATTGCACATATACCTTATAGATTGTACTTCTTTTCCTTATAAATCCCTATTTTATTTAAAAGATACATACATTACTTTCGATCAATTCCTACGCTACTGCCTACCATGAAAAATATGAACGTTAACGATGTAGGTCATATCTACGTCAAAATTTATAGCTATTTTTCTTTTGCACAAAATTCCATTTTGAAAAAAAAAGGGTTACGTAGAAATTGATTGGAGACGGGTTAACAAACTGCATTGTCATTCTCTTTTGGATGACAAATCCAATTCTATTTGGTTATAGCTATTGGGATTGATAAATTATTCCTGCGTCTGCGTCTCAAGTCTTCTTTCACAACTTCGAAATTGGATTATAACAATGTGTAGTTTGAATATTCATTGATACATCATCTAATGTACACATATATTATATATTACAAAATTATTTTTGATTCGTAGAGTCCGCAATAAAGGTCTTGTTCATTGCTACTGTTAATACAGACATATATTCACAGCAATATAGAAACTCATACAACATCTGTTTGATAGATCTGCTAATGAAAGATCTATAAAATTTATACAAAATAGATCTAAAATACTTAACAGTTACTGATGAATCCACGTTTCATCATCTTTATTCTATCATTTTGGCCTTAAAAACCCTAGTAAATGCGTGTAAATAGGCCTAATTCATGCATTTTAGCATTCATGCATAGGTGTGTAAATACTGTATAAATTGCGGTTTTTAAAGCCAAAATAATAGAATAAAGAAAAGAAAAGAAAAAGAATAAAATATTGTAAATATTTTATGACCCGAAACCCCGAGACCTAGGCATCTTGATGAATAGGTCGACAAGGAATAAAGTAGGGGGAGATAAGGGCCAAAATACAGTGTAAATACCTATACATTCTATCTATTCTTTATTCATTTTGGGACCTATTTTTGGTTCCACTTTTTATTCATCAAATAAAGAAACTTTGTACATGAAAGTTGTAGATAATTTAATAAATAAAAATACAAAATTGATTTCACAGAAAAATAATATACAGATAAAAAGTTATGGTCTGAATAAAAATCCAGAATCCCAACTTCCCAGACCCGTATCTCACAAACGACAACTCCAAATGCAGCGTACTCACCTTTAATTGTATATAGAAGAAAATAAGCTATCCATTGGCGGTGGTTTCGCATTTGGCGGAGCTACGGTTTGAAAGTTGACTTTTGGACCCCCATTGTATACTTGTACATATTAAAATATTCAATTTATTATTTATTTATTATTTTTACAATTTTATATTCTTATAATGTTGTAAATAATATTTGTAATAATTATGTATATTAAAATCAGAATAAAAACATAAATAAAATACAAATAAAAATACATGTATATATTATAATACATAGGTATAATACATGTAGCTATACCTATACAAATAACCCTTTCATTTTATTAAGTGTATAAAATATATCAGAAAATTAAAATAAAAATATATTTGTGTATATAAAAGTATTTTATAATTTTAGAAAATAAAAATCAAAATAAAATAAATTAAAATTACCTAAATAAAAATAAAATACTTAAATATATAGATATAGATACCTATAGGGGCATGGATGCAAACTTGTAAAAATAAGTCTCGTAAAAATAAATAAAAATCACTATAAAATACTTTATAAAAAAATAAACATTTTTTATTTTATAATCAAAAATTAATAAAATCGTTTACTATTTTTTAATGATTTTACAAATCTTTTTCCCAGGTTTTTCCTGGTTGGTCCACGTGGACCAACCAGGGGGCTAGGAGAGTTGACCTCGGTCAACTCTCTGCCCAACACCTGGGCTATGTCAGAACTTGGTTTTTCTTGGACTTCGCGGATTTTTCCAGGCCAAGTCTTTCACCGTTTGGCCTCGGTTTCTTCACGACTTTTGAAGATCTACAATCCAGCTACCACGCCCTTGCATCATTTTGGCCTTTTGACCAAAGATCCGCCCGTGACACGCCCTTGAACATCGCGCCTCGACCATAGTTCAAAATGGACCCCTCTCCTTCCATTCCGATTTTGATCACTCTTCCACCGCAAAAGCCCTCGTCTAGACCCTCGTCTGGACTCCTGGTGACAGCAGGAGTGTGGAGAGCTTCTCAGCTGGGCGATTCGGCGTCGAATCGAGCTCGATCCCCTTGCCGAAGTGGTCGCCGGAGCACCGTGTCCGTGCGCGTTGGTGAGGTATTTCTTCCCCTTTCTTTCCCTCTTTTCTTCCTTGTTCCTTGAAACTGTAGTGTTAAGTAGCCACAGGAATCTTTCCCCATTCAAGATCTTCGACTAACGACCCTCCTCGCATCTCGATCCATCGCGGCCGGCAGCGAGTTCGCCGGCCATTTCCACCTTTCCATCCAGCTATCCCTTGTGTGAAACACGCCACGAAGTTGGGGCATTTTGCCCCCAACTTCATCACTTCTTTTTGCAGGGATCCAGAGCTGACACGTCGCCGGTATCGGGGCATCTTGAAGCCCGCCGGAGGAGAAGGGCGCCGCCGCCCGTGCGCCGCCCGCGCTCCTGGGAAGCCCAGCCGCGCCCCTGCGCTGGAACAGAACGAGTGGAAAGGGGGGGGCTACAGCTACCGTCGATTCTCCTCCTCCTCCTTTTGATCTCAGCCGTCCAAGGGCCAAGGAAAGACCACCGTTGATTCTCGTCATCCTTGCCATCTGGGACTGCCACGTGGATAAGTGGTAGATTTTGCATCCAGGCCCCCATGTGTTTGTAATTTCCAAATACTCTTAAAACCTTCTGTTGCTGTGTTTTGCTTTTGGTAAATTTGCGAACGTGTCCCTGACATATTAGAAAACTACGGTTGTGCCCCCGCCTGCGTGGCTCACGTGCGCACACACGTGAGCAGCGCAATTTTGCGCGGAGGCCCCTCGGGCATTTTTTGTTATTAACTTTAGTTCAACAATTTCTTGACTCAGTTGTAAGTTTCTGAAATTTTTGCGTATGTGCCTCCCGCATTTTTGCATATTACACGCATACCCTTGACAGGCGCCTATACAACACGTGTAACCTTTGACTTCTACACTCAAACCCTTGCGCCTTTTAGTTTTGTAATTTGGTCCAGGCACTTTGTGATTAAGTTCAAATTTTTGTGAAAAATTGCGTGTTGAACCCCTGGAAGTTTTGGTAATTGCGCAAATGCCCTTGCATGCTTGATTTTTCTTTATGCTTCTAGTAATTTTTGCATGCCTCTATAAAATCCAAAAAAATCTCCAAAAACCACAGTAGCTCTCTGTTGCATTGTAGTTCATCATCATATTTTTATTTTTCATAATTATTTTATTTTTATATTTATTAAAAATCAAAAAACACCCCTTTTTAGCACTGTTAGCATTAGAAAATCACTAAAAAATATAAAAACACTCCAGAAAAATTCCAAAAAAATATATTTTGTGTCTTTTAGCTTGTTTTAACTCCCAGCCAAAAATCATTAAAAATCTCAAAAGAAAAACACTAAAAATTTAAAAACACTCAAAAACTTCAAAAAAATATATAAAATAGTAGAAAAACCCAAAAATAGCAAACTCAGTTCCTGTTTGTTCTTTATTTTGTCCTTTTTATTGGAAAAATAGTGTGAAAAATTTTGGTTGCTGTTTGTTAATTTTAAATTGCATTTTATTCACAGCCAGCCCCATTTCCACTGTTTTGCCTTATTTCAGTATTTAAAAATATCAAAAACACCTTGAAAAATCTCCAAAAATCACAAAAACAGTAAAAAATCTTAAAAAAACCAAAAACATTTTATTTCTGAATTTTTGAGTATTTTTGCACCTTTTCATAAATCTTTTAGCTTGCCTTTTATTATATTGCCTTTACTTTCCAATATTGAAAAAAAAAATATATAAAATACAAAAAGAAAATATAAAATCAGTAAATTAAAAATCAAAATACAAAAATATAAAATTAAAAATCAAATAAAAATTATAAAAATAAAAAACCCACAAAAATTTTAGATTGGCTAAGTTGCTTGTTAGACTCAGGTTTGGATTCTTATCCGTGCTTTACACCTTTGCTTCTTGTGTTCGACCCCTACTTGCTTGCCATTGTACATCTTTAGTAGGGTATAATAAATTTTAATCCTTGCTATTCATTCTCTGATTGATTGTGTGGGTTAATTGTTGAAGACCGAGGAAGTTTGAGCAGTCGCATCAGCGACAGTGAGTCTGACTTGTCAGACCGCTATTTAGCGGCTCTCGCATTCTCGCTTTTCAGTTACCGAAAGTCATCGCAATGGAATTGAAGTGATGAAAATGGGATTTTCTTGTCCTTGTCAACTCTTGCCTAATATGCTTGAGTAATGGACGCTCTTACATTCATTAGTTGATGGAGAGGAGACCCCAATCTATACATATAATTAGGGATGCAAACGGACGGATACGGATACGGATATAAGCACTACCATATTCTTATCCGTTTCAAAATATGGATACGGTTACGGATATCATACGGATATCAAAAATTGAATACCGTATCCTTAAATACGGATATGGATTCGGAATCGGATAATCATGATTCGGATACGGATATTTAAGAAACGGATACAGATTATCCTATAAATATTAAGTATCTCCTCATACTTTTAATTAGAAATGATGTCTTTATGAACTTGTAATTGATGGACGACTAACCCTAAGTTCAATAAATTAACAATGTTACATAATAAATAAGAAAATAAATTAATTGAATGAAATAAATTGAAGAGCATATAATAAAATTCTAGGATGGCGTACCTCTGTCTTCTTCATTTGAATTGTTTTCAAAATATAGGTAACAATGTAACATTGTAACTAACTAATAAGATAAAGGTGATATGGTATATTTCAAATGATATTATGATAAATTATAAAAGTTTATTAATTTTTTTGACATTTCATGATGAGATACAATTTCATGTAAGAGCTACATTAAGGCATGCAAAACATTTGTGAAGCTGAAATATTACTGAAAATATGGATAATACGGATATCCGTATCCGGATCCGCAAAAAATATATACATTCGTATTCGTATCCGTATCCGTATCCGGAAAAAAAATTCTATAATGGTATCAGTATCCGTATCCGAATCCGTATCCGCAAAAAATTAAAACTAGTATCCGTATCCGTATCCATATCCGCTAAAATCTGAAAATGTATATCCGTATCCGCTTAAAAGCGGATACGGTAGCGGACGGATACGGATATATCCGTATCCAGTTGCATCCCTACATATAATACATGATGTTTACCTATCCATTAAGGTAACCACCAAAGGCAACTTCCTAAAAGATGCATCCTTTCATAATTAATCATGAGCTACGAAATAAGAAATAAAAAGTAATGATAACTACCATATATTATGCTAGTCGCCTATAAAGTTTCTTCCACTGTTGTGAATTCGAATGAAAAAAATAATTTTATAAAAAATAATAATTGTTATTACAAATTAAAATAGGAAGATTTATCAATGAATCTAAAGTTATTCACTGACATAGAGTCACGTATGACAACAACTACTTTGATATTCCTTGTCATATTTTTTCGTAGTTAGATGCATAATACCGAACGTTATTCATTTTTTCCTTCTTTAAATTCATGGAGAATATAGTATTACTCGTTATGTTAATAGCAACGAATTATATAGTAGTAGTTACTCGCTGATTTTTTTCTATAGTAGTCACTAAATTAATTAGAAATTATTAGTACAAATTGTAACGATTAAGTAAATGAATAATCATCGTTGTATGAACGTTATCGATGAATATAACATCTTTTATGAATTACATGAACACAATATAATTTAATTTGCAATGGGATATTTAACATTGGAAAATATGTTAATGGATAATCAAATTATTAATTATTATAAATCAAATGATCATGAAGTCGTTTATCATTGCAGGTTATTTTATTTTAAATTATAAAATAAAATAGAAGCCTCCCTCTCTTTAACGATCCTAGTTGGAAATTTAAAGCCCCAACCCCAAGGCTTTGGAGGCCATGCTTAGTGCTTATGGGCATCACGAGAAAACAACAAGTTCATATCTATTTAATACTACAAATAATGTGTGCTTCAAGTCAACGTCAGGAGAGGTCCTCACCTGATGTGTAGAGCTAAGTATGGACGAGGAGCCATGATGGGCACACCAAGGTCCCATCTTGGATGGACATATATAGGGTACGGTAATGGTCTCATGATCCCATATTCATTGAAGGTTTAGGTACAATTGGACAGAGGATTACTATCATTTTTACTTTGTAGTTGAGTAATTAAGATCTATAAAAAATCAACCACACGATTAAATTAATTAAGTTAAACGAAAGTTCTGTTTTATATATTTTTAACTTGAACAAGTTTTAAGGTCGATTTAAGGAGGCAAATGAACACCTTAGAGTTCAAATCAGATCACTTAATGTGCGGTTTTGAGACCTAGAGACAAATACATCACATTCATTTTTTAGCATTTTGCCCCGATCTACCTGTGTGTTCCCTGTGTTCGACCTCTACATTAGTATCACTATACACATCTTTTGTAGAGTTATAATAAATTTTAACTCCACATCTTGTTTTTCATTGTTAGATCATTGTTGTGTGTTTATTGTTGACTAATTCGGGTTTCGTGAGAAGTCGCCACAAAGACTTTGTCTCCGTCTTGTATGAGATATATTTTGACCCACGTCGAACCTCGATTATCAAACAGTCGGGCTCCACCTTGCTTGGATGCGCTGGCTCTCCAAAGAGCGCCTCCCTTGCCTCGCAGGCCCTCCGCAACAAAGGTAAAACAGAAATAAGTTAGAGACAGTTATAGAAAATAGAGACAAATAGAATAGAAAACAAGCAGACAAAAATCCTAACTACATAGCCGTGCTCCCTGACAATGGTGCTATTTTGAAGACAGATGGTCCGACTAACTCAATTGGAAATAATTAATCAAGTATCATTATTCCAAATCAACCAAATCCCCTTCAAGGTGAAAATTTATTTAACCACCAAGATTCAGATAATTCAAACAAGTGAAGTTGCTACTTTTATTAACATGGTATAGCATTCAGGATTGAACTAAAGGATAATTATTATAAAATAGGTATGAGATTTAGAAAATCAAAGGATTTTTATAATATTTTTTAGTGGTTTTTAATTTCGTACTTTTTTATTTTTCAAATAAAATGGAAATAAAGATAAGAAATGAAATGCGAACAAGCAACTCTTTTGGATTTCAAATAAGGTAAAAATCCTCAGAAAATCAATAAAATATTTTTTAGGCCTTTGTAGGTTTTATACTATTTTGAGGACCTTTGTAGATATTTTAAATGTTTTTGCAATTTTCTAAAAATAAAAAACTAAGAAAACATGCGAACAATAGGTGATCAAGAGTATTTTTCAAATTTAAAATAGAGAAAATGCTTAAAATTCCTAGAAACTATTTTTATTAAATACAAGGAAATATATACAAACAGAGACTGAAAAGGCAACTTTTGGATTTTTGTTGGTTTTACAAGTTTTTTTTATAATATTTGAATGTTTTGAAAACTTTTAGGTTTTTATATAAGATAATGCAATGAATCTTGGTCAGAAAATCAAATAAATTAAAAGACAACTACTCTATTTTTTAGTATTTTTAAGACTATTTTTGATTTTTTATGTTTTTTATATGACAAACGAGGACTTTTTAGTGGGTTTTTGAATTTTAAATAATATCAAATTAAAGAAATTGAGCACACAAAAATTACCTCCTAAATTAGACACTAGTAGGAGCTACTTCTGATTTTGGGAGATATTTAGGGCCAAATTGCTATTTATTGCAATTAATAAAAGACACAAATTAAAAACAATGAAGTAGGGACCTTTCTGCAAATATTTTAAGTCCAAAGGACTATAAATAATGCACAAGAAAAATCTAAGGTCCTTAGCGTAATTTATCCAGAATAAGCACGCACGACACGTGATTTACAGTTTACAGGAGCATAAATGCAATTAAGAAAACTTCCACTATTTCATTAAGCAGTGAAAAGCTCAAGACAAAGTATGCGAATATCCTACAAAAGCATTGCTCTTTCATATCTGAAATTAAAACTGCATATAATATCAGATGGAGTTTCATCAGTAGCAAAACACGCACACAATAATTTTTTCATATCATGCATATAAAACTGCATAATGATTCAACTTATTCAGACTCACTAGTCTGATCATTAATCCTCATAGCAGTCATACCGACAGTCGCATCCTCCAGGGCCTCCATGGAAGAAGCTAAGCCCCCAACGATCATCATCATGTAGATTACCCACTCCATAGCAGCTCTCGATTTTAAAGGATTCTACGAACCATCGCTTTGCATTTATGAAAACCGGGGGTTCCTGGCTCGTGTCCACAATCTCGATGTTCTTCACATATGCAGCACGTCCGAAGCCTTCGTTCGGGTAGTGACCACTGCCTATCGGCGGACCCTTCTCGGTGTGGTCGCTTACACCAAGACCTCCGGCCTCCACTACAACAGCAGATTCCGATAGGGTGGTGAAGAGCGCATTAGGCCAATATCCCACAACCTGAAGATGCTCTCCATACAGCAGCCACCAGTTGTGTGTCTTAGGATCCTGCCATGCATGGTATATATAATTAACATACAAGGTTGTAATTACATGTGTAATCAGTGCTGAAATCAAATCGACTGCTTAAGATCTCTCTCCATCCTATAGAACCTTCGCAGGAATAGGTTATTTTGGGCACTGTCGATTTATCACTGTTGTATTTATCTTGTAATATATATGACCATTGCAAAATCATCCATTGTTACTTGTGATAATCCCAGTAGTTTTCTTCTTATAAAGATACTCATTATTTTGTTCTGGTCTCCATTCCATAGATGTTGCTCTGATGTGGACAATCATTGATAACATGATGGGGAAGAGGCTTACGTTGTATATAAGAACGGTCATGTGAATCTGAGTTCCTTGGAACTTGGAAACATTTGAAAATGGAGCTCCAAGTGAAATATCTCGACTTATCTGAACAAAACCTGGACATCGGATATTCTGGCATCCTCCTCCAGCCCTTGTCTGAAGAAACAGAACACAAAAATTACTAGCTCTTGATTAATGTATATCTAAACACACGATTATAAAGGAAAGAAAAATGCTTCAAAGATAGATATCTCACGTGCCAGAAAGAGTCCAATCGAGGTCGAGTGTCCAGATAATCTTCACTGCTAATCTGCAAAATTAAAAATAATTCGATTAGTGGAAAATTTGAGAGAAAGAAGACGATAAGACGAACTCGCTGTCTTAATGCGATCTGCTTACACAAATCAAGGAAGAACACCTTTGTATAAACATACACATGATGTAATGAAGATGTGGCACAAAAGACGAGAAAGAAAAAAGAAGAGATATTGTTTTGAAAACTAGATCGAGGAGTTATTTATACTCACAATCCATCCAGCACCAATCTGATCTGATCCTGAATCACGTTTATCAGTGAGCCCAAGTATGGCAGCCGATTGATGAGTTGGACTTAGGCCATCTAGAGAATGAACTGACATGGATACCTTGCCGCCATAATATGTTCCAATCCTTGTCGCTCTTGTTGTATACTGCAAATATGGAAGCCGTTTTTTTCTATTAATTTGACAGACAATCTTCAATGTTCCTGAAAATATAACTTGCCAACAACTATCATGTAACCATTTACCATTCTTGCTTCAAAATTTCCTATTCTGAAATGAAATAATATTACATATTATCAAGTTTAAATTACATACTATATGAGAACAATTTGTGATATATACAACGCAAATAATCACTTTGTTTGGGGTGGTGGATTGAGTTCAGGGACATATACAACGAGAACAATTAAATATGCAACGAGAACAACTTGTGATAGATAAAGGAAAAAAATTAAATTTAAAATTTGCAACGAGATTGCACCAAGACTAGGCATGAGAATATGCAACTACCTATTTTGACAGTATAGGGAAAATAATTTGACAATATAGGGAACCCATTCTATGGTCTAATGGGAGTATAGTGAGTCTACCACCCAAAGGACTAGAATTTGATCCCTAAGAGGGATTCCTAGGATCAAGATTTATTCTACAACAAACGAAGGCTCTATGAAGATGGAACTATCCGAAATGAAGCACAACTATGGAAGGAGAAGGAAAAAAAATTCAGGTTGGTGTCCTGTGTGGTATTGAAGGCCATGTCTGCCACGTGTCATATTCAAAGTCCATGTTGGCCAAGTGTTTATTGTAGACGTTATGCCTTATAAGTATGCCACTGTAATAACTATCTTTGATTAACGAAAAGGAGATATATGGACCCCGAAATTACCGAGATTACGATGAAAAATATTTATCTTTATAACGTATTCCTAATTGAACTAATTATCATTTCTGAATCTCAATAAAAAAAGATTTAATCAAATTAACTGCAAGAGAATAAAAAGAAGAATTGCAAATTATAATATTATGATTAATGTAAACAATAAATATCCCTTAGGGAAACTTCATGCATAAAATGTACAAGTTGATTAGCTATAATATTACTTATCAACAATAGGTTGTTTTAAAATGTAGTTTTTCTTGGGCTACATGATATTATATTGGGAAGTAAATAAAAATTGACAAACACGTTCATTGCAGCACATGAGATCATACTTTAAAAAGTTGAAAGTCACTTACATATCTGTTGTAATTTATAAGATTACTGGTGTAATTTCTCAAAGCAAAATGTCTCCGAAGGAATGTTGTATTCGTTCTTTGAATAGGAACAGTCCCTGATGGACATCTTGTACGAGTAACATCAACATGAAATCCAGAGTTTTCAATTGTTTTTTTAACATTAGCACGAGGAAGGGAAGTAGGCTTCATCTGTAAAAATGAAAAAAAAAACAAATCAATATTTATTTAAAATAGCATATTTATATTTACTGTCATGAAAATAAAATATATGATCTTAAGTTTTGTCTTGGATAAAATACTGGAATATTTATTTGAGAGCGAGATCATGACTAGAGTATCTAGATATTTTACTATCCATCATTACAAGAAAAATGAGTTGTGGCCACGAATTGTAGCTATGGAATCTTGTGGTCACGATAATTCCGTGGCCACTAGTTTCTCGTAGCTACAATCCGCGACCAAAACCCTCATACAAGAGTTGTGGCCACGATAAGTTCTGTGGTCACTTGTAGTGGTCATGACATATTCGTTATTAGGTAACTCTCACGATGAGACGTGTAGCTATGGCTACTGACCACAACATGTTGTGGCCAGAGCTAAAATTTGTGGCCACAAACTCCATATCCGTGAGTATAGTTGTGCAACACAACTTGTTTTCCTTGTAGTGAATGTAGTATGGAACAACAACCAACCTTTTATCTTCACAAAATTTATTTTGTTTAGGAGTATAACTCTAGAAAATAATAAATTTGTATTTAGAATAGAAACAACATTATACCTGAATTTTGTGCCCCTTCAACAAAGGATGACTAAGAGAGGGTTGTTGGTTTATAACGACACAGTCATAAATGTCATTTGTACCAACCTGTATAAATAGAATACATGCATGAGTTATATATGCTATTACTTTAAGAAAGGAAAATTTGTAGGAATATTAAATGATTACTAGAACTAATAAAGTCAGATAAACAAGCTGAGAGAGTAGCAAAAATAATTCGTACCTACATCAAAACTTAATATGGAAATTGATTGAAAAAATTATAGTTCTTCCCTTTAGTAAAAAATTAAATTATATTAGTACATACTTTTGGACTCCAATGTTTGTCCGACAAATGAGGTCAAAAGTACCCTACATTACCTAACATGTCTCTATGAGATAGATGAGGAAAATTATAGTTGAAATAACTCATGTAACACTAAAAAATGAGCTATCGACGGTTTTTTCAAAATTCGTCACTAAATTAATTGTTATTAAATATATAATGACGATATTATTCGTTACGAAATGATTTTTCATACTCAAAATTAGCGGCGAATATCATATATGTCATTCTATCATTAGCAACGGTCCGCATAGCGACGTTTATCCGTTGTTATTTTTCAAACTTCTAATTAATTGTCGCTAAATTTTGAACTAAAAAATAGTGACGATCATTTCATAACTTGAAAAATAGCAACGGATAAGCGTCACTATATGGACCGTTGCTAATGATATAATGACAGATATGATATTTGTTGCTAATTTTGAGTACGAAAACTCATTTCGCAATGAATAATATTGTCATTATATATTTAACAACGGCTAATTTAGTGACGGATTTTGAAAAGAACATCACTATAGCTCAATTTTGTTGCAATGTAACGCTATAACCAATAGCCTGCCAAGTTGAAGGTCGAGTTGCATGCTGGTTCAAAGGTCAATTACACAGTTAATAATATTTTATTTTCCACATAGTAAAATGATATGGTATTACCTTATATTGTAGCTTTTACTTTTATCAAAGCATTTTTTTGGAAACGCTCAATGAGCGAAGAAAATCCAACTTACTAATTGATGATCCTTAATGTGATCCAAATGTAATGGTGGGAAAGAGATCATTGATTAGATTCCTTTAACAAGATCTCTCCATGCGAATTATTTGCATTACTTGTTCAACTAGCGAGAAATCATTATCGATTTGATGTCACTCTTACAAATCACCAGAAAAATAATGCAGCTCTGTAAACATGATTAATCATGACACATCTTTCTTTCTTCCTCAACACGGCCCACTCAGTGTTGCATATGTTATGTTCTATTTTCTTCCCAGGAAATGTGATTTTTGCAATTGGGAATGTCAATATTTTTAAACTGAACCGGATAATGAATAGAAAACTTTATCGAAATGGTCGGATCGGGTTCAACTCTGTAATCAAACCGGTTCAACCGGATGATGATGTCATCATTATTTAGGATCAGTCTGTATATATTATATACATCCTTCTTTTTCTTTTATTTTTTCAATTTTCTCTTTATTATTTTATTTTGGATAAAATAAATGTTAAATATATAATATTAATAATTATGGTTATAATGTTAATTACTAAGAATTGGTTAATATTTACATATATTTTACCAATATTTTTAGCCAAAATGAAAGAATAAAAGCGATAAATCATATATTCATCCGTCACATGCACATGTCTGCTTGTGAGTACTTGCATATCCAACAACTCAATATTTTTTTAGTACCTTGGATTCCAAGAACAACTAGACACTGCAACAGAACACTCTTGTGACAACTAAGTTATAGGGACGGAATTTTCTTGCAAATAAATATATTTGTCAACAAAAATTTCCATCATTCAACTTTTCACACAAAAATTGTTCTTACACCACTTAAATAATCAACTGCCTCAAGTTTGTGGGAACATATTATCAGTCGCAACAAAACTGTGGCTATCGAACTTCTGGAAAAGGGTATTGTTGAACTCAATGTCAATGAATCCATTGGTCTATGATACACACAAATTTTACATACGCATACATTTAATTCTGGTTTATGATACTCATACATTTTAGATAGCAAAATGTACATGCTCTAAAGTGAAATATCATATTATTTTCTCTCCAAAATAATACGAACAAACAATTTTCCTCATGGATTAATCGCATATCAGAATTTCTTTCTCCAAAATACAACAAATAGTGTACCAATTATAATAGCCACAAACAAAGATGGACTGATTACTTTCCAGCTCAATTTATACCTCTTTCTTGCTCAGAGTTTTAATCAAATGCAAAAGTAGTTAATTCGTTGCTATAATCAATTTACCTCAGAAAACTCACGTGAAGTCAAACTAACATTTTAATGCGATAGTGCGTGATTAACTATTGCGTTTCCAATTTCCATAAATCGAAGAACTGTGCAATGCACATCAAAGTATAGTAATATGGTACAGGTTATTGCATATAGGAAGAATTCATATTTTTATAAATAATAATAATAAAAATAAAAATAATACCTGAATAGTGACAGGGCGTTCGTTCGACGTCTTCTTCAGGTTTTGTATGCTTTCAGAACCCTCGTAATAATTAGCTCCACGTGACAATTCAAAACAAAGGATTATCATCATGAGAAGATGATTGAGCAGTACCCATCCCTTGGAGACCTTCATCATTCTATCCCCTCAAACCTATATATCACCACTTCAATATTTATATGTGTGCCACGTCACCACTTCAAAAACAACATACCACAACATAAGTTCAACTCTATTCACTTGCACCACCACTACAAGGAAACGAGTTCTGACCATGGAATGTGGCTATGGAAACTTGTGACCACGATAATTCCGTGGCTATTAGTTTCTCGTAGCTACAATCCGTGGCCAACGTCTTCATACAAGAGTTGTGGTCACTTGTAGTGGCCACGACGTATTTGTGGTTAGAGAACTCCCGCGACGAGACTTGTAGCTACGACTACTGGCCATGATATATTATGGACAGAGCATAATTCTGTGGCCACAAAGTCCATATACATGTACATAATTCTGTAGCCACAACTTATTTTCCTTTTAGTGGACGTGTGATCTCTAACCATAAACAAATAGGATTTTCCTTCATTTTTGAAGCCTAATCCATCAAATTTCTATTTGATATTTTGATATTTAGATCCTGGGTTTGTTATTGGATGCATGGATTTTTGTAGTGATATGACTTTTTGAGAGATTGGAAGAGTGGTTAGGTTGTGATTGTTTTATATATGACTGAAATAATACAAAGTTGTTGTATAATTTTTAGTATGCATTGATTGTGGATTTGAACAACTATCACCACAAGGAAAATACGTTGTGGCTATAGAACTATGCCCTCGGATGTGGGATTTGTGGTCACGGAATTGGATTCTGGTCACAACACGTCGTGGCCAGTAGTCGTAACTACAAGTCTCGTCGCGAGAGTTCTCTAACCACGAATATATCGTGGTCACTACAAGTGACCACATAACTTGTCGTGACCACAACTCTTGTATGAAGACTTTGACCATGCATTGCCGCTACAAGAAATTAGTGGTCACAGAGTTATCGCGGCCACAAGTTTCCATAGCCACATTCGATGGACACAACTCAATTTTTTTAGTGTATTAATTAAATTGGATGAGAAATGGAAATGCAAGTTATTAATATCAAATCCAATCAATTGATGGTTACATGTAATTAAACTAAGATGAATTAGATTATAGCTTCTAAAATTGTAGGAACAAATCGTATATTTTTATACATATTTAATTAAGGTAATTATTTGCATTTTCAGACTTCAGTCAGTGAAAGTTAATTTTGAAATATATAGATGCAATGTGAACGAAAATATAAATATAAAATTCAGCCAATTGTTGGAGTTTACTTACTTTCTTTTCTAACACATATTTATCATTTATTACAAGTATTGTTAATTATTTGATAAAAATTGAAACATGAAAATATCAAAACTAAATAGGGAGTTGAGAAGAACAGTGAGTTGTCTCCTTAACCCTCATGTAAACTTTCATCTTACATTCAAAACCCGATTTCAATTGCATGTAATGGCGAGAAATTGATGGGCGTTGGAAAAGGAAGGGGCCATTACGTTACAGAGGCTGCGCCTTTTGAAATCCCACATTCAATTGCTTGTAATGGTGAGAAATTGATGGACGTTGAAAAAGGAAGGGGCCATTACTTTGCCGATGGTACCATCGGCAGTACTGGGTGGCCTATTCAAAGATAATCAACGTGGGGCTATTCACTAGCAGGTGGGGCACATTTCTGGCAGGTTAGCAGGTGCGAGCCCGAGCTGGGATTCTCCTGGAGCTGCTACTGAGAAAGCGCGACTGGATGTTCCGGGTCGCTTCTCCGCTAACACCGGAGCTGATGTCGAGGGGGACGTCCTTCAAAGAGGTCCGGCCTCCCCAGGGGCGAATGCGTGGGCTGCTGGTGAGGGGGCCTAGAGGGGGGGGGGGGTCTTGGGAAAGGTCGTCGACTCCATGGACCCATCGCGTGATGTGGGAAGGGGAGGGAAGAGTGCTTGCGATGCTGGTGTAGGCGGGGTCTCCCAGGAGGGGGGAGGGAGCTGTCACGAAGGGGAGGTAGAAGCCGTTCATGCAGGGGAGGGGGCATGCTTGCATGGGCAGATCGGGAGGGGGTTGGAAGGATGATGTGTTTGTCTGGATGGGGAGGGGAGGTGTTTGGAAGGTTCCGTGAAGTTGCTGCAGGGGTCTGGGGAGGTGGCGAATGGAGGGGAGGAAGGGAGTGCTCGGGTTGGGTGGTACTTTGAGCGAAAATCGCGTGGGCGGAGGAAGAGAGAGCAGAGGAGATTTTTGATGGGGTCGGAAGGGTGTCTGGGTGGTTCTGATCAGGGTTGCGCATCTGCTGGGCTCAAAGATTCGTTGTCCTCTATTGGGAGACCAAGTTTTTTTAGCCTACTAGATAGGCGTTTTGGGGAAAGCCTGGGAGTGGTTCCGCCACGAGGGAAGGGCAAAGAGGTTTCTAAATGAAGGCGATCTCTTGGAATGTGAGGGGGTTGGGTCGCAACGAGAAACGATTAGGGGTTTGGAAGTTAATATGTGATGTTAATGCGGATATTGTGCTCTTGCAAGAGACGAAAATCTCCAGGTCCGGAGGTGACGTGTGGCGGGACTTGGATGGTCGCTCTTCTTTTGAATTTGTTGAGGTTGAGGCTCAGGGAGCTGCAGGAGGGCTCCTGACTGGTTGGCGGAGGTCTGACTATGAAAAGCTGGCGGAAAGAAGATCCATGTTTTCGCTATATGTAAGGCTTAAGAGAAAGAGAGATAACATCTCTTTTACTGTGACTAATATCTATGGGCCCACAAGTCCGGCAGCGGGTTCCTTGGCTGTAGATCTCTCGGAGGTGGGAGCGCACAGGGAGGAAGGCATTTGGCTCATTGGAGGAGATCTGAATGTCACTTTGATGGCTGAGGATAGACCGTTGATGGGGGGTGGACGAGACGCTGGCTCGGAGGATTTCAGGTCTCAGGTTCTTGACCTGGGACTCACAGTTATTGATGCGGCGGGATGTGCGTACACATGACGGAATGCAAGATCGAGATCGAGGCTGGATAGATTCCTTTTATCGTCCGAGGGGGTGGATTTTTTCCCTCTATCCCGGGCGTGGTCGCTACCTCGTGCACACTCAGACCATACACCAATTTTGTGGTCTTCGGAGGAACAGATGAGGCCCAGATCTTTTTTCAGATTTGAGAGAGCTTGGTTGATGGAGGAAGGGTTCAAGGAGGGGGTGGTTGCACGATGGAGGGGATGGCAGGTAGAGGGATCGTCAGTCAGGCGACTGGCATCCAGATTGGTGCTTCTGAGAAGCTTTCTTCTCAACTACAGCCGTGAATTGAAAACACGAAGGAAGGAACGAAGGCGCGAGGCTCAAGAAGGGGTCGTTCGATTGGATGGGCTGGATGATCAGAGGGGTCAGGACCAGGAGCAGGTACTGGAGCGAGCAAGGCTGCTAGAGGAGCTGCTTTTGGAGGACAGGAAGGAAGAAGTGGAGTGGAGGCAGAGATCTAGACAGAAATGGTTGCGCGAGGGTGACGCGAACACTAGATTTTTCCATTCAATGGCCTCCGACAGAAGAAGGAGGAATTTTATTCATAGTTTGGAAGTTGGTGGGGAAAGAGTGACGGGCGATGTTATGTTGGGACGACTCCTCACGGAACATTTCGTGGAGAGATCGAGGAGAATGGTGCGTGATGGATGGGGGTGGCGTGGAATAGGTGTTGAGTTGTTGTCAGAAGACCAGGCAGCTGTACTGGAAGCACCTTTTACGGAGTTGGAGGTCAAAAATGCAGTGTGGGGCTTGAATGCGGACGGGACACCTGGACCTGATGGATTCCCTGTATTCTTCTATAAGGAATTTTGGGAAATGCTGAGAGAAGACATTATGGCAGTAATCGATGAATTCAGAGATGGCAATAGAGGATTCGAGAAAGTAAACAGGGCGATGCTCTTCCTTATTCCCAAGAAGGAGAACCAGATACGGGTGGAGGGCTACAGACCAATTGCGTTATCGAATGCAATTTATTTGATCGTCGTCAAGGTGTTGGCAAACAGACTCAAGCGGGTGCTAGATGATGTTATTCTGCAGAATCAGACTGCTTTTATCCCTGGCAGACAGATGGCAGACGGACTGGTTATGACATCTGAGATTTGCCTCCATTGGCGTCGAGAGAAGTTTAAGGGTATGATTTGGAAGATTGATTTTGAGAAGGCCTATGATTGTGTGGATTGGAGCCTTTTATGGGAGTCATTGCGATGGCGCGACTTCGACGACCTCTGGATAGCGTGGATGAAGAGATGCATCACTACCTCCTCATTCTCAATTCTGGTGAATGGTAAGCTGGAAGGGGTTTTTTTTCAGCCACAAAGGGGTGTAAGACAGGGATGCCCATTAGCGACGATGCTTTTTGTACTAGTGGCGGATGCTTTGGCAGTTATGTTCAGGAGAGCGATTGATGATGGATGGTGTGAAGGCTTCCGTATGGGGTCCATCTCTATTCCTCTCCTACAATATGTTGATGACACAGTGATCTTCGTGGGTGGTACAGAAGAAATGCACAGAAGGACGAGGCAGCTGGTTGAGATATTTTGCAGCATATCGGGCCTCAAGATCAATAGAGACAAGTCTGTAGTGATTCAGTTCGGGATGGATGAGGAGGAGAGTAGGGCGAGGGCTATGTTATTGGGATGCCCTCTTGGTGTGCTACCCATCCCATATCTAGGGCTCCCTTTAGTGGGAGGAAAGCTCAGGAAAGCTGAGTGGGACATGGTCATCAGGAGATTGGAGGAGAGACTGGCGGGATGGAAGGCAGTCACGCTATCTAAAGGGGGGAAGTTGATCCTTCTAAAACATGTGCTGGCGGCAATTCCCATTTTCTTTTTTTCGACTCGGTTGATGCCGACAGGGGTGAGAAAGAAGATAGAGGGTATGATGAGAAAATTCTTCTGGTCAGATGGAAAACAACAAAGACATGTCATGCATCTGGTAGGATGGGAGGAACTCACAAAACAAAGAAGTGAAGGAGGCCTTGGTATTCGTGATGTATCTTGTATGAATAAAGCATTGTTGGCCAAATGGGTGGTGCAGATCTGGGGCAATACATATAGATTGGCTATACAACTGGTTCGAAATATTTACGGCGTCAACGGCTCACTGGAGGCAGGTAGAGTGCGTTTCGAGTCTTCTCTTTGGAGTGGGATTCGTGAAATATTGCCGCAACTGAGGACGAGATTGGTGCCACGGTTGGGGACCGAGGAGGTCTTTCGGTTCTGGTTGGATGACTGGACTGGTGATGGTATTCTCTGCAACAGATTCCCCCGTCTCTTCTCTTCGGCAACAAACAAAGGGTGCTCTGTGGCTGAGGTTGGGTCATCTGGTTCGTGGGCTACTCACTTCATGCATGAACTTTCTGACCGTAGAATGGAGGAGGTGCACAAAATGCTATCTGAACTACCATCCCCTTGCTGCTCCTTGCAGGGTAGGGATCATTTTGTGTGGGACGGGGGGCAATTTTCGGTGAAAAAAGCATACAAGGTGTTCAGAGGGAGAAGTGATGACTTGGAAGCCAACATGAAGCAGGATATGAAGATTATCTGGGCAAGCAAGATCCCTTGCAGAGTGAAGATCTTCCTGTGGTGCCTCAGAAGGGGACGGATTTGGGACAAAGCAAGAAGGGGCAGGTTGTTTGGCATTCAGGATACACAGTGTGGTAGATGTGGCGCACAGACGGAAGATGCAGAACATCTGTTTTTTACGTGTCCTTCGTCGGAACATGTTTGGAAAGAGATAGGTGCGGATTGGTTACTGCATGGTAGCATCGATGATTTCTGGAGATCGATTAGATCGGTGGGGGATGAACTCTACGGATGATGTTTCTTTGCCTTTTGCGGCTATTTGGGCCATACGGGGAGGAAGGAATGATCTGATCTTTAAGAACCAGAGTTTCTATTCTGAAAATGTAATCGCTTCCTCTCTCTCTCTATTTCGATTCTGGTCTACAAGGTAATGTAATTCTTTATCTCTTTATAATTTGAAATCTTTTGGCGGTGAGTCCTAACTCGGGATTTCACCCTCCTTCATCTCAAAAAAAGTTTCCATTTTTTGAATAGCTATTTTTTTCTCTTATTCCATTTTTTCAATTTATAGCATTTATTATCCTTTGAACAGCTATTACTATTTAACTCTCATTATCCTTATCTATTCCATGATAACTATTGCTTTTCAATTATAACTATCAATTATTTTATATTCTCAAGAACAACAAAGATACAATGAATATGAATAACTAGAAATGTTCTCACCTTACTCGTTATACCACATCCATACAGGAAAGAAATGAGAATCGGGAATAAGAAGTTTATTCTCATCTTGTTTTCATATTTCAGCTTTCCTATTTCTAAAATACAATCTATAAAAAACTAAAATCATCATTTTAAAATGATTTTTTCGATTTGACCATTGAAAGTGAAGGAAACTAATTGCGATTATCTAAGATCGAAGATGAAAACACATGTAGACAGCAATATAACAAGGATACTTGCTGTTGATTTAACTATGGGTATAGAAAGGGATTATGTAATGACTAAAACAGTGCACAATACCTTTGCTGTGATAACGAGAACGACGACGAAGAAGAAGAGACTCTTTTTCTCTCCGATCAGATGGTCATATAAAAGCCTGTGAATAATAGTGATAGGAATGCGAATGGGTATGGAATAATAATAATTATGAGAATGGGAATATTGATTAGGAATGGGAATGGGAATAGTAATTATGAGAATGGGGATTATTGATTAGGGAAGAGGAAGGAACGTTTCTAAACTCGGTCACGAGTATAGTAATGGAATAATAATAATAATAACAGAAGGGAAAGGAACAGCAGGAAAGTCCGTATTACAGCAATGTAATGTGTGGATTGTAACGGATTAATATATTACAACTTAAGATTTGCTGTCAACTTCAAATTGTTGGATGGCAAGATGTGAAAGGGATATATATTGGTGGATAGGGTTGTTTGGAAAATTCTTAGATTCGACGTTCGCTCAGATTCAGCTCGTTAAAATTTCGATTCAAATTTGATTCGAAAATAAAAAAACCAAACCTGAACAAAGTATGAGCTCCTTAAATAAATGAATCGAACCTCAAAAACATAGGTTCGTTCAGCTTCGATTAGTTAGAAGTTCGATTATATAAACACATACATACACAAAAGTATATATACATACACATTTATATATAAGAAAAAATACATTATATATTAACATAAGAGCTATTCACTTATTTTCTCAAACCCACTAGTCATCCACTCCCTAAGTACATATTCCCTATTCCAGGGACGAAGCCAGGAATGTTGGTTTGGGGGGCCAAGTAGAATAGAAAGATTTAAAAAAATAAGGAGATTTTTATACTTAAGCTGCAAAATTTATTTTGACTTCATATCATACCATCTCTTAAGATATTAAATTATTTTTTAACATATCACAATATTTTAAAAAGTTTTGAAAAGTTGAGTAATAAATATTCATAAACTTACAACGTCAAAAGTAAGACTTGGATACAAAAGTTTTTCATATGAAATTATAAATATAAGTGGACAGTCCTCTTCTTTGTAAAATCTTCTTTGTAATTTAGAATTGTTCTTTATAATTTAGAATTGTTCCTTAAAGTAATTTTTTATAAAGCATTCTACGAGTACTACGATTATTACCCGATGGAGATTACGAAATTTTTTCCTTTTTATCACTAATTTGGTGCATCTAATCAAGTTTTGTTATCCTTTTTTTCCTTTGACGTAGATTGGTTGGTAGAAATGCAAATGTACATATACAAACATATATGGATATAGGTGTTACTATATCCTTATCCATTTTTAATTACGAATACAGATAGAGATATTGACGAATATTAAACAATGTTACAATATCCTTAAAAAATAGATAGAGATGTAAAACGAGTACCAATCGCATATAAATAATCCATATATTAGCTTAAACATACATGCATTAGATGAAATATAGATGATACAGATATACTAATTATACTTATATCGTAATATTTTACCAATAATGATGAAAAATGGCATAAAACAATAGGTTTATCATTTGTACCCCTTTTAGAATCTGTAAATCAGTTATGTCCCTTTCTTTTTTGTAATATCAGTTGTGTCCATGTATACTTACAAAATCTTTAATTATGTCCTTTTGTAATATCAATTATGCCAATAATTTACCTTGAGAGAGGGACAAACTTCAGTTTCGTAAGAATATAGGAGAAGAATTGATATTGCAAAAAAGAAAGGAGTATAACCGATATTACAAAATCTAAGCGGCATACTAGTGATAAAACCCTAAAATTATGTTATCTGTGGTTAAAAATAAATTTACAATTATATTTATAAATGAAAATGGATATTCGTATACAGATAAAGATGTTTGCGGGTTTCGGGTAATGCAGATATGCATCTATTGAAATAAAAATTAAAAAAACAAGAAGTTGAAAAAGAGAGATATGATATTGGGAGATTTGGGATTATGCCCTTGCACTCATGTCCGTTATCTCAAATGGGGATTACTCAATTTTTTTAGCTCTTTAAATTTGAAAAGAGAGTAATCTCACATAGGAGCAATCTAATTTACTAAAAAAAAAGAAGGCAAGGGGGAACCAATACCGTTTCTCCTGCTATTTAGGGAGTGAAGGAGAGGAGCAACGGGGGGCCTGGCCTCCTCCCGTCCCCCCTCCCTCCGTCCCTGCCCTATTCTCGAAACCTCACAAAACCCTCCCATGCAGCTAGGGTTTTTTCTTTGAATAGAAACATTTGCACAAATATTTATTCTTAAACGAACCTTTAACGATCCGAACCGAACCTTTACGAACCTTACCCGAGCCTAACCGAATCTGAGTACAATTTTTATTTTATCGAACCGAACCGACTCCGAGCCTGAAAGTATGCTAAACGAACTGAGCCTGGGTTGATTCGCTCAGATGTGGCTCGTTTACATCACTATTGGTGGAAATAGGAACGGAGGTGACAAATAAGAATGAAGCATTGGACTTGGCTGTCACGGATCCAACTTCGACCCGACTTACAAAAGCCTGAATCTGACTAGATCTGATACGTATATGGGCCGAACCCGGATTCTCATATTTCCCAAATATATATCATATCGGCCCGACCCAATCATGGTTTGGAGGGAAAGTTGGGAATTCCCAAATGGTTTGGAGGGAAAGTTGGGAATTCCCAAATGGTTTTTTTATTATCTGACTAGATCTGATACGTATATGGGCCGAACCCAATCATATCTGATATTATCGGGCCGAGCGCAGCCTAAACTCATGGAAATCGGGTTGGCCCGACCCAGCCTGCTTCCTCCCAAATGCAATTGTGGCATGTTAATTTGCAAAGCATATGGTCCACTTGTTTGAGATAGACGCATTAATTGTGCGATGCAAATGGGAAAAAAACACGGAAACGAAGCAGTGATCAATGTGGAAGCAAAAAAAAGCTAGAGATTTACACAATCAAGCACTATGTTCATGTGGTATGTGATGAATCCACGTTTCATCATCTTTATTCTATCATTTTGGCCTTAAAAACCCTAGTAAATGCGTGTAAATAGGCATAATTCAGGCATTTTAGCATCCATGCATCTGTGTGTAAATATTGTATAAAATGCGGTTTTTAAAGCCAAAATTATAGAATAAAGAAAAGAAAAGAAAAAGAATAAAATATTGTAAATATTTTATGACCCGAAACCCCGAGACCTAGGCATCTTGATGAATAGGTCGACAAGGAATAAAGTAGGGGGAGATAAGGGCCAAAATATAGATAAATACCTATTCATTTTATTCATTCTTTATTCATTTTGGGACCTATTTGTGGTTCCACTTTTTATTCATCAAATAAAGAAACTTTGTACATGAAAGTTGTAGATAAATTAATAAAGAAAAATACAAAATTGATTTCACAGAAAAATAATGTACAGATAAAAAGTTATGGTCTGAATAAAAATCCAGAATGCCAACTTCCCAGACCCGTATCTCACAAATAAAAACTCCAAATGCAGCGTACTCACCTTTAATTGTATATAGAAGAAAATAATCTAATTAATGGTGGTGGTTTCGCATTTGGCGGAGCTACGGTTTGAAAGTTGACTTTTGGACCCACATTGTATACTTGTACATATTAAAATATTCAATTTATTATTTATTTATTATTTTTATAATTTTATATTTTTATAATGTTGTCAATAATACTTATAACAATTATGTATATTAAAATCAGAATAAAAACATCATTAAAACTCAAATAAAAATACTTGTAGATATCATATACATAGGTATTTTACCTATACACATACATATACTTTTTGTACTTATATTTTATTTAATGTACATAATACATCAATAAAATAAAATAAAAATCTATTTGTGTATATAAAAGTATTTTGTAATTTTAGAAAATAAAAACCAAAATAAAATAAATTAAAAATACCTAAATAAAAATAAAATACTTAAATATATAGATATAGATACCTATAGGGGTATAAATGCAAACTTGTAAAAATATACTTCATAAAAATAAATAAAAATCACCATAAAATACTTCATAAAATTACAAACATTTTTTATTTTATACCCAAAATTTAATTAATTCGTCTGATATTTTTAATCCATTTTATAAGGTTTTTAGCCAAGGAATTTTCTGGTTGGTCCACGTGGACCAACCAGAACGCTCCATTGGTTGACCTCGGTCAACTCTCTGACCGAGGTCTGTCCCTTGTCAGAGTCAAGTTTGACCCTATGTTCACCCCTTTTTCGAGGGAGCCTCGATCACCATTTGGTGATGGTTCCTTCTTGGAATCTTTTCCTCGGTCAATGGTGATTCACGCCCAAGTGATTCCTTGGGCTGTGGATCACTGACCAAGGCGCAGAAGCCTCGTCTTCCTCGCCTCGCCGTCAACCCTTTAAAAGACACCCCCCGACTTTGATTCAAAGTTTGATCCTTCTTCCGCCAAAACCACTCGAAAACCCCTAGCCAGTTGTGCTCCTGGTGACAGCAGGAGTCGATTTGACCTTGGGTTTGCGTCAGTTGGCGTCGAATCGAAGTCGATCCGACCTTCGCCGGAGCTCCGCCGAGCTTCATCGCCCGACGTCTTCGGTGAGTTTCCCCCTCCTTTCTCTTCGTCTTTTTGTAGCCTTAGCGTAGATTAGTGTAGGCCTCTAGCTGTTCTTACTCTCGATCACCCATTCGCCGTGAATCATCGATCAAAGCCCACGGCGGAGCTGAGCTCCGCCTCCATTTTCCGACCTCGTCTATCATCGACCGCCGCATCGACCACCTCCATCTTCTTCCTCGTCGCTCCGTCACTCCGCGCCACCCTTCATTTACCCTCGATCTCGCTCAGATCGAGCCGCCCGAACTCTTCTCTCCGCCGCTCGCCGGAGTTCTACGCCCGCTCCATCCTTCGCCTCATCGGAACCATCGGGAACCACCAAATTGTTCGCTGGGATTTTGTGCGCCTAACCTTGCAGGTCCGAGCCCAAGAGGAGGCTCGATCGACCATCGACGAACCCAGGACCACCTGCCCAGGTCTCCTCCGCAGTCCGAGCACCTCGAGCCGTCTCCGCCTCGCCTGAGACTACCTGCTGACGCGGAAGAGCCCCGGGATCGTTTTGCCCTTGATCCAGGGGCCGGAGCGGCCGTGTGTCGGCCGGAATCGCACCTCGAAGTTCGCCGGGGAGGTGTTCTTCGTGAACCCCTCCCTGCCGTTGGATCAACCACTCGCTCCAGACGCATCATTGGCCGTCCGATCTCCTGCGCCTCCCAGCCGTCCGACCAAGCCTTGAAGATCTAATCCCAACCGTCCGTGACGAAGGGGTACGCACCGTTGGATGTGCACCACGTGGATAAGTGGATCGCCATCAACCGCTGGATCAAGCCCCGTGGGTATTTTGCACTTTTAACCCACGCTTTTTGTATTTACTGTTTAGTCCAGTAACTTTTATTAGTAGTTTACAAAGTGTTGTAATATTTGCACACAGACCCTCACCTTATCACTATTTGCACTCCAATCCACGCCACGTCACCTCACGTGACGTTGGCATGTGACTTTTGGGCATTTTGCAAGATAGGCCCAGGACTTTTCAGTATTTGCGATTTCGTCCCTGTGCGTAGGATATATAATATATTTTTGGAACTATTGCATGTACGCCCTGCCGGTTTTCTTTAATTGCATTTATGCCCCTGTGAGTGGTGAGTAACGTGAGTTGCGCGTGATTTCTTGGTGAAAATTGCATGAATGCCCCTGGATGTTTGACATATTGCACATATACCCCTGCCAGGCCTGATTTTGAATTGGATGCTTGTCGTATTTATTTCATAGATCATTTTAACTCCAAAAATTCCACAAAAATAGACTTAGGCTACTGGACACGTGTACTTTCACGCCATATATTTAGTTTTTGATTTTATTTTATTTTCCTATTTATAAAAAATCAAAAACAGCCTTTTTGTGTACTGTCTACCTTAGAAAATACCAAAAAATAGCAGAACACCTCCAAAAATTCCCAAAAAATTACTTAGTGTCTATTTTATTATCTTTTAGTGTCAGTCCAAAAATCATTAAAAATCTCAAAACAAAAACACAAAAAAATTAAAAACTCTTAAAAACTTCAAAAAATTATATAAAACAGTAGAAAAACCCAAAAATAGCAAACTCAGCTCCTGTTTACTCTTCATTTTGTTCTCTTTATTAGAAAAATAGTGTGAAACAATTTTGCTACTGGTTGGTATTTTTAACTTGCATTTTTGTCACAGCCAGCCCGTATTTCCACTGTTTGCCTTATTTCAGACTTTAAAAATACCAAAAACATCTTGAAAAATCCCCAAAAATCACAAAATCAGTAAAAAATATTAAAAAGACCAAAAACATTTTATTTCTGAATTTTTGAGTATTTTTGTGCCCTTTTATTAATATTTTAACTTGTCTTTCTTTATATTGTCCTTACTTTCCAATATTGAAAAAGAAAAAAAAATATAAAATATAAAATATAAAAATCAGTAAATTAAAAACCAAAATACAAAAATATAAAATTAAAAATTAAATAAAAAATATAAAAATAAAAAAAACCCACAAAAATTCTAGATTGGCTAAGTTGCTTGTTAGATTCAGGTTTGGATTTTTATCCGTGCTCTACACCTTTGCTCCTTGTGTTCGACCCCTACTTGCTTGCCATTGTACATCACTAGTAGGGTATAATAAATTTTAATCCTTGCTATTCTTTCTCTGATTGATTGTGTGGGTTAATTGTTGAAGACCGAGGAAGTTTGAGCAGTCGCACCAGCGACAGTGAGTCTGACTTGTCAGACCGCTATTTAGCGGCTCTCGCTCTCTCGCTTTTCGAATGGCGCCGTTGCCGGGGAGCATCGGCTTGTAGAGTATCTTTGGGTCTTTCTAGTCACTTAGCCATTTTTGCTTATTTATATTTTGTGCATTATTTAGTTTGAATTGTCTAACATCTCTTTGTTTTCTTGCGAGGGACCGCCGACCGAGGAGGATTGCCTAGGGGATCCTGAGCAGCCTTGGGAGGAGGAGTCGGCTATTCTACCCTAGCCGACAGGAGAGAGCAGGAAGACTAGAGAGAGAGAGAGAGTTGTTTTATTTTTGTGAGAGAGAGTAGTTGATTAATTTGTAATAATACAGGACTCAGACACTTGGACACTTCGGGCCTAATTTCCGGGTGTTTGTTCACCCGGGGGCTCACCGCGGATTTTATCGAGTTTTTATCGCTGTCATTTTCCGGTTTTGTTTTCATTTTTCACTTTCTTTTGTGGATTGAGCTCTTAGTTCTAGGTCTGCTTGATTCGATTAGAATAGGTCCAAACACCTAATTATATTTGCATGTTCCTATAGATTCGTATTTGGACTTAGACTAAGTAAACAGCTAGCTAGTAGCTTCCAAATCCACGCGCCGCGAGCTCACACCCGAACAAGCGCTTTCTCCTACTCCAAATGTGTTGGGCAGAGGAGGGGTGAGCCAAGACCGGACACTCGGATTGGGAATTATTAGCTAGCTTGTGGTTCTTCACGCTAGCAGTTGCCTGTTCTAGGACGATTTCCGCATTGCATAACCGGCATATAGATTAGGTTTATAAATTTCTGCCTTGCATCCCGCATGGAGAGAGCTGGGATTCACTGTAAGTCTTCTCACTTGGCATTCATCATATAGGCACAAAGGTGAGATTTCCATCTTGGTGCCGACTTGCATTGGTTTTTCCCGACTCTTTTCTCCCTCTGATTTTGGACATCTTAGGATAAAGAAAATACAAAATCGTTAGGCGCTTGTTTGAATCTACTCAAAAGAAGCGATAACACAAAAAAATTAAAAAAGGGACTGCTAAGAAAACTTTGACCTAAATTAAAATTGGTAACTGGACTCATTGATTGGGGAGAGTAACACCCTCACTTGTTTTCAGGTTGCATGGGAAGGTCTCCTTCCAAGTGAGTTGAGCGTTCGTAAGGATTAGAGCCCCAAACCCAACTTGTGGCTGCCTTGTGTATCGCCTGGATTTCCGAAGTATTGGCGCTACTATCGTACGTAGTCGAGTAGGGCTTGGTCGCCAGTGGTGACTCACTATTGTGTGAGCGCCGACCTTGTCCGAAGTACCGAGCATAGGCCACACCTTCACGGGGGTGTATGTCTCACCGGCTGCGTCCGAGTAGGATCTTGCACGCTCACGGGTGATTCCGTTGCGAGTGAGATCCGAAGTATCGGTTTCGCCTATCGGCTTCCTCCCTCTATTTCTTTGGCTGAGTAAGGATCCAGGAAGGGTTACAAGGACCTTAAAAAGCGCAAGTTACAGGTTACACAGGAGGAGGACAAGTACGGGAATACTTTTCCGTCAGTACTCTCGCTCCTATAGGCGTAGCGCTCTAAGGACTCGTTGAAAGATAAATTCCTGAAATCAAGATAAAAACTACAAAGATAACAGCCGAACCTTCACGGCTTCACGCGTTGAGTTGGTGAACTCCCTTGTCTTGTGTTTGATTGCCAATCACATTTAGGTCAAGATCAAAAATATCGCGCCTTTGCGCAGTTTTGCTCCCCTTCTATTTGACCCTTGCTCATTGTGAGCCTTCTACTGTTTTGCAATCCTCTTTATTTCTTGTTACCCTCGTGCTCTTCATCCAACATCCATTCCTCTTGATCCTCGCAAGATGTCGCTACACGGATGGTTTAGTCGGGACCTTGCCGACACCCACATCGATTCTGTGCGATCGACGTCTCCAATAAAGAGGGGTGATCTCCGAAGAGTTAATTCGGATCTTGCGGATGTCTCTTTGGACTCCCCTATTCTCGCCTCTTTCAATACTTGCCTTTCTCCAATCAACCCGCTATTCGGGATGGACTCGCAACCCGAACTAGCTCTTCCCCTTTCAATACACCGGGACTACTCTTATCCCCGAAACAACCCCTTGTGGATGGAGGTCGATTTCAGTCAATATCATATGCTCCGTTCACAACATTCTGGGATTGACCTTGGTCCCAGATTCATCTCAACAGTTGGTGCAGAGGAAGATACTGATCAGGGTTTACTCCGTCATGCAGATCTTCAACCTGATCAAGAGTCAGAAATCCAAGTACAGTCTGAGATGGCAGGAGGAAGAGGGAAAGGACCACAGCCTCAGCATGAGCCTGAAGACAATGCGGCAGAAGGACAATATACTACGCAGGGTGAGGTCAACAGTCAATTGCTGGCTTCCATTCAAGCCATTCAGCAGCAGTTGACCAATCAGGCTTTAGCCCAGACCGCCTTCCAGGACATGCTGAATGATCTGAGAAGAAGGGCCGATGCGAGAGACGGCCGACGGGAGGACGATCCCAACTTCGAGGAAATTAATGATGAGTTCTCAGTGGGACCTGACTTTGACGCAGCAGAAGAGGATCCACCGCAGCCCAAGCCCACGCTCAAGCAGACATACAACCCAGGAGCAGGGCGCATCACTGAGTGGATTCAGATTCCACGTATGCATGCTCACTTCGAACTGAAGCCACAGTTTCTGTCACTGCTTCCCACTTTTCATGGAAACACCACTGAGGAGCCATATATTTTCCTCAAGAAGTTCAACCGCATCTGCTCCACTGCTCACTACCCCGGAGTTCCCCTGGATGTGATCAAGATGACCGCATTCTCTTTCAGCCTTCAAGACAAGGCCCTTTACTGGGTCGATCATCTCGGGAAGATCGTCACCACCTGGGAGGAACTGAAATCTGTTTTCCTCCATAAATTTTATCCTCTGGGAAGATTAAACCAGATGCGTGCCCGGATCTCCAGTTTCTGCCAGCAGCCCCACGAGACGATCCATGAAGCGTGGGAGAGATTCAAGGATCTCCAGGAGAAGTGCCCCCATCATGAAATACCCAAGACCAGTCTCGTGCAACACTTCTTTGGGGGGCTATCATTTGAGAGCCAAAAGCTCGTGGATGCAGCTTGCGGCGGTTCACATTTTAATAAGGACGAGGATGTCGTATGGAATGTCTTTGAAGAAATGGCTGAGGGAGAAGCAGCCCAATCCTCATCCCGGGTATACATGAAACCACCAACCGCCATCAGCAAGCCAGTTAACATGGCTTCTCACACTGAGGACAAAGATGAAAGCTCCAACCTGAGTATCATCGGGAGCCACTTGTCCAAAGTGGACATCATTGAGAAGAGGTCGCAGGACCTCGAAAAACTGGCAGTTATAGAGAAGAGAACCCAAGGTCTAGAGAAGCTCGACCAGATTTCCCAGCAGCTGGAGCAGCTCGTCCGAGCACTGAATGCAAACATGTGCAACGCTGTGTCCACCTCTGCCGAGCCAAACGCTGAGAAGAAGGAGCCTACAATACAGCAAAATCCTCAGCCGACTCCACCGCAGCCCCAGCCAGTCCAGCACGTATACTACGTGCAGGTACCGGAGCAGCAACCGCAGCCTCAGGCACAGATGGTTGTATATCAACCAGAGCACCAGCCCGCGTACTCTGAGCAGTTCTCTCCACCCCCGCCGCTGATCCAGGAGATCAATGGCGTCTGGAACAACGAAGCGCAGCTGACCCGTCCTCAGGGACACTCTCAGGGTCCGAACATGGGCAACAGGCCCTTCCAGCAGCAACACCAGGGTGGAAGACCATTCCAGCAGCCCTACCAGTACCAGCCTCCCTCACATGGAAACACGTGGAGGCAGAATTACCAACACGGGCCTCAGCAGTCCGGATATCGTGGACAAGGATATCACCAGCAACCGGCTGCACAGTACAACCAACACCAGACCCAGTACTCCGCCAACCCCCCTCCTCAACAATTCGCACAAGGATACCAGTCACAATCTCAACCGCCATATCAGCAGTCTAGACCCCAGCTGGGGGAATTTTCTGAGATTGTGCCCGTCAATCCGGCCCTGGCCTGTTTGGAACAGTTGATGAAGAATATGGCCGAGATGACCCAGAAGATCGACGACCTGACGGCAACCAAAACAGTCATACCAGCCCAGGTCGAAGCCAATCCTAACAATTTCCGACGCAAGGAGCAGGTAGCCGGCAGTGTCCAACCCGAATCAGGTGAACTTAATTGTTTTTTATCTAACGCTGTTACTCTCAGGAGCGGTAGGACACTCCAGCCATCGGCGACGGCGAAAGGAAAGCACATTGCATCTGACGGGGAGTCGTCAGCCCAGCCAACACCAGGGCCAGCAAGCATTTTGGGAGCAGCACCAGCATCCAGAAAATCACAAAAAAATGAAGAAAACAGAAAAATACAAAAAGATAGCAGCAACCTCGGTGGAGACCAGCCAGCATTGGAGACGTCTGCACCCGCATCACAGTCAGCTCCTGACAGGAGGAGCACCGCACCTGCAGCAAGTCCAACGCCAGCACCCGAAGCTGAGCCTGTCGTTTTTGGTCCACAAATTGTAGATGAATCCATTCCTTTTTGTCATCTACCTGTAAACAACAACACGGACACTATTCTGAATGAAATTGGAGAAGAGTTTATAAATATTCCTTTTCCTGAAGCAATGAAAAAACACAAAAAAATGAAAAATTTGAAAAGTGCTTTGTCTGATCCTGCTATCATAGAAATTTTTCAGAATCTGGTGTTAAATATGCCATTAATGAAAGCTCTTGAGTACATGCCAGCTGTGAAGAAAGGACTTAAGGAGGCATGTACAACCAAGCGCAGGCCAACCCCACATAACTCCCGAAGCAAAGGTGGTAAATCTGAAAAGCATATCCTCACTATGGCCACCGTCAATGCCATCAGCAACCTCCCGGACAAAAAGCCAGATATGGGAGCACCTCTTGTACGTTGTCAGATGTTCAGTCAAGAGTTCGAACGGACACTCCTCGACAGCGGGTCATCTGTCAATCTGATGCCAGCCTCACTACTCACGGAGTTCAAGCTGGGACCGCTCAAACCTACAAAGATGATTCTGCAGTTTGCAGACAAGTCAGTCAAGCGGCCTAGGGGCCTGTTGGAGGACGTGATCGTCACGGTTCAGGGAAAATCTTTCCCAGCCGATTTTGTGGTCTTAGATATGGACGTCCCCGCTCCGTTGCTCCTTACCCCGATCATACTCGGAAGGCCATTTCTGCGGACGTCAAACGCCGTAGTGAATTATGGGACAGGAGAAATCACTTTTGGAGCTGGTAATGAAATTATCCGAATAGAGACCCTGTCTGAAGAAACGCCCGTTGAACCCACAGCTGTATCATGTGCAAGGGTGATCGAGAATGATGAAGACTGCGACTTTCTAGCCGAGATTCAAGATACCAACCTCTTCCTGGATGATCATGAGATCCACGGAATCCTCTGCCCGGAGGAGGAAGTGGAGACCGCAGTCGAACTCCCGTGTATCGATCAAGATGATGACCTTGCTGAGGCACTACAAAGTACTACCGTGGGGTCGTTATGCCTTCAGAATCAGGAGCCGAGTTTGGAAGCATCTTCGGAAGAAGATGAAATCATCGAGGAATTCTGTCAGGATCTGCGAGAAGAAACAGAGCAGATTATGGTGGACATCGCACAATTGAAAGAATCACCACCTGCATTAATAGCTGAGGTCACCACTGAAGCAGCTCAGACACCGCCAGAGCTGAAACCCTTGCCCTCCAATATGAAGTATGCCTTCCTTGCAGGAGAACCGAACATGTACCCGGTCATCATCAATGCACATCTGACCGAAGATCAAGAATCTCGTCTGATGGAGGTTCTTGAACGTAACCGCAAGGCGATAGGTTGGCGAACCTCCGATCTCCACGGGATCAATCTGTCACTCTGTTCGCACCGCATCTTTCTGGAGGACGATTGCAGACCCTCTCGAGAACTGCAAAGAAGATTAAACCCGAACCTGCGAGAGGTGGTTATGAAAGAAATCCAGAAATGGTGTGATGCGGGATTCATTTATCCCATCTCCGACAGCAAATGGGTGAGCCCTCTGCATGTTGTGCCCAAGAAATCAGGGATCACCATTGTGACAAATGACAAAGGAGAGGAGATCGCAACCAGAGTACCGACTTCTTGGCGAGTGTGCGTAGACTACAGAAGACTTAACCTTGCCACCAAGAAGGATCATTTTCCGCTACCCTTCATCGACCAGATCTTGGAGAGATTGGCCGCGAAGGAATATTTCTGCTTCTTGGACGGTTACTCTGGGTATAATCAAGTTGCTATTGCTCCTGAAGACCAAGAGAAGACCACGTTCACCTGTCCTTTTGGCACATATGCTTTCAGACGGATGCCGTTCGGGCTTTGCAATGCCCCAGCTACTTTTCAGAGGTGTATGCTTGCAGTTTTTGCCGATATGGTGGGCAGCTTTCTCGAGGTCTTTATGGACGATTTCTCGGTCTATGGGGATTCATTTGATCAATGTCTGGAGTATCTAGACCGAGTCTTGCGGAGGTGCTGCGAAGTAAATCTTGTGCTCTCCTGGGAGAAGAGCAACTTCATGGTGACCGAAGGAATCGTGCTGGGTCACGTTGTTTCTAAACGTGGCATGGAGGTTGACCCAGCTAAGGTGGATGTAATTTCTAAACTAGAGCCACCTACAAATATCAAGCAAGTCCGGTCATTCTTGGGCCATGTCGGTTTTTACCGACGATTTATTAAAGATTTCAGTAAATTGGCCAGACCGCTGACTGAGTTGCTTGGCAAGGACAATGAGTTCATTGTAGACGACCGTGTGCTCCTTGCCTTTAATCAGTTGAAAGAGCTCATCACACAGGCCCCTGTCCTACAGCCACCGATTTGGACCCAGCCTTTCGAGATTATGACCGATGCGTCGGATTATGCCATCGGAGCTGTACTAGGACAGAGAAAAGACAATGTACCATTTGCAATTCACTACGCTAGCCGAACGCTCGATGAAGCCCAGCGAAACTATACTGTTACTGAAAAGGAGCTGCTAGCGGTAGTCTTTGCTTTGGAGAAGTTCAGATCTTACCTTCTTGGGTCCAAGGTTATCATCTACACTGATCATTCGACCATTAGGTATTTACAGCAGAAGAAGGATGCCAAACCACGTCTTATCCGGTGGATCCTTCTCCTCCAGGAGTTTGATATGGAGATCAGAGATAAACCTGGGGTAAAGAATGTAGTGGCCGATCATCTGTCAAGACTTCCTGAACCGGAGTCTCCTGAGCCGAACTTACAACCTATCACAGAAACCTTTCCAGATGAATCGATTCTGTCTGTCGCCTCACTTCCTTGGTATGCGGACATTGTGAATTATCTTGTTGCCAAGAAAATCCCACAGGACTGGCCTAAGTTGAAAGTAGACAGATTTTTGTCTAAAATCCATTTCTATCAGTGGGAAGACCCGTATCTGTTTCGTGAGGGAGCAGATTGCATCTGGAGAAGGTGTATTCCTCAGGAGGAAGTTCCAAGTGTCCTCGCCTTATGTCATGATCAAGATTCTGGAGGACATCATTCAGGAAAACGGACGGCAGCAAAAGTTCTTCAAAGTGGCCTCTGGTGGCCTTCATTGTTCAAAGATGCAGATGAATACGTCAAAGGTTGCATTGACTGTCAGAAGATGGGTGGAACCATAGGAATGAGAGATACGATGCCTCTGAAGTACATCCAGATCTCAGATGTCTTTGACGCATGGGGGATCGACTTCATGGGCCCGTTTCCTAACAGCCAGGGTTATGAGTATATTCTGCTTGCTGTCGATTATGTCAGTCGTTGGGTGGAGGCTATCCCCGCCCGAGCCGCCGACAGTCGGACTGTCTGTCGATTCTTACGAGATCACATCATAGCACGGTTCGGGATTCCCAAGATCCTCATATCTGACGGGGGCAGCCATTTCATAAACAGAGAGGTGAAGAAGCTGACCCAAGAATTCTGCATCGAGCATCGTGTTGCTTCACCCTATCACCCGCAGTCCAATGGCTTAGCTGAATGTTCAAACAGGGAGATCAAGACAATTTTACAGAAACTTGTGCGTCCGGATCGCAAGAACTGGTCTCAGCTACTTGATTCCGTTCTTTGGGCTTACCGAACAGCGTACAAGTCACCTTTGGGAATGTCTCCCTACCGCCTGGTGTATGGCAAGCCATGCCACTTGCCCGTGGAACTTATTCACAAATCCTTATGGGCTATTAATATCTGTAATTTGGACTCTAAGCAAGCAGGACAGCACAGGAAATTGGATCTGAACAGATTACTGGAATTCAGAGATTATGCATATGACAACAGCCTAATGTACAAGGAAAAGGTCAAAACATGGCATGATAAGCACATCCGCCACAAGTCCTTTGATCCAGGTCAGAAGGTATGGTTGTTCGATGCGAAATTAAAGATCTTTCCAGGCAAATTGAAGAGCAAATGGACTGGGCCGTTTGTAGTTAGGCAGGTGCGTGACAACGGAAGTGTATTGATATCCAATCTGTCAGCTGACGCACAGCCTTTTGTAGTCAATGGACAGCTTCTGAAGCCATACCTCGAACATGACACATTCATGGCCGTCGTTGACTCGATTCAAGTAATCTATGAGGATGAGTTGAATATCTTGAAGGAGACAGAGGAAGGCAAAGCACATCAAAACATTTTTGAATGATTCTTCCTTTCCGTCTTTTCTTCTTTTCTTCTTTTCTTCTTCTTTTATCTTATTCTACCGAATTGATGCCATCCCTTTCATCACTGCTACACTTAGAATGTACTCTATCCTAAGTATAGGGGGGATGTGCATCCCGAGTTGTTCATATCCAATCTCATCTCTTTTCTTCTTTTCTTCTTTTCTTCTTTTCCTCTGCTATCTTCTTCATCTACCGAAAAGGTGCCGCCCTTGTAGACAGTTTTCTATACTTAGGACGTACTTTGTCCTAAGTATAGGGGGGTTGGCACCCCGAGTTTCTCTATTCTTTTCGATCCTCTCCATTGTCTCCTCTTCTTGTCTATACTTAGGGATATCTTACCCTAAGTATAGGGGGAGACAATCTGAGTACGATCTGTTCATTCTCACCCTTGACCCTCCCTGCTTTGTGTACAGTCTGCTATACTTAGGATTATTTGATCCTAAGTATAGGGGGGACGGTCAACTTCTCATTTATTCATTCATTTATTCTTTAGACTTGCCTATACTTAGTACGAGTTATGTCTTCTCTTTTCTCTCCGATCTATGAGGACATAGCTCAAGCTAAGTATAGGGGGGTCGTATATACTACGTAGCCATAACTCGTACTTTCGTATTTTTCTTAATAATATGGCTAACAATTCTTTAAAATTAATTAAAAATCCTTAATAAGAAGATGTGGTTATTCCTCAAATTCTTTTTGTAATTACTGATTAATAAATCAGGTGAAAATGTTTTTTTTTTGCAAAATGTTTGAAAAATAGTTCGAAAACCTTTGTGAACATTTATTGAAAACTATTTTGAAAATATTTTGTTACACGTTTTCAACCTTTGTAAAAATATATGGATTGTAAAATTTCTTTTCTTTGTGTGAAATAAAAATGTTTGAAAAATGATTTGCAAAATGGCTTGAAAAATGGTTGCAAAAATGATTTGAAAAACCTATATATACTGTTTTGAAAGCCTTTGCAAAATGATTTTCAAATGTGTGTAAAATGTTTGTAAAAATTATTTTGGACTATAGTTTTCAAAAATTGTGTGAAAAGCTTGTGTCAAATAAGTTTGAGGAATATTCACATCACACCAAAATCCACTATATATATATGTATAAAATTGACCACTTACCCTTGTAAAGTCTTAAAATCCACTTCTTGTATATATATAAGAAGCACTCCCGTGTACATAGTTTTCACCTTGTTTTCAGCCAAAATACTTTTTATTTTCAAAAATTCCCAAAAAACATTTGCAAAATTAAAATCCAAAAACATTTGAAAAATCTTTTTGAAAAAGACAAAAAATGCATCTGCATATGCATGCATCATCTTTTCAAAAACCCATAAAAAGTTCAAAATCTTTGAAAATTGCATCACAAAAATATTTTTTGCATATCATTGCATGGCATGCGCATTTTTCGGATCAAGTTTGACAGTTGAACAAGTCTAAGGAAAATCCGGAGATTGGAGCTTGATTGGACCTTAAAATCTACTTAATAACAGGAACCTTATAGGAACTGGGTTTGAGGTACTTCAGGTCTAGTTGACTTAATTCTTTGAGGATCACGGGACTTGGTTCAATGGATTCTTGACCGCCTAAGTAGAGTATTTCGGAGCACACGCACGACTCTTGTTGATAATGACCTAACTTGGACACCTGCACCTTTCACATAGCTCTCCACGGATGAGGTGGTGAGGAGGCAGCTTCCTTTAGCTTGGGGTAGCATATGAGGGTAGTACTTTTAGGCGGAACCTCTCTTCTTCTTATAGTGAAGGAAGTGCACCTCAACTTGGTCTAGTGGTGATGAAGGCTAAAGACAGAAGCCGTGGGTTGCAATAAAGCTTCAAAAGAGGGATAGTCTACTGGCTCAAGAGGAAAATTTCTTGTATATGCTGCTCATGTAGATATGTTGTACAGATGCAATTGAAAAAAAAATGCAAAAAGAACTCCAAAAAAGTGGTGGGTCGGATTGAAAATTTAATAATCCCACCGGAGTGTATATAGTCCAATAAAGCAAAAGCTTATGGTATCCATGTTACATCTCATGAAGCTTGCAGCGGGAGACTGATGAATCCACGTTTCATCATCTTTATTCTATCATTTTGGCCTTAAAAACCCTAGTAAATGCGTGTAAATAGGCTTAATATAGGCATTTTAGCATTCATGCATATGTGTGTAAATATTGTATAAAATGCGGTTTTTAAAGCCAAAATAATAGAATAAAGAAAAGAAAAGAAAAAGAATAAAATATTGTAAATATTTTATGACCCGAAACCCCGAGACCTAGGCATCTTGATGAATAGGTCGACAAGGAATAAAGTAGGGGGAGATAAGGGCCAAAATACAGATAAAATACCTATACATTTTATTCATTCTTTATTCATTTTGGGACCTATTTTTGGTTCCACTTTTTATACATCAAATAAAGAAACTTTGTACATGAAATTTGTAGATAAATTAATAAAGAAAAATACAAAATTGATTTCACAGAAAAATAATGTACAGATAAAAAGTTATGGTCTGAATAAAAATCCAGAACGCCAACTTCCCAGACCCGTATCTCACAAATAAAAACTCCAAATGCAGCGTACTCACCTTTAATTGTATATAGAAGAAAATAATCTAATTAATGGTGGTGGTTTCGCATTTGGCGGAGCTACGGTTTGAAAGTTGACTTTTGGACCCTCATTGTATACTTGTACATGTTAAAATATTCAATTTATTATTTATTTATTATTTTTATAATTTTATATTATTGTAAATAATACTTATAATAATTATGTATATTAAAATCAGAATAAAAACATCATTAAAACTCAAATAAAAATATTTGTATATATTCAATACATAGGTACATTACTTATGTATATACCTATACAAAATACATTTGTATTTTATTAAATATACAAAACATATCAGAAAAATAAAATAAAAATATATTTGTGTAAATAAAAGTATTCTATAATTTTATAAAATACTAAATAAAAATAATAAAAATAAAATACCTAAATAAAAAATAAAATACTCAAATACATAGATATAGATACCTATAGGGGCATAAATGCAAACTTGTAAAAATAAGTCTCATAAAAATAAATAAAAATCACCATAAAATAATTTATAAAAAAATAAACATTTTTTATTTTATAACCAAAATTTAAATAAATCATTTTCTATTTTTTATTGAATTTCTAAGCATTTTTGCCAAGGTTTTTTCTGGTTGGTCCACGTGGACCAACCAGATCTCTTCCTTGGTTGACCTCGGTCAACTCTCTGACCGAGGTCTGGCAGTTGTCAGACTGCATTTTTCGTCGATTTCGAGGCTTTTTGGAGGGCGATCCTTTCACCATTTGAGCTCGGCCTCTTCACGGGAGTTGACCCCCTATGATCCAGCTACCACGCCCAGGCATTGGCTTGGCATTCTGATCATCACAGCGCCCGTGACACGACCTCGAAGTTCGCCCATCGACCACTTTCAAAAACGACCCCATTCCTTCCCATTCCTCTTTGAACCCCATTTTGATCCATTTTGGTCCCCCTTGCTTGTGCTCAGGACTGGTCTCGGTGACAGGGAGACCTCCAGCCCTCTTGGGAGGCGATTATGTGTTGATTGGGTGCTCCACCATTCCCATCTCCGGCCGCCACCGTCGAGGTCCTTCCTCTTGGTGTCTTAACCAATCGAGGTGATTTTATTCCATTCTTCTTCACCCTTCTCAAGCTGTAGGTTGTTTGTTTACTGTGTTCTTTTTATTTGCGGTTATTACGCGTCGATTCCTTCCTTAACCGATTGCCGGAGTTCACGCCGACGAACCATCATCATCACCCCCTCATACACACCACATCCGCCTCTTTGTCCGTCTATAACATCTGGGTTCTGCAAACTTGTGGCTGTGCATTTTCTTGTGACTTGCAGGAACCCCGGAGAGGCAAGCGTGCCTCGTTTTTGGCTCAAGGAACCGCCCAGGCCGCCAGAAGAACCTCAACTTGCTGGAGACCATCTGCTGGCCTTCGGCCCTATTTAGGCCGCCTGGGGAGTTCGCCGAAGGCGCGGGAGGACGATCATGCTTCCAGGGGGATTCGGGGAGGTCAGGAGCGCGAGTACCATCGAATCTTAACTCGCCACCGGCGAGTTCCTTAGCTGTTCCTCCACCTTCGTCGAGTGCCGTTGGATCTGAACCCGCTGCCCAGTTTGCACAGGAGGCGTTCGATTTGCAGGAGCCATCAGCCATCAGATCGTCCTTCTCCATTCTAATCTTGGCCGTCCAAGACCGAAGGGGCATCGGCCCCCCACGTCGCGACACGTGTGTTAAGTGAAATCTCTCTGCCGTTGGATGCGCCACTTAAAGCGGGTATTTTGCAAGATTTGTCCCGCGCAATTTTGCATTTACACTTTAGCGTTCAAACTTTCATCGGCTGTCTTATGATTTTGTAATAATTTCCGAATAGCCCCTTGAACTCTTTTGAATCGCAGAACTATCCTCCCCAGGCGCACGTGCTCACGCACGTGCCCCCTAGGGATTTTTGCAGGCATAACCTCCGTAGTCTGTACTATTAATTGTTAATCTCGCAATTTTCTGTTCTAGTTATAATTTTGTGCGCAAATTGCAAGGAGACACCTGGACTTTCTGACTAACTACATAAATGCCCCTGCACTCATGCTTTTGCCTTATGCTTCTTGTATTTTTTTTACATGCATCTCCAAAACCCCAAAAATCTCATAAAAATTGCATTAAGATCCTGTTGCATCATATTTCCATGCCATATTTTTATTTCTTATAAATATTGCATTTTATTATTTATTAAAAATCAAAAACCTCCATTTTCAGCACTGTTTGCATTAGAAAATCCCTAAAAAATATAAAAACACCTCAGAAAAATCCCAAAAAAAAATATATTTTGTGTCTTTTAGTTAGTTTTAATTCCCAGCCAAAAATCATTAAAAAAATATAAAACCAAACTCCAAAAAATTGCAAAACTCTAAAAACCTTCATAAAAATTTATAAAATCCATAAAAAATCCAAAAATAGTGTTTTCTTTTCCTGAATTTTCTTTGTTTGATTATCTTTAAGTGAAAATTAAGTTGGGGAATTTTTGCCACTGATTTCTATTTTATTTCTCCATTTTAAGTTTCAACCTTGCTTTTTACTACTGTTTTCTTCATTTTGATAATTAAAAATACCAAAAACATTCTAAAAATTACCCAAAAATCACAAAAACAGTAAAAAAGTAGAAAAAGACCAAAAAGACTTTATTTTCATATTTTTGGATATTTTTCTCTATTTTTATAAATTCCTCTTTGTCTCTTTCATTACATTGTCCTTATTTTCCAATATTGAAAAAAAAAAGATAAAAAAAATATAAAATATAAAAAGAAAATACAAAATCAGTAAATTAAAAAATCAAAATACAAAAATATAAAATTAAAAATCAAATAAAAAATTATAAAATTAAAAACCCACAAAAAATAGCATAATAGGCCTTTGATCACATTCACACACATTTTTTGGTACCTAGTACCCCGTTCTACCTGTCTGCTCCCTGTGTTCGACCTCTACACATACTTGCACTATACACATCTTGTTGTAGAGTTATAATAAATTTTAACTCCGCACATTTATTTTCATTGCTTGATTTATTTGTTGTGGGTTAATTGTTGTTTGAATCTCGGATTTCGTTGGAGGTCAAATCAGCGACTGTTGATTCGCCTTGTGAGTCAACACGACCTCTGCGATTTTCGGTTCAACAGAGACTTAGCTACACCGGTTGAGCTCCCAAAAGTCTATACTTCTTCCCCCTCTTCTTGAGCCGGTTGCACTTGAACTTAGAAGGGAATACCCCGCTTCTCGAGGAAAGAGTTGCTAGACCGGGGCATTAGAGTTACCAGGTTGGAGGAGGTTGTTTCTTTGCTACTCCTGAGGTGGTGAGCTACATATCACTTACACTGTACGAGTCAGACTCATAGTCGTAAGAGTTTGCGTATGAGTTGAAGTATTTCTGACCTGGCTATTGAGGAGACTTGGACAGAGTTTTGGGATTCTCAAGGACTGTTGGATTTCAAACTTGGTTCTCATTAAGGTTCCGACCGCACTAAAATTCCAAAGGTCCGACTTAAGCTCCAAACTTTGATTTTGCGAAGACAAGTTCAATAATTAAACTTAATCTAATTTTCTTCTTTTTCTTTTCTTTCTTTTTCTTTTTGCACTTATTGCATAAGTGTTTGCTAGGGACTAGCAAAGGCAAGTATAGGGGGATGATGAATCCACGTTTCATCATCTTTATTCTATCATTTTGGCCTTAAAAACCCTAGTAAATGCGTGTAAATAGGCATAATTCAGGCATTTTAGCATTCATGCATCTGTGTGTAAATATTGTATAAAATGCGGTTTTTAAAACCAAAATTATAGAATAAAGAAAAGAAAAGAAAAAGAATAAAATATTGTAAATATTTTATGACCCGAAACCCCGAGACCTAGGCATCTTGATGAATAGGTCGACAAGGAATAAAGTAGGGGGAGATAAGGGCCAAAATATAGATAAATACCTATTCATTTTATTCATTCTTTATTCATTTTGGGACCTATTTGTGGTTCCACTTTTTATTCATCAAATAAAGAAACTTTGTACATGAAAGTTGTAGATAAATTAATAAAGAAAAATACAAAATTGATTTCACAGAAAAATAATGTACAGATAAAAAGTTATGGTCTGAATAAAAATCCAGAATGCCAACTTCCCAGACCCGTATCTCACAAATAAAAACTCCAAATGCAGCGTACTCACCTTTAATTGTATATAGAAGAAAATAATCTAATTAATGGTGGTGGTTTCGCATTTGGCGGAGCTACGGTTTGAAAGTTGACTTTTGGACCCACATTGTATACTTGTACATATTAAAATATTCAATTTATTATTTATTTATTATTTTTATAATTTTATATTTTTATAATGTTGTCAATAATACTTATAACAATTATGTATATTAAAATCAGAATAAAAACATCATTAAAACTCAAATAAAAATACTTGTAGATATCATATACATAGGTATTTTACCTATACACATACATATACTTTTTGTACTTATATTTTATTTAATGTACATAATACATCAATAAAATAAAATAAAAATCTATTTGTGTATATAAAAGTATTTTGTAATTTTAGAAAATAAAAACCAAAATAAAATAAATTAAAAATACCTAAATAAAAATAAAATACTTAAATATATAGATATAGATACCTATAGGGGTATAAATGCAAACTTGTAAAAATATACTTCATAAAAATAAATAAAAATCACCATAAAATACTTCATAAAATTACAAACATTTTTTATTTTATACCCAAAATTTAATTAATTCGTCTGATATTTTTAATCCATTTTATAAGGTTTTTAGCCAAGGAATTTTCTGGTTGGTCCACGTGGACCAACCAGAACGCTCCATTGGTTGACCTCGGTCAACTCTCTGACCGAGGTCTGTCCCTTGTCAGAGTCAAGTTTGACCCTATGTTCACCCCTTTTTCGAGGGAGCCTCGATCACCATTTGGTGATGGTTCCTTCTTGGAATCTTTTCCTCGGTCAATGGTGATTCACGCCCAAGTGATTCCTTGGGCTGTGGATCACTGACCAAGGCGCAGAAGCCTCGTCTTCCTCGCCTCGCCGTCAACCCTTTAAAAGACACCCCCCGACTTTGATTCAAAGTTTGATCCTTCTTCCGCCAAAACCACTCAAAAACCCCTAGCCAGTTGTGCTCCTGGTGACAGCAGGAGTCGATTTGACCTTGGGTTTGCGTCAGTTGGCGTCGAATCGAAGTCGATCCGACCTTCGCCGGAGCTCCGCCGAGCTTCATCGCCCGACGTCTTCGGTGAGTTTCCCCCTCCTTTCTCTTCGTCTTTTTGTAGCCTTAGCGTAGATTAGTGTAGGCCTCTAGTTGTTCTTACTCTCGATCACCCATTCGCCGTGAATCATCGATCAAAGCCCACGGCGGAGCTGAGCTCCGCCTCCATTTTCCGACCTCGTCTATCATCGACCGCCGCATCGACCACCTCCATCTTCTTCCTCGTCGCTCCGTCACTCCGCGCCACCCTTCATTTCCCCTCGATCTCGCTCAGATCGAGCCGCCCGAACTCTTCTCTCCGCCGCTCGCCGGAGTTCTACGCCCGCTCCATCCTTCGCCTCATCGGAACCATCGGGAACCACCAAATTGTTCGCTGGGATTTTGTGCGCCTAACCTTGCAGGTCCGAGCCCAAGAGGAGGCTCGATCGACCATCGACGAACCCAGGACCACCTGCCCAGGTCTCCTCCGCAGTCCGAGCACCTCGAGCCGTCTCCGCCTCGCCTGAGACTACCTGCTGACGCGGAAGAGCCCCGGGATCGTTTTGCCCTTGATCCAGGGGCCGGAGCGGCCGTGTGTCGGCCGGAATCGCACCTCGAAGTTCGCCGGGGAGGTGTTCTTCGTGAACCCCTCCCTGCCGTTGGATCAACCACTCGCTCCAGACGCATCATTGGCCGTCCGATCTCCTGCGCCTCCCAGCCGTCCGACCAAGCCTTGAAGATCTAATCCCAACCGTCCGTGACGAAGGGGTACGCACCGTTGGATGTGCACCACGTGGATAAGTGGATCGCCATCAACCGCTGGATCAAGCCCCGTGGGTATTTTGCACTTTTAACCCACGCTTTTTGTATTTACTGTTTAGTCCAGTAACTTTTATTAGTAGTTTACAAAGTGTTGTAATATTTACACACAGACCCTCACCTTATCACTATTTGCACTCCAATCCACGCCACGTCACCTCACGTGACGTTGGCATGTGACTTTTGGGCATTTTGCAAGATAGGCCCAGGACTTTTCAGTATTTGCGATTTCGTCCCTGTGCGTAGGATATATAATATATTTTTGGAACTATTGCATGTACGCCCTGCCGGTTTTCTTTAATTGCATTTATGCCCCTGTGAGTGGTGAGTAACGTGAGTTGCACGTGATTTCTTGGTGAAAATTGCATGAATGCCCCTGGATGTTTGACATATTGCACATATACCCCTGCCAGGCCTGATTTTGAATTGGATGCTTGTCGTATTTATTTCATAGATCATTTTAACTCCAAAAATTCCACAAAAATAGACTTAGGCTACTGGACACGTGTACTTTCACGCCATATATTTAGTTTTTGATTTTATTTTATTTTCCTATTTATAAAAAATCAAAAACAGCCTTTTTGTGTACTGTCTACCTTAGAAAATACCAAAAAAATAGCAGAACACCTCCAAAAATTCCCAAAAAATTACTTAGTGTCTATTTTATTATCTTTTAGTGTCAGTCCAAAAATCATTAAAAATCTCAAAACAAAAACACAAAAAAATTAAAAACTCTTAAAAACTTCAAAAAATTATATAAAACAGTAGAAAAACCCAAAAATAGCAAACTCAGCTCCTGTTTACTCTTCATTTTGTTCTCTTTATTAGAAAAATAGTGTGAAACAATTTTGCTACTGGTTGGTATTTTTAACTTGCATTTTTGTCACAGCCAGCCCGTATTTCCACTGTTTGCCTTATTTCAGACTTTAAAAATACCAAAAACATCTTGAAAAATCCCCAAAAATCACAAAATCAGTAAAAAATATTAAAAAGACCAAAAACATTTTATTTCTGAATTTTTGAGTATTTTGGTGCCCTTTTATTAATATTTTAACTTGTCTTTCTTTATATTGTCCTTACTTTCCAATATTGAAAAAGAAAAAAAATATAAAATATAAAATATAAAAATCAGTAAATTAAAAACCAAAATACAAAAATATAAAATTAAAAATTAAATAAAAAATATAAAAATAAAAAAAACCCACAAAAATTCTAGATTGGCTAAGTTGCTTGTTAGATTCAGGTTTGGATTTTTATCCGTGCTCTACACCTTTGCTCCTTGTGTTCGACCCCTACTTGCTTGCCATTGTACATCACTAGTAGGGTATAATAAATTTTAATCCTTGCTATTCTTTCTCTGATTGATTGTGTGGGTTAATTGTTGAAGACCGAGGAAGTTTGAGCAGTCGCACCAGCGACAGTGAGTCTGACTTGTCAGACCGCTATTTAGCGGCTCTCGCTCTCTCGCTTTTCAGTATGTCTAATGCTTTCCGCCACGAGATAACTACCAAGTACAAGAGTCTCTCTATCTTATATTATTACAATAATAATGTGCAGAAAATGAAATCTAAATCTACAACTAAACTACAGCTCCCCACACTCCTGCTTCGGCTCTCCTACGCTCTCCTGCGGATCGATGAAAAAAAGGACCGCCTCCGAGTCCCGCGGCCGGGTGCCTCGGCTCTCCAAAGAAAGCTCGGCTCTCCAAAGAAAGCCGTCCTCGATCGTCAGGCCTTCGCAAGAAAGTCAGAAAAAGAAAATGTGCCAATCCACAGTTATTATAAGATAGAATGGAATGGAAATAAATACTGAAGATAAATGCAAGTAAAAATAAAAGCCAAAAAAGAACGGGAAAAATCGACTACTAAGCCGTGCTCCCCGGCAATGGCGCCATTCTGATGTCCCGAGAACCCGAGCGACTAAGGGCAAAATATGTCACTGGTCGTTGCGACCTCAACCACTCGGATCAGAATCGATCAAGAAAAAGGAGACCACCAAGGAGAAAAATCATGTCACGCACAAAAATAGTGGTCTAGTGTTTAACCCAAAAATCGTTGATCTTAAGTTCCACACAAGATGAGAACTCAGTCGCTGAGTCGACCACACGAAATCCGGATTAAAACAACAATTAACCCACAACAAAAATCAAGCAATGAAAAACGGTGCAGAGATAAATTTTATTATAACTCTACAACAAGATGTGTATAGGTGCAAGTATGTGTAGAGGTCGAACACAGGGAGCAGACATGTAGAACGAGGCAAAATGCTCGAAGTGTGAATGTGATCAATTTATCTATAAAAGTTATGTTTTATAGGTTTTTTATTTTATATTTTTCATTTGATTTTTGATTTATATTTTTATATTTTTATTTTCAAATTTCTGATTTTATATTTTATTTTTATATTTTATATTTATCTATTTTCTTTTTAGAATAAAATATAATAAATAAGGAATATATATACACTAGAGATAAGAGAGAGATAAAAATAGGAAAAATATTTAAAATACATGAAATAAAATATTTTTGTATTTTTTATATTTTTCTAATATTTTTTTGATTTTTCAATATTTTTTCTAATTTTTTGGTATTTTTAAAGTCAAAAATACTAATAAATAGTGAAACAACTTGATGGTCGAAATTAAAATGAGGATGAAAAATATCAAATAGTGTGCAAAATTCCTTAAATTAATTTTAACATAAAGATAATAAAATAGGGAAACTTCAAAAACTGAAATTGTATTTCTGGAATTTTCAATATTTTTAGGAAGATTTTTTAGGTTTTCTTATTTTTAGGAATTTTCTTTTCTAATTTTTAATGATTTTTGGTCTGGAGATAAAACACAAAGAAACACACAAAATATATTTTTTGGGGGAAATTTTAGCAAAGTTTTTATAATTTTTATGTATTTTCTAATGCAAACAATGTAGAAAATACGTGTTTTTGAATTTTTATAAATTTGAAAATACAACAAAAATGCAAAATAAAACTATGACGTGAAATTACAATGCAACAGGAACCTACGATAATTTTTTGGTGATTTTTGGAATTTTATAAATGCATGCAATAAATTGGGAAAGCATACAAAAACACAAGGCCTGACAAGGATATAAATGTAAATAGAGCACAATCCAGGAGCCTGTATGAACATTTTCCAAAAATTATACAACTTAAATGAAAACTCTCTGGACCAATAACAAATAGCCAAAATGTCAGGGATATGCCCGCAAAATTCTCAGAGCCACGTGCACAGGGCACGTGACTAACATGGACTAAAAAGTAATTAATATAAACTATGAGGGCTAAGTTGCATTTTAACCAAAAACATATAACTGCAGTACAAAGTTCACGGACTAAAATGAAATATTAAAAGTCCTAGGGGGTCCTCCACAAAATGCCCCCACCCCACGTGCGCATGTCACGTGAGGTGATGTGACTGAGGACCGAACTGTAAATATCCAAAATGCAGGGGGTGAAATGCAAATATTACAAAATAATTGAACGACAGAGGAAAGTTTAAGTCTTAAATTTTAAATACAAAATTGAGCGAGGGTTAATCGGCAAAATACCCAAAGCTCCGGGTCGGACGGCTCTAGCCGATCATTTAAGATATGTGGCGCCCCCTTACACATCGATGACGGTTCGTATGGACCGTTGCGCTTAGATGCTGCTTGGATGATGGAACAGTTGGCAACAGGGCTGATCTGACGGCGCAGGCGAGATCTGGAGAGGCCCTTGATCCAACGACGGATGACCGCGGAGGAAGAACAGGGAGGAACTTCGTCGGAGCGAAGTTCCTCCAGCTTGATTACGCGTCTCCGGCGTCCTCGCTGCTCCAAAATAGGCCTTTGAGCTCCTGCGAAGGTCTTCTAGCTGCTGGTGGTGGCAAGATCGGCTGGCGTCCATCGGAGACGGCCCACGATGCCCAGGTCGAAGACAAGCTCCAGGTGGCTCCGGCGTTTCCCAAAATCCACCTCCAGATGTCCTATTAACTCTTGGAACCTACAAGAAATATTAAGGGAGGAGAGGACAAAATGCCTCGCCCCACCTAGCCGCGGAAGAAGGCGGGCAACGGCAGGGGAGGAGCTCACTGGAGCCAGCTCCGGAGGGGTGATGGCGGAGGTGAACGGTGGCTCGATGATCGGAACGGAAGGGTGCAAATGATTGCTACTGCTACAGGGAATAAAAATATGCAAGAAAAATGAAGGGAAAATGCGAACCTCAAAGGTGTTTGACCCGAGATGTACCTCATGGCGGCGTGGTCGCCGGAGATGGTGGAACGGCAGCTCAAGGCCTCGCCGTGACTCCCTGGGTTGCTGGAGACCTTCCTATCACCAAGGTCAATCCAGAGCACGCCCAACGGAGCCAAAATCAAGGTCCAAAGGGGTTCAAAAGGTGGAAGGAAGTCGGATGGGGTTTCTGGAGAAGTGGCTCTGGTGGCGTGAAGATCGAGGAAGAACGACTCGATCAGTGATTCACAACCCAAGAAAAGACTTGGGCGTGAATCACCAATCCACGAGGCGCAAAAATGCAGAAGGTCGCGACATGAAAGGAGCAAAGGGGCGGTCTCCAAAATTAGGAGAAAAACGAGGAAATACAAATCTGACGCAATGGCAGACCTCGGTCAGAGAGTTGACCGAGGTAAACCAACGGTTGCATCTGGTTGGTCCACGTGGACCAACCAAAAAAATCGTTGAAAAAAATGATTAAAAAATTGATTAAAAGTAATAACTGATTTTATTAATTTTAGATTACAAATAAAAAATGTTTATTATTTTCTGAATTATTTTATTATGATTTTTATTTATTTTTTCGAGGTATAAAAATATAAGTTGCCTTTTTAGGCCTATATAGGTATACATGTCTATGTATTTTAATATTTTATTTTTATTTTGTGTATTTACTTTATTTATTTTTATTTATTATTTTATAAATTTATAAAGTATTTTTATACACCCAAATATATTTTTATTTTATTTTTATGAAGTCTTTTGTACACTTAATAAAATATAAGTATTAATTATATAGGTATATTTATAGGTAATATACCTATGTGTTACATACATGTATTTTATTTTGTATTTTATTGAAGTTTTTATTCTGATTTTAATGTACAAATATATTATAAGTAATATTTACAAAATTATAATAATGAATAAATAATAAAATGAATATTTTAATCTGTACAAGTATACAATAGGGGTCCAAAACTCAATTTTCAAACTGTAGCTCCGCCAAATGCGAAACTACCTTCATTAAATAGCTTATTCAAAATTATATGCAATTAAAGGTGAGTTTGACACGTTTCGAGTTTTTATTTGAGTGATACAGGTCTGGGAAGTTGGGATTCTGAATCTTATTCAGATCATAACTTTTTATCTGTACATTATTTTTGAGTGAAATCAATTTTCTATTTTTCTATACTTAATTATCTATAACTTTCATGTACAAAGTTTCTTTATTTAAAGTATAAAAATTGAGACCAAAAATAGGTCCCAAAATGAATAAAGAATGGGTTAAATAAAATGGATTTTTTATTTTATTTTGGCCCTTATCCCCCCCTACTTTATTCCTTGTCGGCCCAGTCATCGAGATGCCTAGGTCTCGGGGTTTCGGGTCATAAAATATTTACAACATTTTATTCGTTTTCTTTTCTTTTCTTTATTCTATAATTTGGCTTTAAAAACCGCATTTTATACAATATTTACACAATGATGCATGAATGCTAAAATGCCTAAATTATGCCTATTTACCAGCATTTACTAGGGTTTTTAAGGCCAAAATGATAGAATAAAGATGATGAAACGTAGATTCATCATCTAGCTATTTATTTTACCTGGTATAGCTACCAGGGTCGAACACAAGGAGCACGGTATGCCTAGGCTACGAAGTAGTCAGGAATCCAAAAACAAATATTTTTGGTGGATTTTATGTTTTTTGGGATTTTTAATGTGAGGAAAAGGTATAAAAACACTCAACAAAATCACACTCAAACAATTATTTCACACATTAAAAATACTTAGAAAATTTGACTAAAAACATTTTTGGATTTTGGAGTATTCAGATGTTTTTGTTAATTTTCTTGGATTTTTCTGATTTTCAGTTGATTTTATAAAAATAAAACAAAGTCGAAAATGCTAATCAGTGTACAGCAGAGATCTAAAGGCAAGTTAAAATGCTTGTAAAATCCCAACAGCAATTTTATGTAAAACTACAAGTAATAAGCTAGCTATAGAAGAAGAAAACACATTTTATGATTTTTTCTGAATTTTTAATTATTTTTATAAGATTTTCAATGTTTTTCAATTTTTATGGTTTTTATAAATCCAAATGTGATAAAAATTGAACACAATAATAGAAACTCAAAACCAATACATATCAACTTTTTTTAGAATTTTTAAAGGGTGTTCAATATTTTTAATGGATTTTCAAAGACAAACAGTAGAGTTTTTTAGGGTTTTTGAATTTTTTAAAATACCAAATGGAAACAAAATGAGCCCAAAAATTCACAAAAAAATTTACACCACGAGATTTGTTATTTATTCAATCAACAAGAAAAGGCACAACATACAAGGACCTAAGTGAAGGATATGGTTAAATCCTCAAGCGCATCACGGAAGCGTGAGCATCGTAACGAATACGACGAAGAACGACTAGTCGTACTAGTTGTTCTATGCAGCGGCAATTAAAATTTTTTTATGTGACAAAATCACATGATCCAAGAACACTTCTCGGATCGTTTCGTCTAAACCACAAACAAGTAATAGGATTACCTCTTGAAGCGTGGTTGCGATCGAGTCTCTAAACGAAGAGACGTCCTTTCTTAAGTCTGATCTGACGGAGGAGACGCTTGCGAGCGCGAGGATGAATCGCGTGCTTTTCGTGATCCATGTTGATGATCCAAGCTACGGATCTCCTGATCTCGACAAACGAGATACGACGTCTTCTTCACGAGCAAGGCATGCCGAAGTAGATGGAGATCCGCGAGCAAATCATCGGGAAGCATAACGACGACGCTGCGGCGATGGAGACTCTCTCCAGGGCATCCATGGTGGACGACCATGAGAGAGGAAGAGAGAGTAGGCGTGTAGAGAGAAGAGAGAGAGAGAGAGAGAGAGAGAGAGAGAGTGAGACTTATGTTCTCTTATGTGTAAAGAAGAGCAAAGGGGTGCCTATCCTTTTATATTATTTTGGTATCCATGGATCTCAATCCATGGGACAACACAAATCCAATGGCTCTCATGGGACAACACAAATAGAAGGGTAGTGTTAACAGAAAAATTATGGAAAATATACATACATGTTTTAGATTTTAATATCACCCTAATAAACTTCCTTCTCTGATTTTTATCTTGCACGATCGGGTAGAACAAAGAGGAGGGATGCTCTCAAAAGTCGAGGGGGGGGGGTCCAAACTACAGAAGCTGAAGCAAAGTCTAAAGAAAAGGGATATAGCCCTTCAAGCAAACAATTTCGACTCGGCCATGCAACTAGTTTGAGTTAAGCTCGGGTTGTCAAGCTAGATTTATTCTGGTTATTCAAAAAAATGTTTGGGTCTTCTTTAACATTTCCTAATTAGGAACTTCCTACTGGAGGTGAAAAGACTGATATTGTGCTGAGCTCATAAAAGTGAACCCTAATACGAGTTTCTTAATAATGTAATCCTTGAGTTCCATAAAATAAAATAAAATATGAGCTCCATAAAATCAAGTCATTGCTCTTTCACATCAGATGGATCTTCCTCGATAGCAAAACGAGATACATAGGATCACAGTTATTAGCTAGACTATTAATCTGAGCAATAATATTGACAGTCGCATCCTCCAGGGCCTCCATGGAAGAAGCTAAGCCCCCAGCGATCATCATCATGCAGATTACCCACTCCATAGCAGCTCTCGGTTTTAAAGGATGCTATGAACCATCGCTTTGCGTTTATGAAAACCGGGGGTTCGATGCTCGTGTCCACAATCTCGATGTGGTTCACAAATGCGGCACTTCCGAAGCCTTCGTTCGGGTAGTGGCCACTGCCCATCGGCGGACCCTTCTCATCGCGGCCGCTCAGACCAAACCCTCCGACTTCCACTACAGCAGCAAATTCTTTTAGGGTGAGGAAGAGATCATTAGGCCAATATCCCACACCCTGAGGAGGATCTCCATACAGCAGCCACCAGTTGTGTGTCTTAGGATCCTGCAACAACAGTAAGAGCCATGCCAGTTTATAATTAAGTTGCATATTTACCAGTTTTTTTACTGGTAAATATCTTTATAAAACAGAATTCTTAGGTGTTCTATCTGATTTGGGCAATCATTAATACTGTAATGAGGAGAAGCTTACGGTGTATACAAGAAGAGTGACGTGAAACTGAGTTCCTTGAAACTTGGAAACGTTTGTAAATGGAGCTCCAAGTGATACAGCTCGACTTATCTGCACAAATCCTGGACATCGGATATTCGTGCATCCTCCCCCATCCCTTGTCTGAAGAAACAAAACAAAAATACTGGTTGGCAAATGCAATAAAAGCGTCATTATAACCTCGTTTTGTTGTAAGTGGATGTAACAAGACCGATCCTAATTCCTAAGGAATCAAGAGATGGATTATGAAGTAATATTGCATAGGAAGTGCATGTAATCTTTTCAAGGACGCATACAGTATTTATAAAGGAAAGAAAAATGATTGAAAGACATCTTACGCTCCAGAAAGTTTCCAGTCGAGGTTGATAATCCTGATAATCTTTATGGCTAATCTGTAAAATTAAAAGCCAGTCAATTAGTAGAAAAATTGATAGAAAGAAGCAGATAAGACCAACTTAATGTCTTGACGGCTTGTTTAAAGGGATCTGCTTACACAAAGGGGGATCGGGTCGTCTGTTGTAGCTTGTAGCTACTACTGCAACAGACTCTGCAGTAACCACTTGAGCCGCTCAATCTTAATCGAGCGGTTCGTACGAATTCGCACTTTTTGTGGGCTCATACCGTGCAAATTCGTGAGAGCCGCTCGATCTTGCGGTTACTGCAGAAACATCAGTACAACAGACGATCCTCTCGCACACAAAGGAACACCTTGTATAAACATACACATTATTCCAAAGCTTGCTCGAACAACACGATCAAGGCATTAGTTACATCTCTCTCTCTCTTGTGTGTGCTTGTGCTTGTTTGTTTTGAGATACTTTTTAATAACACGTGGGAGAATTTAGTTCACTAAATACCAACATGTTCAAATTTAGATTTTGTAAAAAACATTCTTAATCCGTCCATCTAAATATGTGTGTGCATGCGTATGCAAGTTTCTTAATTTTAAAGTCATATTTTATTTGACAAAAGCCGGAGGATCACTGAAAACTTAATGATATTTTCGGGCTATTAATTGCACAAAATCAACTGACCATTTTTGTTGGTTGGTATACATGATGTGTCGAAGCTTTATAGTTTTGTAATATGTACATGTGATGCAAAAGAGAATGGGGAAGATGTAGAAATATTGTTGTTTTTTTTTAAAAAAAAAGGAAATATTTATACTCACAGTCCATCCAACAGCAATCTGATCAGATTTTGATCCACGAGTATCAGTTAGCCATAGTCCCACACCGGATTGATGAGTAGGGCTTACGCCATCTATAGCATGAACGGAAAGAGATGCCATGCCACCATGATATCCTCCTCTCCTTGTTGCCCTTGTTGTGTACTGTAAATATGCCGTTGATTTTTTCTTGTTAATTGGACGGACAAAACTTCAATGCTTATTAGTTGTTTATAAAAATATAAATATATGATACAATTTTTTGAACTAAATCATTCATTGATATCAACATGCATAAAATACATCATTCCCTATCAAATTTAAGTAAAGAAGGTTAGTTTATAATGGAAAATATCTATATTAAATATTTAACATCTAGTGATATAAATTAGATTTTGAAGATATTTTCCGCTAAATATCCATTTTGTTGTTGTTGTTGTTGTTGTAAAAACGATTATTTGCCACTAAACAGATTTTGACGATGTGCAGCTCTGCTCCGACCTCTTAGCTGCCATCCCTTTCGCCCATGTTTTCCACCTCGTGATGCATGCTGACTATTTTATATCCTCCAAAACCTATCTACTCCATTCGCAAAGAAGATGAGGAGTGCACTTTCCTCCGGTGTAAGTTTAAGCCATGTTGAAGATTGGTCTTGGTGGGCTATGTTTAGTAACACATCTTGGATTGACGACTTCTCATCAAATTGGTGGGGCTATATAAAGAGCCACACACCCATTGTAACCTTTGAGAAAGTGAATACAAAATCAACCCTTTGAGGCAGTTCTCCCGTGATTTCATCCCGCTCCTCACGGAGTTAGATTCCACGTAAAATCAAAGTCTTTATTTTATCTTCTTCTTGCTTTGATTCGCTTCCACATTTCATATTTCAACAAGCCGCTAGGGCCATTTACTCGTGTTCAAAGAGACAAAGGGGTTTGAGACGACATTGATGGCTGTTTTGCAGAGAGAGCGAGAGACATCAGAGGGGGGCGAGCTAGTGGGTCCTCGTGAGTGGATCAGGTGTGACAACACTTGCAGTTGTAGATGGAGACGTCAAGATTTTGACGATGTGCAGCTCTGCTCCGACCTCTTAGTTGCCATCCCTTTCGCCCACGTTTTCCACCTCGTGATGCATGCTGACTATTTTACATCCTCCAAAACCTATCTACTCCATTCTCAAAGAAGATGAGGAGTGCACTTTCCTCCAGTGTAAGTTTAAGTCGTGTTGAAGAATGATCTTGGTGGGTTATGTTTAGTACCACATCTTGGATTGACGACTTCTCATCAAATTGGTGAGGCTATATAAAGAGCCACATACCCATTGTAACCTTTGAGAAAGTGAAAGCAAAATCAGCCCTTTGAGGCAGTTCTCCCGTGGTTTCATCCCGCTCCTCACGGAGTAAGATTCCACGTAAAATCAAAGTCTTCATTTTATCTTCTTGCTTTGATTCGCTTCCACATTTCATATTTCAACAAGCCGCTAGGGCCATTTGCTCGTGTTCAAAGAGACAAAGGGGTTTGAGGCGACATTGATGGTTGTTTTGCAGAGAGAGCGAGAGACATTAGAGGGGGGCGGGCTAGTGGGTCCTCGTGAGTGGATCAGGTGTGACAACACTTGCAGTTGTAGACGGAGACGTCGACCGCGAGTTTAGGGGAAGAGAGAGGTCTATGAATCATCCCTCTCACTACTTCAGAAGAAGATGCCCCAATCGTTTAAACTAATTCACAACTTTAGGGAAAAGAGAGAGGTCTTCCTTCTCACTAGGAGAGAAGA